>JAQMYF010000011.1:13879831-13891980 GCA_030014195.1 Neosilurus mollespiculum | reverse complement strand
TGTGTGTGTGTGTGTGTGTGTGTGTATAGGCAAGATATTTAGTGTAAAGCCTGTTTTTCATGGTATATACACATCAATTTTGTTAAAAATGCATTTGGTTCAGTTTATGTGCTAAAGGCAGATTAGTATAGCCACCAATTTATTTTTATATATTTATTTCTTTTATGGTAAATGGCTTATTTTATGGTTTCAAGTAGTTCTTTAATGATGAAGCATCAACCAGTAAATGGGAACTTAAGAAACGTCAAACCATCATTGTGTTTGGTCATGGTAAAATTAGGAAAAAAATAAAAATAAAAACACACAGTTCAGATATATTTCCATCAACATACTTACATCTTTAAGGCAACCCATGAAGTTGTTGCTGACTGGTGATCCTGGAAGGTCAGCAGTGTTGGGACTCCCACCAATGTAGAAGAAATCATCTGAGCCCAACATAGTATAATCCTCCTGTGTGTAACCAGTAGTGGTCAATATGCCATCCACTGATATGGTGACCTGTTATTCCCATCAGAGAAAGAAAGAGGGACAACGAGATAGAGAGATCCCCATAGAAAGAGGAAGAAAGAAGAAATAGAGGAAAGGAAGATGCTGCATTAAACAGTGGTAAGAATTTGTGTAGTCTTCTACCCTGTATTGTTTGCATAATGTTTGAGACTCAAGGCAATAGAGATTTCTATAGAGTACAACTGGAAAGGCCCACCCTTCTTAATTAGTCTGGTTATCTACACTGTAAAAAATAAAATAAAAAAGATTTGTTCCTATGCTGACTGCAACTGAGAAGACAAGTTTAACTCAGCTCAACTCAAACTAACTTAAAGTTAGTGTCCCTGCTACATTAAAACTTTAAGTTGACTGCAGTTAAGAAGACAAATTCAACTCAGCTCAATTCAAATGATTAAATTCAGTCAACCTAAAATTTAAATGCAGCCCAGACAAAAATATATATATAAATTAATTAATTAATACATTTGCAATATGTTGTATAGTTGGAAACTTTTGCAATACACTGCAGTAAATTTGTAACAATTTAGCAGTTTGTAAGGTTGTATACTCTGTACTTCATCACAGTGTTGCATAATTTGTGAAAAGATTTAACCATTATAATGGTATAATAAAAAATGGTACAGTTTTTATACTGTTAAACTGCAGTACTAAAAGGTATGTTATATTAACATTTCTAATAATGCCACATGTAACGATAAATTATCTTTTGCATATTATTACAATACAATTTTCCATTTAAAAAATAATATTTAAAAAAGAATGAATTTATCACAACTATAACAGTGTATAATGTTTTATTTTTGCGTAATAAAATGATAAAGAATGGCTGGATAGTTCATTTTTAATATAACCTTCAAAGGAAGTGTTAGCACATATTCATCCTTTCCTTCCAGTTTAAATTTCTACAGTGTGCCAAAAGTGGCAAAACAGCACCAGAAAGAGAGAGAGAGAGAGAGAGAGAGAGAGAGAGAGAGAGAGAGAGAGAGAGAGAGAGAGAGAGAGATCCCCTAAATGAGTTCATCTAGGTTGTGTTCCTTTGAAGTACTCAGTGGAGTTCAACTGCAACAGAAAACAGTTTCCCGATATGTTGGAACAGCTTTATTTAATTGAATTTGTGACCTTGATTTGGCACAATAATGAGGAGAGGATGCTGGTCAATGGAAGCATTTCTGTGTTTTTGGTAATTGGGTTTTTGCGGACGTGTCTCCCACATGAGTGCCAAAGGCCCGGTTTGTGCTGGATTTGCAGCCAGATAGCATTTTGTGTTTAATTACCCTAATAGCACTGGCCGGAGGAAGCGTTGAGTGCTCCAGGGCTTAATATGGCATCTGCTGCGAAGAAATCAGCACAGTTGGATCAAACGTGGCTGCTTGGCTAGAAGCATCTGAAATGTGCCCATGTATTTGCATTTTTCTATTTTGTTCCACTCTTTGTTTGGGGAGGATTTTTTTCTCTGTTCCTTCATACCTGTAATACTAATCTTTTGCAGAGATATCAGTGTGATGAAGATAATTACATGTTTATTCCTTGCAGCTAAGCTTGTTTAAATGCCTTCCAATTAAACCTGAAAAATTAAACTTGAATGAAAAAATATTAACATGCTTTATCGTCAATCAAGCAGTCTACATATATCTGCAGCTCAATTTCTCTTGACAACAAAAACAAGCTTTGGGGAAAAATGTAGACTCTACTTACCTTCCAGCATGCCATTTAATTCACAAGCAAAATATGAAAACAACAATCCAGTCTAAAACAGAGACCAAAACCCAAAATACGAACTTATATCAGGTTTTGTTGGAATATCGGATGGGCCCTCAACAGCTGCACTTTAGAGAAACTCCTGCTGAGTTTTCTTTCCCCCAGTGTTTCTTTTCTTCATTTGCATTCAGACAACATTGGTCATCAGCTGTACTTCCCTTGGAACAGGGCAACACATTTTTATGTCTGCTGTGAGAGTGAGAGAGTCTACAGGGAACTCATGTTGAGCTGAAGGGGTTTGCTTTAAGCATGGAAGGGTACCTTTATATAGACATTGCGTAAATTATCCTTGGAGAACCATGATGCTAATAAATATAATATATAATAGCCATGTTCAGAAATTCATAGTGCTTTAAAAAGGGGGGTTGGGGTGTATGCCAGTTCTACTGAACACAAATTAAGAATGATTGAGAACGTGTGTTCTCTCAGTTCTAGCATAAAAATAACTTTCGATTATTGATTCTACTCTGTTGTGTGGTTGGGGCAAGAGCTTTATGGTCCAGGTGGTAAACACTGTTTGGCAATTACGCCTGTGCTTGGAGCGAGAGCCACCACAATGCTGGTGACATTTTGATGATGTTGGCACAGCTTGTTTGTGGCCTGGCCTCCATCGTTAGAACATGCAAATCGTTAACAAGGGGCGCGTCAGCCAGCTGCCAGCCACCTGTGCGAGAGATCCAGCTGAAAAAGGTGGGAACAGGGAGGTTAGTGGTCGCTTCTACAACACAAACAACAAATTCGACATTTTTTTCTTTCGTGTTGTTTTCCAGAACTGCTTCATAACTACAAAATCATCATTTTAGCAATCATAAATCCATAACTATTATTGTAGCCTTGGTTTGAAATCAATTTGCATCATACCGCTGCATGAGTGTGTTTATGTTCAGGTTAGAATTGAAAACTTTCATACATGGGCTAATTCAAGGTTATGCTAAGGATACTAACTACATTTTTTTCCAGCACGATAACATTTTGGTGTGTGTAAGTGGAAAGCTAAATAGGCAAAAAGTAATGAATACACCAGCAGAAACTCAGATGCTCAGCATGGACTCCAGCAGAAGAATCTAGGCTCAGCTTGGCTTTCAGGTTCTTGCATCATAATCTCACATCTGGCTGAAGAGAATCAAGTGATTCTGTGGCTATAATTTGCATGCAAACTTCTGTAATGAAGGTTGTTGGTCCAATACCTAGAGGATTACAGGTTTGGCTATGTAGCTCAAAAGATATTAATAATATACTGAGGGTCCTTATACTAGTGCTTATGTGTAATTCCTATGGTGATACTTTCATTGAAGGGTATCTACAGTACAGAGAGGATTTATAACGCATTCAGAACTACAACATAAAACTGCTGTAAAGAAGGCTAGAGAAATTTTAAAAGGCTTATAGCATTATGAGGCAACAGACCATGATGGAGGCACGGTAGCGTAGTGATTAGCACATCCGCCTCTCAGCAAGTCCTGGACTCGGGAGTGTCTGTCTGGAGTTTAGGTGCATGTTCTTTCTGTGTTTGTGTGGGTTTCCTCAGGGTACTCCAGTTTCCTCCCACAGTCCAAAGACATGAACATTTGACCATGTGGCTGTTCCAAATTGCCCGTAGGTGTGAGTGTTAACAGTTGCATGTGGGTTGGCCCTGTGATGGTCTGGTGAGTTGTTCAGGGTGCATAAACCCAGTGGTGGCTGAACTAGGCTCCAGCCTCCCTGCAACCCTAATAGGATTAAGCAGCTTGACACATGAGGGAGTGAGTATTTTCTTAAACATTATTAGGGTTAATAACAGACTATTTTTTAAGAAATTCATGATTCATGTCCAAGAAGATCCTGGGTTCGATTCCTGGGCTCAGGCGTTGAGTTTGCATGTTCTCCCCGTTCTTGTGTGGGTTTCCTCAGGGTACTCCTGTTTCCTCCCACAGTCCAAAAACATGCACAGTAGGCTAACTGTCTGTTTCAAATTACCCCTAGGTGTAAGTGTGAATGGTTGTGTGTGTGTTACCCTGTAATGGTCTGGCAAGCTGTTCAAGATGTACCCTGCCTTCAACCTGAATCGGCTGGGATAGGCGCCCCACGACCCTAATTAGGATTGATCGGCTTAGAAAACGAATGATTCATAAACTTGAAAAAGTCAGGTATAGAAGATAAAATGATAGTGTGCGGGGGGGAAATGTTCCTTACAACTAGTTGACACTTATATAATCTTATTATGACAACTAAAAAACAGCTGTATTGTGTTACAGTATGTACTGTATTGTAACCATTGTATTATCAGCTGACATAAGGACTGCTTAGTTCAATTTAATGTAGCATCTTGCATTAACAGACTCATTTTTGTTGATAACACTATAACTCTGTTTTTTTTAACATATAATGATGTAATGGCATGTTTATGAACATTTTCCCCGACCCTTAAATAAAGTGTCTGATGGCATCAGCAGCTTATGTACAGTAGATTTTACTGAGCTGTACAAACACAACTAAAGTGTTGACAAAGACAAATCATTTGAATCTTACTTCGACTGTTGGTAAAATTAAAATCATGTTTCAATACTGGAGATTTATGGCAAGAAGGAGGCACCTTAATGACAGTTTTTAATGTGTCGGTTGTCATAAAGAGCTTATATAGAGTTCATTTAGCCATATAAAAGCACGATCAAATAGACATAATGTACATTTAACTTTACTACTGACAGTAAAACTGACATAAAATGAGTTTTAAAAAAGTGCTCTTGATTACTTATAGGATGCACCAAACAACATAACTCAACAAGGAGAAAGGGATAGAAAGAAGACAAAAAGGGAAAAATGAGAGATTAAAAAAGAAAATCCTAAAAAAAAAAAAAATTCAAAGAAAACACTTATCAGTCTTCAATTCCTAATATGAATTATTATCATCATCTTCAGCTGGTTCCGGGGTCCGGACGCGGGGGCAGCAGCCTAAACAGTGAAGTCCAGACGTCCCTCTCCCCAGCCACTTACTCCAGCATTTCCAGGGGACACCGAGGCATTCCCAGACCATCTGAGAGATAAAACAGTCCCTGCAGCATGTTCTGGGTCGACCCCGGGGTCTCTTCCTGGTTGGACATGCCCGAAACACCACACCAGGTAGGCTTTCGGGAGGCATACTAATCAGATGCCTGAGCCACCTCAACTGGCTCTTCTCAACGCAGAGGAGCAGCAGTTCTACACTGAGCTCGTCCCGGACGGCTGAGCTTCTCACCCTATCTCTGAGGGAGAGTCCCGCCACCCTGCAAAGGAAGCTCATTTCAGCCGCCTGTATCCGCGGTTGGAACGTAGATTGACTGGTAAATTGAGAGCTTTGCCTTTTGGCTCAGTTCCCTATTTACCACGATGGACCGGTACAAGCCCTGCTTTACAGCAGAGGCTGCACCGATCCTCGGAGTCCCACAGGCCAAAAAGACCCGATAGGCCTCCTTCTTCAGCTGGATGGCCCCCCTTACACCCTGACGTACACCCTGAACAGCTCGCCTGACTATTGCAGGCCCAACACACACAACCATTCAGACTCACACTTACATCTAGGGGAAATTTTAAAACAGCCAGTAGCCTACTGTGCAAGTTTTTGGATTGTGGAAGGAAACCAGAGTACCCGGAGAAAACCCACGCATGCACAGGGAGCACATGCAGACTCTACACAGAAACGGCCAAGCCTGGAAATCAAACCCAGGCCTTGTTGCTGTTAGTCGGACTGCACTGCACCACCATGCCATTTATTATTATTATTATTATTATTATTATTATTGTCATTATTATTGTTATTATTATTATTATTATTTTTGTCATTATTATTATTATTATTATTATTATCATTACTGTTGTTGCTATTATTATTGCTGTTGCTATTATTATTATTATTATTGTTGTTGTTGTTGTTGTTGTTGTTGCTGTTTTATTATTATTGTTGTCATTGTTATTGTTATTGTTATTAATTTATTAATTTTCTTCCTGACTACTTTCTTTCCTTTTTTTCCTTTTACTTCTTGTCTTACTTATTTTCTCCGACTCTGTTCCTCTCCTCACCCACTCCTTCCACTTCTTTTGGTTATTCTGCCTGACAGCTGCAAAAACCCAGTCCTTTAAATCCTCCCTAGTCCCCTATAGATCTGCTGGAAGACACTGCAGAGGCACATAAAATAAAAAAGAAAGAAAGTAAGAAAGAAGGAAAGAAAAAGCAAGAAAAAAGCTTGAATAAAATTCTCCATCTTGCTGTCACAAATCCATTCTGATATATATGGCAAAATCGATCTCCTGTCAGTTTGGGGGTAATTATTTTATACTGATGCATTGGTCTCAGCAAGTTTGCAGAACCTATTTTATATATATTAAAAGTGAGCTGACAGGTCATTCTTCTGCTCTCGACTATAGCCTGTGACTGACTAACTGCTTTCGTGGTAATCATCATGTTGTCAAAAGTGTCCAAAATGAAGCAGACGCCAAAATGTTTCATTTTAGCAGACCAGCCAGGCGATAACAGATTCCAGTTAAGTGATGGTCGACAAAAAAAAGAAAGTGTATGGCTACAACCCAGTGAACTACAGAGAAAATCTATCCATTTTATTGAACTTCAGACATTTTACACCACACATACACAAAAAAGCATTATATAAATCTCTTAGAATGGTTTGCTTTTGATCATACTAAGCGAAGGAAGAAGATTAGCATATTTAAAAATGGCTGCCTGCCAAGTCTAGTTACACTAGAGTAAAAATGCAATACTTCACTCCAATGGCAAGCGGTTTGGTGGAATATCTCATTCATTCATTCATTTTCTAAACCGCTTTTCCTAATTAGGGTCGCGGGGAGGCTGGCGCCCATCTCAGCTGACTCTGGGCGAGGGCAGAGTATACCCTGGATGGCTTGCCAGGCCATCGCAGGTCAGAAACACGCTGATGGCTATGCAGCCTACTCTTGACGAAAATCAGCAATGGTTCTTTTACATGCCTCTCACCATAGACAGTGAGAGACATGGCCAGCCTTTGATAACCCAGTTAGCTGCACTGGGGCGGAGGTGGAATATCTCATGGATCCCTAAAGCACCATTTACATTAGAAGTCTTACCTTGACACTCTATATTTATCATTCTGTAAGTATAGGTACTCCATCTAATTCGTATGATGCTTTCAAACCTATCGGTCTTTATCATGCACTGTATGATGAATGAGGGCAAATTTGAGAAAACATCATTCTTCAAATAGTTAGTTTAGAGCTTAGCAATGCATTCAGAGTTTATTCTGCTAATATATCTAGAACACATAGCATGTTTGCATTGCTACAGCTTAAGTATATGTCCATCTTGAGTCTACAAATAAAAGCGTGTCACGCCGGAGATCGCAAGTTCGAATCCGGATTGATGCCACAGCCATCCGTGACCGGGAGACCATGGGAGCTAATTGGCCGAGCTCTCACGGGAGGGAGGGACACTTCCCTTTCACTCACAGCGATCACCAGCCAATCATGGGCGTCTGTGAGCTCATTCATACGAGGGGGCGGATAGCGCTTTCCCTCCGAGTGTGTTAGGCCGCCCCCAAATATGTGCAGCAGTTCGAAAAGAGGCGGGGGGCAGCATCACACGTCACAGAGGGGGCATGTGCTTGCTTACGCAAGTGGTCGTGTGATAGGGAAGGCAAAAAGTTGATGGGTGGGAATTGGATACGACTAAATTAGGGAGAACAATGGGAGAAAATCCAAAAAAAAAAAAAAAAAAAAAAAAGCGTGTCACATTAAATGGCTGGTCAAAATAAATAAATAAATAAAATTAAAAAGAGTCGCATTTCAGCGCATTATCGCCATGAAATTGTTGCTTCAGTTGGTCAGGTCAAGGCTCAGCAACATTATATGACAATAAAATGAAGTCATGTCAAAATTATGACCTCAAGGTACTGATTGAGCAGGTTACCCCATCAAAGAAAAGATCAAGATCAAGATCAGTTGATCTTTTTCTTCCCTGATGGCATGGATATAAATTTGGGGCTCAAATGGTGAGAAAGTGGTTCGGGGAGCATGAGGAGTCATTTTCGCACATGAACTGTGACCACAAACAGTCTTGACTTAAGCCCGAGTAAATGACTTAAGGATGTGCAGGAGTGGTTTAGTTTTCCCGTTATGAATTCAATAAAAAATCTGAATAAAAATAAATGTTGTGATGTTGCTTAAGTTTGGTGAAAGTGTGCCTTGGGGATATTTCATATCAAAGTCAAAGGCAGTCTAACAAAATATAGTGTGTACCTTTTTTTTTTTGGCCTGGCATGTATTTTGGAATTGCTCACAATACATGCCATGTTAGATAACATCCAGCATTTGGGTTAATGCAGGGTCGAATCTCTTTTTCACTCAAACTCCTTTACAATTTACTTCCTTAGATGGTCTTGGGCATTTTTTCAGGGATGTGGTCAAATCACTGAAAATGTGAAAGCAGCCTTAGTAAAACTTATACTTAAATATTCCCAAACTACTCTGTGTTTATAGTCATCTTATCTCTCTCCAGCCAGGTGTAAGAACTGTAAAGCTCACCAAAGTCAGACCGAGGGTAACTTGCCTCGAGTACCATTCTCATTTGTATGCTAAAGAAATTCTGACCACCCACACATATCCAAAGAAGTGGCATTTGCTTCAAGAGAGCAAACCAAAGATGTCCTCCAGCAGATACCAAACACCTCACTCAATCAGGTTTTTAGTTGGGAGTTTATACTGTACTGAAAAGACTGTCATCCACACATTCTAATTAACTCTAGAGATCATTCTACTGTCAATCAACACAGCCTTTGCTGATACGTGATGAAATTTGGAACGAGTATACTATCAAGCACTTTGGGTAGTGATTTCACTATTCCCATGTCATAAAAAGAACAATAATTGTAATAATAATAATTAGAACTATAACAATATAAATGCAACAGTATTTTCTCCACATTGTTGGTTATGTCCTAATCCCTACAGAGATAAACATCAAAATCTTTCTGGAAGTCAATAAATAATATTCTATATCTATCACGTGTATCACCTTCTCCAATCGTGACATTCCACTATCTCCCTTCACCACCAACTTTGGTGTAAAAATAGACCCCCACCTCACCTATGATGCCCACATTCAATAACTGTATAAAGCCTCTTTCTATCACCTAAAGAACACTGCCAAACTCCATCCATCACTCACCCTGGCAGATGCAGAAAAGGTGGTTCACGCCTTTGTCTCCTCCAGGCTGGACTACTGCAATGAACTCCTCATCGGGATCCCTAGCAAAAGTGTTCAAAAGCTCCAATACATCCAGAACAGCACTGCTAGGATCCTAATTCAACCACAACGCTCCCATTCTTAAGACACTCCACTGACTCCCTGTTTCACTCCTCACCCACCAATGTATACATGTTACTGCCCCCACCTACCTCAAAGCTTCTCCTCATTACCGAAACATCCTCATGCTCCATCCGTTCCACCACCACCTACAGCCTTAAAACCCCAAGGAGTAAACTCCACACAGTGGGGGATCGGGCTTTCTGTTCAGCCAGTCCACGCCTATGGAATGCCCTCTTAGACCACCTGAGGGCACCCCAGACCATGGACACCTTTAAACATGCCCTAAAAGCCCATCTTTTTAAAAAGGCCTTCTGTAGTTGATTTTATGTGCTGTTCTGTTTTTATTTGTAATTTCACTCTGTAGAACTGGCTCCCTGTTTCACTCCGCATTA
The DNA here is from genome assembly GCA_030014195.1 of Neosilurus mollespiculum. Taxonomy (NCBI): domain Eukaryota; kingdom Metazoa; phylum Chordata; class Actinopteri; order Siluriformes; family Plotosidae; genus Neosilurus; species Neosilurus mollespiculum. Next base: position 13,882,014 of record JAQMYF010000011.1, on the reverse strand, counting down.
AATACAAAGTCTCACTACTCACCCACCAATGTATGCATGGTACTGCCCCAACCTACCTCAAGGATCTCCTCTCTACCCAGACATCCTCACACTCCCTCTGTTCCACCACCACCTACAGCCTTAAAACTCCAAGGATTAAACTCCACACAATGGGGGATCAGGCTTTTTGTTCAGTCCCTCCACGCCTATGAAATGCCCCGCCAGACCACTTGAGGGCACCGCAGACCATGGACACTTTAAAACATGCCCTGAAAACCCATCTTTTTAAAAAGGCCCTCTGTAGTTGATTTTATGTGCTGTTCTGTTTTTATTTATGATTTCACTCTGTAGAACTTTGCGATTTGCAATTAATGAAAAGTGCGTTAGAAATAAAATGTATTATTATTATTATTATTATTATTATTATTATTATTATTATTTATTAATATTTATTCTCTATTTACCTTTAATTGTCATTATTTTGGACAAAAAGAGGCCACATGGTAAATTAAATTGCCTACAATAAATCAAGAAAAGAATATACACTTTCAAAATAATGCAAAACCTTTGTACCATGGTGTACATGAGTGTGTGTTATTATATATTGGTGAAAATTGGAATACTTCAGTGTACATTGGTGCACGTTATTGCACATCGGTGAAGATCAGATTACATCAGGCTACACCAGCGTACAGTGGTGTACTTTGTTATAAATCAGAATACACTGGTATACACTGGCTTACATTTGTGTACACTGATATACACTGGAGTTTATTATTGTACATCACAATAAACTCCAGTGTACAGTGTGCGTGAAGTATATTGTCAAATTCCTGCACAACTGTGTATATTATTGCATATGGACATATATTGGTCTACACTGGCATATGTTGGCATACACTGGTGTCCATTATGCATGAGTGTTCTTTGGTGAACTTTGGTATACATTCGTGTACATCAGCATACAACGGTGAACACTGGCATACACTGCTATGTCACACTAAGTGTTCACTGATAACCATTGGTGCACACTGGTGTATATCAGTATAAGTCACTGTGCATTGGTGAACATTGGAGTGCCTTAGTATATTTTAGTGTACATTGGCATACATTAGTGGACCTTGGTGTAAATTGGCATACATTGGTGGCAGGACCATTTTTAGCCAGGAATCTTTGCACAGGTGGCTGGCAGCTTGATGACAATCTGCAGATTCTTTTCAGATTTAAGAAAGACAGATGGTACTCCACAGCCGAGTAAAGTGTGATTCCAACATCATTCCAAAGTTAAAATTATGCAGACTGAACTAGCCAAGTGAATCCCTAGGAATGTTAATAAAACTAGGGGCTTAAACAGAGAAGAAGGTGAACAAGATATGGGCCAAGGGGGGCTTTAAAAGGGAAATTATAAGTGTTAGGTACTGGGTTGAGGGATGAGGGAAATTGGTTAGTACTTTAGTAAGTTAGGGAGAGTCAGACACAAAAATGGTTGTTAGTACAGTTATAACAAAGATCTGGTTTAAACAGTTGTATTAGTAACAGATTTAGGTTTTAGTAAATTTAGTACAAAATTAGAAGAAACACAACTGGAGTAGTCAATTGGAGAAATCCTCAACGATTTGATTTGAAAATCAGATCGGCTTTGTCAGAAATCTCAAGTTGTTTGGTGATAAGGGGTTTAATATAAAAAGAAAGCAATTCTTTAAAAAATGCTAGTATGGTGAGGAAAAAGCCATGCAGTTCTTAGGGTTTTTAGCAAGAAAAAAAACAAAACAAAACAAAAAAGAAAACAACAACAAAGGCTTCACAGCAAAGGAAAGGCCAACCAAAACCATTTGCCAGCAATGGCAGAAGGGTGTCAAAACCAAACTACAAAACACACCACTGCACCAGGAAAGAACATAAAGGTTTACAGATGTTTAGTTGGTTATGGGGGTTAATCATAAGGCAAGGTGACAGAAATGAACCCAAGGAACTCAAACCCAAACACTCGTGCAAGCCGAAACATCCTCGGCTTGGGCAACACAGACACCCTCCCGGGACAGAGATGGGTAAAGGTAATACAAAAATCAAATCAACGGATCCATGCTACACAAAATACAACTATTTAAGAAAAAGGGAAAAAATGGGGAGAATATATATATATATATATATATATATATATATATATCTATATATATATATATATATATAAAAAAAAAAACACA
>JAQMYF010000011.1:13828816-13845983 GCA_030014195.1 Neosilurus mollespiculum | reverse complement strand
GCTGCCATAGTTAGTCATGCCGGAGTCCCTGCTTGCACCCAGCACTAATAAACTCTTCTTTTACCATTACACTGCTACAAGAACACCTAACAACCTCCAATTAGCCTAATGTGCATGTCTTTGGAATGTGGGAGGAAACCAGAGCACCTTTATTCTCCTTTTCCATTAAAAAAACTTCTCCATTCTTCTGGGAAGGTATTCCACTGAATTTTGGTGCATAGCTGTGAGTAATTGCTCATTTAACCACAAGATCATTAGTGAGGTCAGGGATTGATGTCAGCCAATAAGGCCTGGGGTGCAGTCAGCATTCCAGTTCATCCCAAAGGTGTTCAGTGGGATTGCAGTCAGAGCTCTGTGCAAGCCACTCAAGTTCTTCAACTCCGACCTAGGTAAACCAGTTTTTTTGTGTACATGGGCATTGCTGTGCTGGAACAGGTTTGGGCTCATTAGATCCATTGAATATTCAAGTCATTCAAGACAATTGTGTGTTTCCATTTTTCTGGAACCCGTTTGGGAAAGAATCACATACACAATCATGGTCTGGTGTCCACAAATTTTGACCATACAGTGTACTAATGTATGAAGTATTGAGCCGTACAACAATGCTGAGTTATAGAGAGGGAGACAGGTTGCAGATGAAGATTGCTCCTGATGTCTAGTTGTTCGCGTAGTCTCGACACAAAACAACCTGATGTAGATTAGTCCGCCCACTAGTTGGTTCAATGCAGTCTATTCCGCCCGCAGGCGAGTGGTCTTCGCACTTATATAGTTAATATAAACCTCTTTGTGACATCATCAACATACAGCACAAGTGCTGGGCCTTGTCATAGTAGACCACTGTATGACATCATCATCATTACATCACAACTTTGTCACAGTGAGTATACATTATGCTTGCGTTGTCTTCCTGAGACGGATGAAGAGAGCCCACCTGCCCCTGCCCAACCTCACTACGTTCTACAGGAGTACTGTAGAGAGCATCCTCACTAACTGCATCTCTGTGTGGTGCAGAGGATGCACTGCTTCCGACCGGAGGAATGTGATTAGAGTGGTGAGGACAGCTGAGAAAAATATCGGGAGCTCCCTTCCTTCTCTGCAGGACGTTGCCCCTCAGCGATGTGTGTCTCGGGCCAGAAACATCATCAAGGACACCTCACACCCCCACCATGGACTTTTTTCACTTCTGCCCTCCGGAAGAAGATTCTGCAGCATCCGGAAGCATCCAGCAGCATGCAGAACCACAAGGTTCCGAAATAGTTTTTTCCCCCAGGCCATCAGACTCTTAAATCCATAGACTGCACTAAATCCATAGACTGTACTACTCTACTGCACTACTGCACTACTGCCACTTTAAACCTCAACTTATTGCATTTTGCACAGTTTTTGCCATTTGCATTATATTCTATATTTTTACTGTCCAGATTCGATATTTCCACTATACTTTTATACTGTCTATATTGCATATTTTTATTTTTAATTTATATATATATATATATATATATATATATTATCAGTTACTATTATTATTATTATTATTATTATTAATACTGTCTATATTTCATATTTTTCATGTCATTCTTTTCATTTTTTATACTGTTTAAGTTTATACTAAGTCTAAGTTTAACTGGTGTTAAAAGCAGCACTTAACTTTAGATAAACAAAAACAGAAACAATGCTTTAATAAGCAACTATCATTAAGCCACTTACTTTATAATACATCTGGAAATCCAGGGAGTAATTTATCATGCTTTATGTCATCCAAACCGTTTACCTTATTCACACCTAGGGGCAATTTGGAACAGACACTTAGCCTAATCTTTATGTCTCTAGAATGTTGGAGAAAACCAGTTTACCCAGAGGAAACCCACACAAGCACAGGAAGAGCTTGAACCCAGGACGTTTTTGCTGTGAGGCAAGAGTACTTACCACTACAACAGCCTCTGAGTTATTTATAATGTGTAATAAACCAGTACTAATTTATAACATCTAATCCACTGGCTGTGCATTTTAAACAATTTCATGGTATAACAACTTCCCAAAGCATTACTTCACCTCATGTAGTAAATACATTTACACGGTATCATAGATGGGTTAGACTGATCCCTGCTGAGGCCTCTATTAATGTAAAATATTTGATCGAATATTACTGATTTGGTAAAAACAGATTTGCAAGGGTGCAGATTTCTCATCCTTGGACTGAGATACCTCTCTGAGCCAATTATACAGCAGAGAGAGGTTTCAGAGTTAATCAATAGTTGAATATAACACCATTGGAAATGTTTCCTTTTTGTATCTGCAATTTGCTGTGCACTGAGTTGTTAGGAGGGACTAAGCACTTTTTGCAGTGGCATTTCAGCTGTATGACTATGACAGAATTTTTCATGAGAGAGTTATTCATGTTAAACGTTGATTAGAAAATCCTAATTTAAAGATATATGTGCAATTACTTTACCCATAATTTAAGGCATCATTCAAATTCAGTTGCAGAACATACAATATTTGCATTTGCATTTCTCTGCAATGTACAGCGGCTGCCAAAATTAAAATGCAACGGCTACTGGGCATTGGTCCATTGGATTTTCCGTGTGTAAACATTTCTGCCATATTGAAGAAGAAATAGCAACCTATGCATTTGCAATCACTCTTTCACATCCTTACGCTAGAACCTAATAAGAAGTGCCTTTGCATTTACATTTACATACACTGTATAAGACATTGAACTGTCAACCACTGTGGGTGACTTTGTGAGGTACTTTTTGTACTTTTCTTGGCAGTGATAGTAGATTCTTTTCCGACGCTAAATAAGTTCCCTCTCTATAGCTTTCTAAAAGAGGTTCCTGATCTTCTGGCCAGTTTATGGCTTTGACAAAGCCCATTACTAGTAAGGCTGACTTTGCTAACTTTTTATTCATTTATTCATACCTTCATCATTAGTAAGTGCTTTATCCTGTTCGGGATTGCAGTATGGTCTATTGGACTCTTGCACACTTTCATCAAACCAAGGTGGCCAACATCTACAGAAAGAAGCCATTCCCTAACCCCAAAATAAGTATCAAAGTCATGCTCTTTTCCTGAGTAAATTTACCATTATCCTAAATTCATTTTACTGGATTTCATTCTCCAACCCGCTTTAGCCTTTATTAAGGAAGGGATGATCACATCTCGAAGGTGGGGTACATCCTGAACAGCTCGCCAGACCAAGGCAAGGCCCATTATTCTAAATGTCCTGTTAAAATTAGGTATTTGTTCTATGCATCCATCATCTATACCACTTATTTGTCAGCAGTGTGAGGGACGCTGGAACTAATCCCAGATGACTTGTAATGATTTTTTTTGGTTTTGCTCTCTCAGATTTGCATTTGTTTATCATTTAATAAATCATCAAGGATTATAGATTATCACAAAGAAGACAAGGATAGCTATTCAGCTGGTCTATCACTTATCTGATCTTTATTGTTTGGTAGTCTGTCGGTAGGCTAAATGATTGTGTAGCCTGCAGTGACCAGGCATACATGCATATTTCAGAGAAATGCCAAGTATTTATACTGACAAGTTTAGATTTAAGGCATATTGGTACCTTTCAGCTTCCAAACTTGTTGTTTGAGGGCACATCCAAGATGTAATATTTTACTATTGCAACATCGAGGACTTTGTTATGGCACTGAAAGTTGATGTGCCGTCAACACAGCTGAAGAAATTTATAATCTGAATAAAGTTTAGCTAGCTAAAAAAATGTCAGTGATGGTAACTCCTCAATTAAAACACAATGCAGCTATGTAGCATTAGCAAGCTAGTTTCTTGATGTAGATTGTCACAATGCAGGTACACTTGACCCTCAATTCTAGGGACCGCGGTTTAACGGCTATCGGAAGTGTGGAGTAGCCGAATTTGTCCAGGAGGGCTCAGTGGTCGGCAATGGCAGACAGGAGCCGCTGTCTCAATAGTCGCCTGTTAGTTTGCGTGCGTGTCAGTGCGTATACAGTAGTGTCACATTGGATGATGTGATTGTATATACATACGTAGCATTTTTCCCTATTTTTCCATAATGAAATCATTGTTATTACCCACTCTCGGAAGCTATGAACAATCTGCAAAACCGCACCGGTGCTCCCGCCTTTTTGTACGTTAAATCAAGGGCCGACTGTATATGAATTCGGCATGTGAGCTAACTAGCAAGCTAAGCCTGGTGAATTCCATATGAGTGAGATATAATACAATATAATCTTTCCTGGTCTGTCCCAGGAGCTCTGTCCTTGGAATGTACAATACTTGCTATAGCTCTAGAGGAAGTTGGCCAGAGGATGTCTTTGGAATGTGCGCAACCTACCTCAGGTGGCTTCACTCAGTTTAGAGGAGTAGCAACTTTACTCCTGGCTGTGCCTGATGGCCAAACACCACCTGTACTCCCAACCTCATTGTTTCATTGGTGAGGAAAGCCATGTAGACTGAGTTTTTTTGCTCCAAAATAGAAATACTTTTAAAAGAGGTTTCACTCACATAGACATACACACAAACACACACAAACACACACACAAATTCTCTGAAGCAAAGTAGGGCAACAAAAAATAAATCTATACTAATAATGGTTCGCTTCATGAAAATCTTTATTAAGAAGCCAGAACCCTATAAAATATGAAGAATTTTAATTCCTTGACATCCTTGGCATTTAGTCTGTGTTCAGTGAGGTCTGCAGCACTGTAAGGCCTTAGAGGATTGGAGTCTTCTCTAATCCCCATGCCTCCTACAATTACTACTGCTAATAATAATTAGAATATAACCAACAGTAATCCCCAGCCAATAAAGAATATAGTGTGCAAAAAAGGAATTCACACTCAGGGCTGGATACCAACCCACTAATACCATTAATGCACACATACAAACAAACAAATAAATAAATAAATATATATATATATATATATATATATATATATTATAATTTTTTTATTTATTTTCATATTAAAATTGTCATATACTGGTAACAGTGGAACATCATTACCGGCAATGAAATTCTTGGACTCAGAGCCTATATATTGCATATAAAATAACATTATATAAGGTATGAAGTAAAAAATAAAGACTATATAAATAAAAGAAGATTAAATACAAAACTAAAACAGAAGTTGGACAAAAATATTTAAATAGAGAAAAAGGATAAATGCAAAATACTAAAAAATACTGTGGTGGCTGTAATGGTGTGTACATGTACAGTGTGTATAATGAGTGTGCAAATTGTTCGGTATTTCAGCAGTTCAGTGGCCTGATGGCTTGTGAGTAGAAACTGTCCCTGAATCTGCTGGCGCAAGTCTGGATGCTCCTGTATCAGCTGCATGATGGCTGGAGCGTGAAGAGTGTATGTGACTGTGGTGGCATACGTGTGTATATATATATATATATATATATATATATATATATATGTGTGTGTGTGTGTGTGTGTGTGTGTGTGTGTGTGTGTGTGTGTGTGTGTATTAGTGCTCCCCATATTCATATCTGATCCATATTCATTTCAAACACATTAACTGTTCATTCTAAATAATAAATAGAGGTATTCAGTTACATCCACAGTGCAACTGATAATTAGATTGCAGACCACAATGCAATGCTCTTGAGTATCATATTATATAATACACAGTACTGTATGGGACTATTAAAAACCTGACTGCAATATTGTTTTTAAAAAAACTGAGACTTGCTTTGTGTACAGTGGTGTACAGTGGGCTTCAGCTGGTCTCATTCATTTTAAATTCTCTCGTCTGTGTTGTTGCTTCCTGCACTCCGTCACCTCATCACAAAGACTGTAATCTTTCACCGTGTCAGAAATTGTGGTGGTTCCAAAGGAATTCAGAGAGCAATATTTTCTAATTTCATCTCGAGCAATATATTCAATAAAAAAATGTTGGGTTTTTTTTTTTTTTTTTTTTTTTTTTTTTACAGCTTTCAAAATTATTGACTTTGACTTTTCAACTACACCTTCAACACATCTGTGTTTTTCTTTCTTGATCCAGAATGTTCCTGACATTTAAATGACAGGTTAGGAAATACATTCAAACTGTACTCAACTGCTGTTATACAGAATACATAATGAAGACCTGTCATCTTTTCATGTGCTTTGTATAGAAACTTCCCCTTTTAACATCAACACATGTTGGTTTATCAAAAATACTTTAAAAGAGTCAATTTCTTTTTTTCTTAATGGAAAATATCCTATCTGGTTATCTTTCAAACCACTGTTTACTTTTTCCCCCTATAAAATTGGACAGTTATTTCCAAGTCCTCCTGTCAGATATCACAGCAGACATCAGCATCTTATATATACTACAGGAAGTAAGCCAGATAAGCCAATCACACGCAAGTTATTCATGAACAAAATGTGGAAATAACAATAGCAGATTAATTACATCTTTTTTTTTCTTTTTCCCTAATTGGCTGGCTTGACCTTCACTCCCACTTATGACTACTGGCCACCATTTTTGTTCATTAGCCATTTGCAAGATGTTCCATCATCATAAAGGGTCAGGAAATGTTGGATATAAAAGAAATGACACCATGTACTGAATAAACAGAGAGCTAACAAAGTGTGTTAAATAGCAGAGAGAGAGAGAGAGAGAGAGAGAGAGAGAGAGAGAGAAGAGGTTGATTTCACAATATATGTTTAGATAGTTTTTAATCCTAATTATTGTTCATTCAAAATAAATTTCTCATTTCTGATTGGTGGAAAGCCTCCATCAAATCCTTGTTGTGTTTCCACGAGTTGACCTATCCAACTCCAATGTTCCTCCTCATAGATTTCATGCAATATAGATTAGCTACGCCCCGTGGCACATTTTGCAATAGCACATTTGCACCAATATGGTTAGTTAGTATAATTTACAGTGAATTACTGCAGTTCTCAGCTGTTAAAACTAAATTTTTCTCACTATTTTTGCTGTTGTAAGCCATATCTCAGTGTGAGTAGCAACCCAACAGCACTGTCAGTGGGGTGTAGCCTATCAATCTTATCTGATATCTATGTTTCTCCACTTCCCCTACTCCCAGAGAAAGCAGCCAGGAAAATGGCTGCCCTCTCACAAGACTAGAGGCATGTAGCTCACAACAAGCCAGTAAAGTTGCGAATAGTGGGGGAAAGCCATCTTTATCATCAAATACTTCAATTCTATATTTTGTTCCATATATTAAGTGGAATTTTCTAGAATGAGACAGAGAGGGTGTGTACATACAATAGCAACAGCAAGCCGCACTTACAGCCGACTCAGACCTCCAATTTTGAGAATATTTTCAATTAATAATAAAACAATTATAAAATTCGGCTTTTGCATGATATGGAGAATTATTCCGATCCCGGAGGGTGTTATCCGCCTCAGCCTTTGCTGATAAAACCCTCTCGATCTGAATAACTCTCTACATAATACTTTGCCTAATTCAATAATTGCTTATTATTATGTGCATTTGAATAATATGTGTGTGCTTTATTTTGGTAACTGTATCGATTTTAATTGATTCACTCACTATTTTGTTATTCATTCATTCATAAAGTCATTGTATGCCCCTCTAAAAATAAGACTGATCAGATTACTAATCTCTTACCCGCCCTTATTAATCAACAAATAAATGAATTAAAGAAATGACAACTAGAACTAGCAGGAGGCCAGAAAAAAAGGGTTTTGAGTGCTCCTCCACTTGCACATGTGATGCGTGATATTTTCAACAGATTTATTAAGACAGTAGGAGATTACAGCTTATAGCTGCGACCTTTCAGTCTCTTTTCACTTTCCCTCCTGCTCCATACAGACCACCACAGAGTCGCTCTACATTTTTAGAACTGAAGCACATCATGGGGCTGACCCGAGGAGTCACTGACTCACTTCAGACTTTGGGTTTTCCCACTAGTAGGAACTCTTCCACAGGTAACAGGAATAAATAAAACTAAAACTAAGTATTAGGTAATATTGCCGAGTATTAGGTAGTATCGTGGAAAAGTGTGCTTATACACAGATTTTTGGATAGGTGCACTCGTTCAAATGTTCTATTCATTTTTCTGGCTTTTACCCCTATAGGATAACATAGTGTTCCAAAACCAAACATTTTCTGCTCATCTGCTGTTTATCCCAAAAGCCACCAAATTTGGTATGATACATCAGGATATGGCACCTTTCAGATATCTGTATGGTCTTCACTTGTCTTTTTCCTCCTTCCCCCCCCCCCCCATCTTTTCATTCAGACACCACAGAAGTACATTGGGTTTTGATCTCAAAGCCAGTTCTGAGCCTGTTTTCATGAGACAGTCAACAAGGTTCTTATGTTTTGTCAGGCCATTTCAGTGAACATGTATCTGAATCTATTTTGACCTACGCTCTTCAATTTTTTCCTTTTTCTCCATTCACTTTAATGCATTTTTTTTTTCAACTCAATTCATTCAACTTTCCCAATTTTCATCATACAGGCACAAAACCTGGTACACTGCATTAGTTCTCATTACCAAACACCTGAAGTGGACCCACAATCTTCACCTGGACTTAAATTTTTATTTTTTTTATTTTTTTTCCCACCAGAGCAATCACAGTTTCCATTTTCTGGCAAAACTGAATCTCTAGTTTTTAATAAATTCTATATTTAGCTTTGTATTATTAGTAAATCAAACAATGCAGCTGTGGGTAAATTAGAACAGTCAGAAACCTGCTTTCCACCCCTTTCTCCTCATCCAATCAGCTTTCAGCATTTTGTATCTTCATCACCCGCTATCTTTGTACTCAGTTGTGTAAAATGCTGCATGCTCTAAATGACAAATGCCCATGTCCATAAAACTATCCAGTTTAAAGTGCTTTAAAAAAGATGAATTCACTTCACTGCAGTTAATGTCCGTTATTATGAGCGTTCGCTCAGTGCAGGCTGTCTGCCACATGCTGCACCTCTCAGACCTGTCAGGCCTCACAAACCCACGAAGCTGCTGCAAAATAGGCTAATAATTAACTTGGCAATTTAAGCAACCAGGAAGAGCAGAGCACGGTGGCAGAAAGTGCTCCTAAAATGCACCACTTTGCCCATTTAGCTTTGCAACTGCAGGGCGATTTAGCGGACAGGAAGTATTTCTAATTACACTGCCAAATTCATGTGCAAGACAGCAGAATGCAGAGAGTGACGGTAATTTATGTACAATGAATAGATCTTTCTGAATTATTTACGTTAATGCATAAAAAAGCTACTCTATTCTTGAAAACGCATTCAATTTTAATGTCTTTATAAACAGCATTACTGATTCTTGGGTCAGCCTAATGTTCACATCCTTCTTGACGTTTTTTTCGTCTTGAAAGTAGGGCTAATGGACACAAATGTCTCTTAAAACTCTGGTCTATTGTGAAAACAAGCTTGAGTTAGCTTGCTAATGAAAAGTGGCTAAGATTAACACTGTTTAACAAGTGAAAGGAACTTCTTCGTGTAATTTATCTAGCTTTTTCTTATTATAAGATTAAAGAAATAAATCCATAAACATTAAGCCTATTGCTAGACACATTGTACTAATTTCAAGGTTGATATGCTTCCTTATTACTAATGAAAGATAATCTTGCTAATTTTAAGTATTTATTTCTCACAAGAATTAAAAAAATAAATAAATAAATCAGTAAAACCTGGCTTAATGACCCGATATATTGTTTAGTGTATTCTCACACATTTGGCCATATTCAATATATTGTTTATTGTTAAGATACTATTTTTTGCAGTAAAGCATTAATTAAATAGAGTATGTAAGGAATAAAGTAGAAGAAGATGGTGTGATCATGCAGAAACTGTTAATGCTGGCAATGATAGAAAGGTCTAAGAATACACAGTGCCTTGCAGCGGTAGACCAGTCAAGTGGTGTTAATATTATGGCTGATTAATAGATATTTAAAACTGAAATATCTGCTTTTAAGCTCTCTGTCAATTAGCTGCTACTCTAGAAACAGTAAGCTGAAGTCATAGGAAAATACCGAACACCTTCTGACCAATAAGACTCAAGATTTCAACACCCTCCTCCTTATTATCTTAATTAGTATAATTATTTTTATTTTGTGCATGACTGGCTTCATACTCAGGCTACTTTTTACTGTTGAGAAATTAAAATGATTTTACTTGCATAAAAGGCTATTTATTTCCTTGCTGCCCGGGTAACAGAAATCAAAGGTCATCACTTTTCCTTGCATGCTTTATTTTGTGAAAAGTAATTTTTAATTTAAAGCCACTTTTTATAATCATTAATATAAGATTTATATAACATGCTGGCCCTGCATGATATTAAATATATAATATTCATAGTAATTCATACTTTAAGGGATCAATATTAGCAGGAACATAGTAAACAAAAGAAGTACAGTTACAACATTCTTAGTGTTAATATTATAGTATTTCTAGGTTTTAGGTCTAAGGCTTCTGAAAATTAAAGGACATTGACTATAACGATAGAAATCCAGCTACTGTAATTACACTGGCATTTAAGTTTGATCTTTGAACTGCATTACCAGCATGTACAGCACTTATAGAAATTGCACTAGTGAAGTGGACACGATGATGGACCTCTTAAAACCTGGGGAAAAAAAAAGAAAAAAATACAAGCGATGAAAATTCAAGAGACCTGACCCCTGGTGAAACACTGACAATATTAGCTGCTGAGTAAAATAAAGCCAAAATAATCCTGAATGATGGATGTATAAGAGGTAAGATTAGATGGATTCTTTTCTGTCGTCCGAAATACAATCTATACAAGTGTGCCCCCAATAGGGCTAATTATTGGAACTTGGAATAACAACAGATGCAATCCCACTATCATACCAGGAAAAGCCAGGGCTCTCCCAAGGCTAACTGAGGCTTACAGCCTGAGGCTTTAAGCTCGGAGCTGAAAAGCTGTTTTGTGTTTCTATTATAGAGCATATAACACAGTAGTTTTGCCATCCATAGCCCATCACACCCGCCACCCTGAACAGCTCACCAGACCATCACAGTGCCAGCACACACACACATACACACACACACAACCATTCACACACACACACCTAGGGGCAATAAGAAATAGCACAGGGAGAACATGCAAACTCCACACAGAAACGCCTGGTCCTAGGACTCGAGCCCATAACCTTTTTGCTATATGGCAAATGTGCTGACCACTCTTCCACCACGCTACCCGTGTTAAATGGACGGAAGGAAAAAAAAATTCTGCCTTCTACCTTGACACCATTTTATGCCCCAGTTGGCCTTATCTAGCCCATGACTTACCTTTTGGGCAAAATCCTTATGTTTCTGCCCTCAAAGTAGCCCCAAAGAAGTGCAATCAAGCACAAGTGTCAACAGTAACAGTCATGCTCTTTTGCTTACCCTAGCCCACTCGATAATATTTGCAAAATGGCTGATGTGTACCTTTTCAAGGCCCTGCCCCAAGTGACAAACCATTACAATTATGCAATTTTTGAACTCTGTAACTTTAGTTTCAATTAAAAAGAAAAATTCCAAAAATAAAGGGTTCATAAGCTTAAACTTCCACCGAGACTTTGAGGGAAACTTTCTTAACATGTTGTGCTTAATATGCAACAAACTCTATCCATGCTGGCAGCTCCATTTTTACAGCTAGTCAGTTAGCATCTGTCCATCTAGGTGCACATCAGTTTCTACTGTACTGCAGTGAAATAAAACATGTTAATTGAAAAGTGTACAGGATACGTATTTTGCTCCATCCTCTAATTAGGGTGAAGTAAAAATGTCAGAATCTCTTCACTTTGAAAGAGAGTGAGAGAGCGAAAAAAGCACATTAACAAAATTTTTACAGTACATACTCTATAGTGCTTAATTTCATTCATTCATTTTCTGAACCGCTTCGTCATAATTAGGCCCACAGGGAGGCTGGCACCCATCTCAGCCGACTCAATGCAGGGCATTGCTTAATTTGTATTATTTTAATATTAAGTACAGTTGACAAATATATAGCCTATTGTGTGTAACGTATAAATGAAGCTATATCATAGGTATGATGTACGTCCAAAAACCTCAAGCCTTGTTTTTGCCTATGTTTATGTTGTTTGTACGTCGTTCTCATCACATCGACGAAGACTGGGTATGGCGTGTTCGGCTGTCGCTGATCAGTCCGACGCGAGTTCGAAAGGTTCTGTTGCATGACGGGCACAATTGGTCTGCCGGCATGGAAGGTAGGGAAGGTGGCTCTGGAATTCCACAGCTCCCATTTTATCTCAGCCTCTGCCTTCCAGCTTTGGTTAGATGAGAAGGCTCCTTTATACGGTGATGCCAGGTGGGGCGGACTAGCACTACTGTTTTTCACGTACCTGGGGCAATATCAAAGTATATCCAAATATAATACCTTCTAACCAATCCAAATCAAGACTTCATTACACCAAATAAACAAATAAATAAAAAACTTTGCATCTTCAAATACCACTACTACATTACAACAACAGAGTTGTCATTATAATTATTGTTGTGCAAGCACCAACACTCATGATTAAAAACAAAAGAATGAATGAAAGAATGGACATTCCAGTGCAGACGGATTGATCTGCCTCTTCCATAGAGGCAGCTCAACACTAAAACAACGATCAGAAGAGACACAATGCTCCATAATGAGTGCAACTTGTTACCAAGGTGATGTACTTCTGACCCAAGGCTGACCTCCTTCTCTTTAGCCGTCAAAGCTGTGCCGCATAGGGTTGGAGAAGCCAAGCTGCTTTTATTAGGGATCTTGGCTCCTGGCTTTTTTTTTCTTCTTCAGGATCACTCAACAATTTGTAGCATGGCTTGAATATTAATGAGGCTAATGTCCAATATGCAGCATTGCACTAAATCTAACCCACAGAGACACCGGTGCTGTGTGAGATTATTACAGGATGCATTTTTTTACACCTTTACCTGCAGTATGCCAATGCACTGGGATGTCAATCATCTTGAAAACCTCCCTAGAGAAGAAGAGTGTAGAGCTCTCAGCATTTTAATTTGTTCTACTTTCCACCAATTAAACACTCGGTCGTTAAAGCCAAGCACCTAATCAAGAAAGATCTACATCTCACCAAGGTTATAACCTCTCCAGTGGTACAAAATAGTACATCGATCTTAACTGTATGAGCAATGGAGACAATGTTGCAGCTATTGATGTCAACCCTAACCTTTGAGGATTTGTGCAAAAACAGAATTTGTGCATAAATCATTGGGCAAAAAAACAAGAAAAACAAAAAAACAAAAAAAAAAACAACAATCTGCTGGATAAAAGAAGAAAAAATATTGTAAAAAAAATATTTATTTAAATAAGAGGAAATAAGGTGAGTCATTGGTGCAATTGCAAACTGCTATGGGTTTCTCATCATCATCATCTACTTTCGCTTGTTCCAGGGTCGGGTCCCGGGGCCAGCATCCTAAGCAGTGAGGTCCAGACGTCCTTCTCCTCAGCCACTTCCTCCAGCTCTTCCAGGGGGACACCGAGGCATTCCCAGACCAGCAGAGAGACATAGCCCGTTCAGCGTGTTCTGGGTCGATCTCGGGGTCTCTTGCCAGCTGGACATTCCCACCACACCAGGGAGGCATTTAGACATACACATTAGTCTAAGTGGATATTTGTGATTGTCCCCATGTGTAAATGTGAATGTTGTGCCCTGTAATGGACTGGTGAGCTCTTCAGGGTGTACTCCACTTTTGCCTGGAGTTGGCTGGGATTGACTCCAACCTCCCAGTGACCATAACAAAGAAAAAAAAAACTTGATGAAAAGAAAGCTTTCCTCATAACATAAACCTTTTCCTTTAAAAAAAACATTTATTTAATAAGAAAGTCATTCTACTGAAAAATATCAGAGGTCACCACAGTGCACCTCCAAGCCACAACACATCTACACAGCCATAATTTACCTACGTTGTTCCAGAGACTTCAATAAGTATGGTCAGCGAAGTATTTATAACTGCTGCTAACGTAGCTTGCAATGTAATGTATTTGCTAATGGCATCAAATGGAACATGTAATTGAACCTCTTGCTCGGACCAGTGTAAGTACACAGAAGATGGAATATTAATCGAATATAACGCATGCATCAGCAAGTCGGGAAGCCGGTGTTTCATCCTGCGACTGGGTAAATCAGTGGACCTTCAGTGCAAGGAAGCCATTTTGAAATGCTAACACGAGGCTGGATGTAATGGCATGCCGCTATTTGTTTAATAGCTAAGAATGCTTTTCAATTTCACCCATGAGTGAACACAATGGTCATATCCTAAAGACAAATGCAAAACCATATTTGGGCGTGTGGACTGACTGACAGGGTTAAGGATTCAGTAAATGGAATTTAGACTGATAAATTGCTGATGATGCTTATTTGAAAGGAATAAGCACAATAACAATAGACATGTCGCCTCTAAAGCGCTTCGGCTTCTGGAACGGTTCACACGTCAACTTCAAAAATGTATTTTATAAATATATATTTATCAGATGACATGTTATGCTTCTTTATTTTATGTGTTTGTAGCTGTATTTATATTGCTGCAATATTGTTGAGCCCAGAATGTGCACATTATTATTATTATTATTATTATCGATGTTATCATTATTATCATTATTATTATTATTATATGTACATATTTTTTTCAGTAAAATAAGGTATTTCATAAGAAACGTCATTCTATTTACTTCATGTTCAGTTTAAAAAAAACTTACAATTCCTTTGGATGTGAAAGTTAAAAGACTACTTAATAAATAAAGACTAGTATTTTGGACAGTCATTGCATATTTACACGTTTTGGCAACTGAATCTGTGTAAAAAGCACGACGCAGCTCCTTTACGTTATATGCAGTGTTTATTGGTTTTCTGCTTTCTTTGCTTATTTCATTATTTTTGTTTTTAATTTCATTTATATACTTAGTTAATCATTATCAATTACTGACTGACAGGCTTGTGTGCCTAGAAATTCTGTTTGTTTGTTTTTATAGTAAAATACACATATTTTTCAGCTATAGGCAAAACCCCTATTTATTTATCACACAATGCAGCTGTTAAGACGGACACAGATGCAAAAAGTAAAACATAACTTGACTGCATAACAAAATGATAAGCAACCAGACAGCACTAACCAAAGATAGTCCAAGCAAAGCTGAAAACACAAAACACAGGATTGAACAAAGTAAAGCAAGAGACAAAAGCTCTAAATCAGTGTAACGAGACAATCACACGCCAAGAGCTAACACAGACTAGAGTATTTATATAGTACATGTGATTAGTGGAATGAGGACCAGGTGTGCTCATCAGGTGTCAAAGTCATGTAAGTGAGAGTGGCACAGGGGTTGCAGGGAAATGTAGTGAAAGTTGGGAAGGCAGCAGAAATGGGCTGTAGCTGTGACATTTATTTATTTATTTGTTTATTTATTTACTCACATGTAATGTACTGATTGACAGACATGTATCTCTCTCTCTCTCAAAATAAACAAACGAACAAATAAATAAATTATAAATATAAATATTCCCCTCACATATCATTGAGAGATAATAATCACATCTATCCATCTGACTGTCTGTCTGTCTATCCATTTCCAGTGACTGACACGTTCCATTTCAGAAAACGTTACCTCTGTTTTCTTTTTTCAGCATGCTGTTAAGTAATGAGATGGAAATGCACTTCAGAAAGTCTCACCGCAGGAGATTTATTGACAGCAATGGACTTTGAGAGGAACTGAGTTAAAAATAGTGATACAAAAGCAAAAGAACAAAGCAGTAGAAACAATAATCAAGTGAATATAGGTGGAGGGGGGGGGGGTGTTTTGAGGAGCATGAAGTGTGGCATCTGTGTGAAGAGAAAACTTCTCATTGAGAAATGTTAAGAAGGTGGCCTCCTGCTTGTGTGGTGAGTGAGCAGAAAGCAATACACAGTGACTCTGGGTCAGCCTAACACACTGACTTGCCTTCACATGTTGCACTGCACATACAGATCAATATTTCAAGCATAGCTTTTTCCCTCGAGCATATACAGAAAAGTACACGCCTTACAGCATCATACTGTAGCAAATGTCACGCTAATACTGCATCCTAATACACACACTGTTCATTAAAAACTCAATTCTCTTATATCATTTCATACCATCTAATTACATCCCCTGTTTAATTAAATCTTTTAAATATGCCACCTGTTTTTGTAAAATGCGGTAAAGGTATAAATGCACATATACTGATTTCAATATCATAGAAAATGATTTGGAATGTAATAATAATTGTTTGGTGATTTTCTTTATAGTAAAAAATATATATATATATATATATAAATACATTAAGAAAATGCAACATACACAGACCACCCATCCCTATCTGTCTTTCTCTATTTTTGAATCTGCACAACTTTTACACTGTGCGCATGTGTGTGTGTGTGTGTGTGTGTGTGTGTGTGTGTGTGTGTGTCCGTCCACACCCTCATGTTTGACACCTCACGTAAGTCTCCTGACAGACATAGAGAGAGAGAGAGAACAAAAAAAAACAGAAAAACAGAGCAAGAGGGAGAGAGACATGTGCTAAGAGAGAGAGAGAGAGAGAGAGAGAGAGAGAGAGAGAGAGAGAGAGAGAGAGAGAAACATACACAAAAAAACAGAGAGAGTGAGAGAGAAATACACATACACACAGATAGGGGGTGTGTGCGCACACACACACACACACACACAAACACACAGAGGGGGAGAGAGAGAGAGAGAGTGAGAGAGAGAGAGAAACAGAAAAAGAAAGAGATAAAAAAAAACAGAGTGAGAAACACAGAAAGAGATAGAGAAAGAGAGAGACAAACAAAAATAGACAAGAGAGGAAAAATAGAGACAAACAAAAACACAAAGAGAGAGAGAAAGAAACACATTAAGAGAGAGAGAGAGAAAGAGTGAGAGAGAAAAAAGAGAGACACATGCATAAAAGAGATAAACACAGTAGGAGAGAGAGAGTGAGAGAGATACATACACACACACACACACACACAAAGAGAGAGAGAGAGAGAGAGAGAGAGAGGAGTACAGAGAGAGAGAAAAAGAGAAGTACACAGAGTGAGAGAGAGAGAGAGAGGTGTACAGAGAGAGAGAAAAAGAGAAGGACTCAGAGTGAGAGAGAGAGAAAGAGAGAGAGAGAGAACTACCGAGAGAAAAAGAGAGAAGTACTCAGAGTCAGAGACAGAGACAGAGAGAGAGAGAGAGAGAGAG
>JAQMYF010000011.1:13797092-13817649 GCA_030014195.1 Neosilurus mollespiculum | reverse complement strand
AAAAAAAAAATATATATATATATATATATATATATATATATATATATATATATATATATATGCTAAAAACATAGTTTTAATACTAACATCAAAGAGCCAAAAGTTACTGACATTCAAGTAATAACTGTAACCTAAATTATTTTTACTTATTTGAAGTCATGCAAACAAGTGAATAAAGGGTAACTTCAATAACATTTAAATGAATTTCAGTTTAAAGTTTTTTTCCTATATGCTACTTTGACATTATTAGCACTATCAAATTTCAGCTTGCTAATATAAACTAATGCTAATTGATGGAACTTAAACGAAATGGTTACCCCAATGTGTTATATAAAGACACTAACATATTCCCACAACCTTATATTTAAAATTTTTTTATCTCAAATAAAATGTCTTAAGTCCACCATCCTCAACCTCTTATGTGGTATGTGGTAGGTTAAGAATTACATTTAAAAAAATGCTACCCGCAGTCTATGTAGGAAAAGCCAGGACTGTTTCAGTATAGTGTTTATCGAGGCACTTTGGTGTGATGTGATGGTAATAGAAATCAATGTGTCTGGCTGGAAAGGAGACCGATCTGTTAATGTGAAATCAATAGCTAATGTCACAGTCATTTTTTCTCATCTACAAGCCTCAATGGAGAGAATCGGAGATCTCAGTCTTTGTAAATGAGTGTGCCACTGCAGAATTCGCTGTGTTAGCAGTGACTATAAACAAGCTAGACTAAACAAGGATGCTTTGTTTAGCCTCGTTTTACCTTTTCTTCTTTTTTCAATAAGGTGCTTGCAGGTAATTCTAAAAGCAAGACGAAAAAGATGTCATGTCTGTGAAATTAGAGGTGGATAAACAATGACTGGATGCTGCATTGCTATGAATAAAGTGAACACTCTTTTTCTCTGATGGTCATTAATGTTAATTTTGTTAATCCAGGGGAATAAATGACAGTTTTCCATCTCCACAAATCGCAAGATATACTTTTATTATCATCAACTTCTAACTTATTCCCTAGGTTGATCTCGCAGCCATCTGTGTCTGGGAGTCCACGAGAGATAATTTGCTCGAGCTCACATTGGAGGGAGGGATGGCATACGCTTCCCTGTCACTCACAGCAACCACCAGCCAATTCACGGGCATCTGGGAGCTCATTGGTACAGAAGGGGCGGATAGTGCTTTCCCTCCAAGTGGAACATACAACTGCTCTATAGACCTCCTCCCTGGGTCACCATTACCTGCCGGTAGGCTATACAATCTCTCTGGCCCCAGAGGCAGGCTATCGAGACTTACATCCATGAGTTCCCTGCTGCCGGAATCATTTGCCCATCCTCTTCGCGTGTTGGGGCCAGATTTTTCTTCGTTGAAAAGAGAGACAAAACTCTCAGACCATGCATCGACTTCCGGGGTCTCAATCAAATCACTGTCAAGAATAAGTACCCCCTGCCACTTATCTCATCGACTTTCGAGCCCATTCATGGGGCAACCACTTTTCTAAACTGGATATGCGAAATGCCTACGACCTAGTGTGTATAAAGGAAGGGGATGAGTGGAAGACGGCATTTAACACCCATCTGGGCCATTTTGAGTGGTTGGTCAAGCTGTTTGGGCTTACCAATGCCCTGACTGTTTTTCAAGCATTGATCAATGATGTTCTCAGAGATTTCATTAACCAGTTTGTATTTGTTTATGTAGATGACATTCTGATCTTTTCCAGATCTCTAGAAGAACACAACCTCCACATCAGACAGGTGCTGCAAAGGCTGTTGGAAAACAGATTGTACATCAAGGCAGAGAAATGTGAATTCCATGTTCCCTCAGTCACATTCCTCGGTTACATCCACGAGAAAGGGCAGGTGAAGACCAATCCTAAAAAAAAAAGATTAGGGCTGTTGCCAACTGGCAGGAAACTACCTCCCGTAAACAGCTTCAAAGGTTCCTGGGATTCTCTAACTTCTACCACTGCTTCATCTAGCACTACAGTCAGGTAGTCACACCACTCACTCAACTTACTTCCATTTAAACTCCCTTTTGTTGGTCTTCAGAGGCAGAGTCTGCATTTAAGCAGATCAAGGAGAGATTCATCTTGGCTCGCATACTCATGCAACCAGACCCAAGCAAACAATTCATTGTGGAAGTGGATGCTTCAGACACTGGTGTTGGGGCAGTCCTCTCTTAGTGCTCAGCCCAAGATGGACTTCTACTCTTCTACCTTCTACTCCCATAGCCTGTTCTCAGCGGAACATGACTATGTGGGAAATCGTGAGCTACTAGCCACTAAGCTTGCTCTGGAGGAGTGGAGACATTCGCTGCAAAACATTTGTTTGTGGTTTGGACTGACCATAAAAATGTAACCTTTTTTACAGAATGCTAAGAGACTGAACTCTAGACAGGCCCGCTGGTCATTATTCTTTGGCTGCTTTAACTTTCCCATTACTTACTGCCCTGGTACCCATAACATTAAACCTCATGTTCTCTCCAGACAGTTCTCCACTGATGAGGAACCCACTGATCCTGACAACATTCTGCCATCTACATTCAACATCGGATCTATTTTCTGGAAGATCGAGGACCAGATACAACAAGGCCTACAGTCTGAACCTGATCCTGGCATGGGACCCCCAACCGCCAATATGCTCCTTCATCTGCCCATTCCTCTGTTCTCCATTGGGCTTACATGGCTAAATTCTCCTGACACCTAGGTATCCATCAAACCATATCTTTCCTTAAATGCTATTTCTGGTGCCCATCATTAGATGGGGATGCTATAGAGTATGTATTGGCCTGCACCATTTGTTCCATAAGCAAGAATAGCTGTCGACCACCTTCAGGGCTGTTGCAACAACTTGAGGTCCCTGGTAAACCCTGGTCCCATATTGCACTTGACTTTGTCACTGGTCTGCCACCCTCCCAGGGTAAGACCACCAACCTTTCCATTACTGGCCGGTTCTCCAAAGCAGCCCATTTTGTAGATCTACAAGAGGAACGAGGAACGTTGTGTGAGCGAGGAACGTTTTGTGTGTGTGTCTATCGAGCTTCAGTGCTCACCGGTTGATGGCGCTCAGACACTTACTTGCGTCTTTTCCCACTTAGTGACTACATACAAAACTTTTTAAATTACTGTCTTTCTTTACATTAGACATACAGCCCACTACACATCAACTTTTAGGCATGATGAGAGCACTAGATTAGCAAAAAAACAAAAATGAGTAGATACTTCAACCAGATTGTATTCACGCAGTGCAGTGGTTTGTTTCCGCCACTTTAACATGGGGGGCAGGTTCTCGCTGTCGGTCATGTGATTGTGACCCGGATTATCGACTGTGAGATACAAGAAATAACGGAGATTACGGAGGATGTCCGCTCACTAGATTTTACTTATTTGACCTTGTTCAAGTTTTCAATATAAACAAACCACGTAATTAAAAAAAAAATCTAATGGAAAAGTGCAAAATGGCAGGGAAATGCCTAAAAATCCTACTTTATCTGACAATTTTGTTTAAATCTGACAAAAGTCTGAAAATCTGACTGGTTACAGACACTGATTATTTGTGATTTTTAAGATTTTCTTCGAAAAAAAATGGTTTTTCACCATTTTGAAATTGCTTACAATTAGACATATAGTTACAAATAAAGTTGAATATAAACATGTGGTTTCCATTTTTTTAAAACCCAATTGTCAGAGTGTAGGAATGTCCATTCTCAAGATATTGATTTTCAGCATAATTCTGCTGTCAACGCTGTCTGTCGTTTCATCAAAGTCTCCGTCCATATGGGTTTTTAGGCCCATATGACCGATACTATATACCATTCTAATTTTTTTTTATGTATATTTTCACTTCTTGTGCACATAAGATCAATCTGATGACATTTTGGAAGTAATATCAATTAAAGGTTACTAGCTGGAATAAAAATATCAGTTAGTGTTAGTGCTCAATGACCTCGAACAGTAGATAAGAATTTTATTTGAAGTTTTATTTTCAAGCCTTTTCATTCATTTTTGCACACAGCCATATGGGGTTATACTAACCCCACTGTTTATGAGTGGTCTATTTAAGTTTTTCGAGCCTGTCCTCAAGCAACACTCCAAACTACTGCAAGATATGCATATGGATGTTAAAAAGTAATTACATCTGTGAGATTATCTCACCCCAGTATAGTAGACTTAAATAAATTTCCAATAAACACGAAATATAATGTAATCCTACGGTCTGGGCTACAAAATATCAGCTGAAAATATGTGACAGGAAATGAATGATCAATAAGGTTACTGGTCTTTCATATACCCACAATAGGTGTAAACAAACAAACAAATAGCGAAAACAACAACAAAACAATTATTGTATTATAACCTTGTTGGTGAAGGTGATCAAACAAAAAACTAAAAAATAACAGGAACCTTATTATTATTATTATTATTATTAATATCATTATGATTATTATTATTATTGTTGTTGTTGTTATTATTATAATATTTTTTTTTAATCATTATTATTCTTATTGGCATCAAAGTGACACTGTGGTCAGCATGCCCTTCTTACAGAAGGAAGGCCTGGGTTCGAGTCCCATTATTGATTATTATTATTATTATTATTATTATTATTATTATTATTATTAATAATACTATTATTATTATTGGTATTACCTTTTTTAGCTATAGTTAAAAAGAATGCTGAGAACCTAATTATGCTACATAAGCAGCTATTCTGGTGCATAAACATCTGTGTGTTTATTTACTCCTCATTGACTCCATCTCTGAATCTCTAAACCATGTTGCACTGCTTTACATGCTTCTCTTTCGATATGAAATGGCTCAAAAGTTGTATAAAGAGACTGAATAAGTCCCAGTTGTGGCTTTAATTACACTGATAACTAGCTAATAAAGTGCCGTGGGCTTCTCTAATGGGAATAGTAGGCACTCTTGGTCTCAATTAAAGACACATTTCCCTTTGGACGTATTCTAAAGCGGGTCAGGGGAAAAAAGGCTTACGGCAAGCCTATTAAGCCTGATTGGCTACAGAAAAGGATCTCAGGATTCTCAGGGCTCATTATGCTCAGTAATGATGTGTTGAGGTAGCTTCATAACAACCAGGTGTCCATCACGGCTTAATGTTTAAGCTTCATTCAACTGGAATGAGAAAACTGCGGTGTGTAAAGGAAAAAAAGTTATACTGAGTAATTGGGACGAGTCTGAAGAAGTCACCTGGCTTAAAAATAAACACAATACTTTGAGAGGAAATGTGGAATTTACATATATAAAGACATTTATAATATATTTGCAAGGTGGATCGGATGGCTCTTTTCCCATTTAGATACTTTATCTATTTTTTATTTTTTACCAAAACTACTGTATTGATTCCCATTTTAACAGACTGTCACAAATCCCCCTGTTAACATGTTAAAGTTCCCAGAGCAGCTTTCTATCGTTCTGGTTTCTTGTTACCCTACTGTCTGCACTATAACGCCATTATAAATGTCACAATACAAGTAACATTTTGGTCAAAAATGAGATTTTGCAATAAATGGGCACTGGGTAGCTGTTTACACCTTTTAAAAGTGTTTTTGTCTGAAAATAAAAACCAGGAGTGCGGAATGAAATTTGAAAAAAGAAGTGAGTGACACAGTTTGTTCGTATTACAACGCCAAAAGGAAACAAGTGCACTGGAAGTAAGTTACATCTTTATGAATGGGCTCTGTTGTACTATGGTATTTTCTGAGAAGCAGAAACAATACCAAATTGAAGCAAGTAACAAAGATCTGTCTATTTTAAGTCCAAATGATGCAAATTTTGTGAAAATAAATCAATGATAAATTATTTTTTTAATTATTGGCAATTTGTGCAACAAATTTGATCCCCGTAGCCCCATGGTCACTTGACTGTCAATGTTTTCACAAGTGTTGATAGCCTTGTACTGACCACTGTTAATACAGGTGGTATTAATACACATACTTGAAAATATTTAATATCCTGCAAAAGTTCATTTATTTCAGTAATTCAACTTAAAAGGTGAAACTAATATATTATATAGACTCATTACAAAGTGAGATATTTCAAGCCTTTATTTGTTAGAATTTTGATGATTATGGCTTACAGCAGGGAAGCTTTGTAAATTGATGCCTGTGAGTTGACGGCAGTTTTGGGAACAGCTGCCAGAATATGACAGTTCACCAGATCTGATAGACACAGAGTAATTTAAAAATTATTTAGCACTTTTATACATGTACAAGATACACTCTGACTATTAAACTAATAATTTGTCTTTATCTCATGTTATGGTGTTGTTTTGTTATTTTTGGTATTTTTGCCTTGTTATTTTTTGTGGGATATTAATAATGAACTTCTAAAAATTATACAATTTGTTTAAACTGTTTTGTGCAAACTGGCATCTTTGGAAAAGTCACAAGTGCATCAAGCATTTTGATAAATTTAATGCTGCCTGTTTAATAAAACATATTATTGGGCACCATTTGGCGACCTAAATTATAATATGGATACCTATATTATTGGACTGTGATACATTTAACTAGGCTGCTGAAAAGACTATTAATTAATAATATGTTCATGCACACAACTACATTGCTTCCTTTTGCTGTTGTTTTTCAATAATCAAGTTGCATCTTTTACAATGCAAGAAAGAAGTAAGCAACATTAAAGTCCTGGATCAGAGGGATTTGAGATTCCTTATTATGTCTTTTAGACATCTGATTTATTCTGCACTCAATCAACACATTTAGTTTGGGTTACTATTATTCACCACAGAGAGCCAGGATGAAGTTCGTTTTTGCTCTATATCTCAAAATCATTAAATTGTCACTTACTTCCTTTTGGCATTGTAGGGCAGCTGTGTTCAGCTGTTTTGTGTTTTGGCAGAGGTATAGTAGACATCAGTGTTTGTTAATTAGTCTCTGAACAAAATCCTGACCACATCCCTATAAGGATTATGACCCTGCTTGGTGGGGACACTGCCCTACCTGATTCACAGAAATGATTTAATTTTGGAATGTCTATTTAATAGGTCATTTAATAATAACAATGTAATTTAATAATAATGTCTACATAAAGTATATTTATATATTTATAGGTCAAAGGTCAAGGTCAGAGCAAGGTCACAAAGCTTTGGAGGTAGAAATTCCCCATGTGCAAATATAAATTGTTTACATATCTAAAATAAAGTGACACAGACCTTAAGATGTAATGAGGAACGGACAGGAAATCATGCACACACTTTCAAATGACACAATTACCTTTTACCTTGAGTGACCTTTAAAGGTTAAAAAAAAAGTCACAGAATAGTCCTTATATCGTAAGACATGCACAAACTAGTATCCAGATATGACCTACTGTATTTATGTTATCCATGCTGCTTTGTGGAGGTACCATTCTCTTTTTGAGTACCCCTGTAATTTATTGTGTTTTTCGCAGTTTCTTCTGAATTTATTTTCCTAATGCTTTCGCCGATTTGTTTGATTGCCAGGTCAAACCAGCATCCAGCTCTTTTCTACAAAATGACAGTTACAAACTAATGAAGGCAGAAGGTACGCTGGGGGTCTTTCCATAATGTGACACCAGTTTTAATATATTTTCTATCTGCTGCTTATGCCGTAGCACCAATACTGAAAGGAAGGTACTATCTATCCTTTTCTACATACATGAGCCCAGACAACCACAAGTGGCTATTGTCATTGTAGCTAACAGGAGAAAGAGAATGAGTATGCCACCTAGACACTATGGCCATGTTTTCTTTCTTAGATTCCCAGGCACAGATGGCTGTAGCATCAAGATTCCAACTTGTGATCTCCTGATAATAAGGCAGACATTTGCTGTTGTGTCACTAGATTCTGTATTTCTAATCTGAAGTTCCTTTGCCTTGTTGTCAAGTCACATGCATTGCAAGTCATCTTTATTTCCTATTTCTTCAGCTTCTCCAACTCATCCCTACCATGATTCCATCCACTGCTAGGGACTATAACACTGATTCTTGCACTTGTTCCTGCCTCCTTGCTGCACATTAGTGAATTCAAGCTAATGAGCTACACTAAACCTCGCAAGGCTTAAAACCAACCATTCAAATCACAACTTTATCTAGTGGCACACACTCTAAAAAATAGCTGTTAGAGTGCTAGATGTAACCTTTCAAGTAAAGAGTTCACCTTAATAATGACCTGGAGAATGCCAAAAGGCTAGCCACTATTTCAGACAAGCAAAAGCCCTCCTTTTGTGCTCACTATGGCTAGACCTTGAATTCGAGAGTGGCTGGCTGCAATCCGTTACACAACTACAAGCGTAAATCTGAACCATGAGTGCTGAGTGCCTCTCGCACATCAGCAATAGCCACATAATTACAGCTGAGAGAAGCCATTTCCCTGACCTCCAAGCAGCCAGCCAAGCTCGTAAATAACCAGCCATGGGCACAAGACAGCGACGCATCAGCTTGTATTAGAGACACATGGACTTGCCTGTCTCTGAGCAGCTGAAGTACAAACGATTCGGTATGCATTCTAATAATGTACACTGTTTTAACACTGCCACAACAGGAGGAAATTATTTATAAGAAAAACAACAAGCAAAAAGAGCTAGCATGTTTCCTAAAACTTGTACATATGAAAGTACACCCTGAAAAATTTTATCCCTTTTATTTTTACCTAAGCTAAATGATTTGATGAACATTTATTAAAAATCAATCTGTCTGCACAAATAAACTAAACTATAAAAAAAGCAGTGGTGGCTGAGTGTTTAAGGCGATGGGTTACTGATCTAAAGGTCAGTGGTTCAGTCACCACTGCTGGAACCTTGAGCGAGGCCCTTAACCCTCAATTGCTTAGTTGTATAAAAATGATAATTGTAAGTCGCTCTGGATAGGAGCGTCTGCCAAATGTTGTAAATGTAAATGTAAACTCCTTATAGAAGAAACTGCCAAAGTGCAAAAGTTTCCCTTCCTGTAGACTTTCTCTATGCTGGAAAACAGATTCACCTATGACTTATGAAGTGAAGCCACTTGCACTGGAGACTCGATACATATAGATACTGTATTAATGCTGTACTG
Source organism: Neosilurus mollespiculum (assembly GCA_030014195.1). Lineage (NCBI taxonomy): Eukaryota > Metazoa > Chordata > Actinopteri > Siluriformes > Plotosidae > Neosilurus > Neosilurus mollespiculum. Next base: position 13,808,614 of record JAQMYF010000011.1, on the reverse strand, counting down.
TATTAATATAGTATTAATCCTGCAAGGAAACTCTTGGAGCAGTGGGTGGCCAGAGAGCAGTTGGGGATTGGGTGCCTTGCTCAAGGGCACTCTAGCCCTTCAGAGGTACAGGGAGGGAGAGGCACTTCTTGGTCCCCTCCCCCCCACCCACCCACATTTTTCTTGGAAGTTTAAGGAATCAAACAAGTAACCTTTCTGTCCTAAACCCAGTTCTCTAACATTTAGTCTACAGTTTCCCCCAGTATAAACTGAATATCAATGCATACAAAGAAATCACTGTGCTTGATTTTAGACTTAGAGATGACCCTTGTCCTCCCAGGCCTGAGGTGACCACCATCAACCAAGATGCCCACTTGTTCAGTAATTTTTATACATTTACAGTCATTGTATAGTAAAGCAACACAGGATTGGGCAGTTCAAAGAAAGCACTATGGTTCCAGATAATGTTGCCATTAACAATTTCTATTTATTTATTTTTTTTATTTTTTTGCAAGAGGTATTATAATCACTGCCGTTTGTGAGCTTGTCTGTTTACCAGTTTATCTGTAATCAAAAACTGACTACCCCCATGGATGGATTTTTACCAAACTTGGTAGGCACACTACCATACCTGAGTGCCAGAAATGATTTGATTTCGGAATATCAAGGCCAGACCAAGGTGACAAAGCTTTGGAGATAGAGAGCTTATAACTTTGAAGCCATTTTTCCTTTTAAATAAGACCTTGAGTGACCTTTAAAGGTAAAACCCCAGCCATGTTAAACCATCTAACTGTACAAGGTCTTTTTGATTACTACATGAAAGGGAGAGTGTGGCCAATTTTACCATAACAGCTATTATATCAGTTATTATTCACGTTTATTATTTTTTAACATAACTGTACAAGCTTATTAAACTAAATTCCGTTTGTGCTGTGGTTGAATTGAGAGTGTAAGTTTTGTTTTTAATTTTTATTTTTTTTTTATCTCTTAGCAACCATGTGAAAAACGGATATGTAACCCACTCCAGCATAATATGGATTAAGTAGGAAATTTGACATACTGAGATATTGATATATTTGGAAAAAAAAATGCTTCAAAATGAGGTATAATTCATGATTCTAGCATGAAAATTGACTGAGTTACATCACTTTCATTGTTGCTAACTGGGAAATGCCACCTTTGAGAAAATAGCATTTACAGTTACAGAACCATTTTCTGAATGTCTGCATCTACAACTCCCTAGCAACCATAAACTAAATAAATCTGGCTTTTGACCAATCAGTGCGATCTTCCTAGTGTCTTTTTAGCAGCAGAAATGTCTATTTACACCGAGTCAACTTTTTAAAAAATTCTTTTCCATTATATGATTCGGGGAATCCTTCTGGGATTCTGTAAGGAGGGACAGTACTTTGGTACCAAATATGGATAATAAGGGAATACCCTGAGCAATCACAAAATGGTTTGAAAATCAGCAAAATAAGTGGAACTTGGACATGGAACCCTTTCTTGAACAAGTATTTTATCATGAATAGATTGTGTTTGTGGATATTTGAACTTGGTCATGTTGAAGATTATGCTCTGAAGTATGTATTTTTGGCAATATTTCATTTTCATCAAAGTACACCATTTTCAACTTACTTTCCTCTAAACACTACCCTGTGACTTAATCCATATTATGCTGGAGCAGGTTACATATATCAAGTATAAATTGTTTAGAGTTGCTCAAAATGAATTTTCTTCTCATTTCTTTATCTATTTGTTTATTTATTGAAAATCTGAGTACAAGTGTGCATGACTCTGGACAACAGAGAATGAAGCTTGTGTTTGTGTTGTCTTTTTCCTCTTTATGCTTTATGCTCACCATCCTTCAATGAGAATGGAATGACAGCCATGAGAAAGATGGGAGAGGCGGTCAACACCTGGCTTTTTACAGCCTCAGATCAGCAATCTGCACACATGGCTACGCAAACACACACACACGCACACACACACACTTCCTGTCTGCAGATTGCTGCTCTGTGCTCGTGCGTTGTTGACAGACAGCGTGATAGAAGCAGGTGCACCTGCTGTAAAAGAGCAAAGTGCTGTGAGTGGTTTTTCTCTTTTTTTCCTGTCTCTCTTCCTGTCAATCTCACGATTTCTTCCTCCATCGCCAGTCCCTCGCCAATCCTTTCTTCTTTTCAATAACGCACTTTGTAAACATCTTCTTCTTGCCAATTTGCTCCATTCACGCAATCATTCTGACTCGTGCCTCTCCTACTCTGTTGGTTATGAGCATCTATGGTTGAAGAATGAAGTTCATTATGGTTTTCATGATGGCTCTGAAAGTTACAAATATATATATATATATATAAAATTAGGATTAAGCGTTCAGAAAATGAATGAATGAATGAATATATATAAACCAATCAAATAAATCCTTATATATTATTATTCTCCTTTCTTAAACCCTCAAGTGCATGTGCCTTTAGTATTGTACAATGCCAGTGTGCCCATACTGAAATAATTAAGTAAATAACTTACTAGATAAACCCTGCGATGGCCTGGCGAGTTGTCCAGGGTGTACGCTGCCCTCGCCCAGAATCGCCTGAGATGGGCGCCAGTCTCCCCGCGACCCAAATTAGGATTAAGCACTTCAGAAAATGAATGAATGACTCACTAGATAATTAAATAAATATCAGTATCATATTTATTATTATGATCGTCATTATATTATTTATTTATTTTTATGCCTTACTGGCATGCAGTAGCAAGCTATTATTTCCCCTTATTTCTCATGTGTTTAATTGTTCTGAATAAAAAACTTTTTTACTTTTCAGTACTCATGAGCTGACTTTGTGATGCAAAATATATAATATTTTTATGTTATTTTATATTTGTCTCAAATTCAAATTCTAATTTTATTTGTCACATACAAGATCATACACAGTACAACATGTAGTGCTTATCACAGCTGTCCTATATTTGAAAAATAATAAAAACTATTAGAGAATGAATTAAAAACATGATAAATAATGAAAAACACCTATATTTAAAAGTCAAATATAAATATAGTGTCAATAAATTAATATAATATGTTAAGTGTCAGTGCAGTATGCACACAAAGATGTCCAGTGAGTGTGGTTATTGTGTGTGCAAAGTAGTGCATGGTATACAAGAAGTGCAATTTGTGTGTGCAACAATCAGCTGAGGTAGAATATAATGTTCATGTGTAGGGTAGGTCTAGAAAGTCCAGGTACTAGGTGTTCTGGTTAAGGGGCCCAAACAGCCTGCAGAAAGAAGCTCATTCGCTCAGTGTTTGCCTTCAAGGAACGGAAACGTTTCCCTGACTGCAACAGAGAGTAAAGTCAATTGTTGGGATGGCTGAGGTCCTTCGTGATCTTCCTGGCCTTGGTCCAGCACCGCTTGCTGTATATAGTGTCCAGGTCAGAAAGCTCGATACGGATGGTACGCTCTGCTGATCACACCACCTTCTGAAGAGCTTGCCTGTCCTGTTTTGTGTTGTTTCCAAACCAGGCTATGATACTTCCCGTCAGGATGCTCTCAATTTTGCAGGTGTAGAATGTCTTTAGTATTTTTGAGGGCAGTTTAAAGTCCATCAGGCATCTAAGATGATAGAGACGCTGCCGGGCCTTCTTCTCCAGGGTGTTAACATGACAGGACCATGGCAGGTCTCGCGTGATGTAAATACCTAGGTACCGGAAAATGTCCACTCTCTCCACTGGGGTCCCATTGATAGTCAGGGGCTGGTAATTCCTCTCTTGCTTTGTGCTGAAGTCCACTATCAGTTCCTTAGTCTTGCCGATGTTCAGGAGGAGATTATTTACCTGGCACCATAATTCCAGGTTTCTAACCTCCTCTAGGTAGGCCGCTTGATTGTTGTTAGAGATCAGGCCCACCATCAAAGTATCGTCCACAAACTTAATGATGTTGGTGGAGCTGGAAGTGGCCACACAGTTGTATGTATACAGAGAGTACAGCAGGGGGCTCAGAACACAGCCCTGGGGGCTCCAGTGCTGAGGGTAAGGGAGGGTGAGACATGGTTGCCCAACCGTACCGCCTGTGGTCTGTCTGTCAGGAAGTTGGAGATCCAGCGACACAGGGATGGGCTGAGGCCCAGGATCTCCAACTTAGTGGTGAGTATGGAGGGAATTATGGTGTTAAATGCTGAGCTGTAGTCAACAAACAGCATTTTGACATGATTCCTCCTTCTGCTGTCTAGATGGCTCAGGGCTGCATGAAGGAGGTGTGCGATGGCATCCTCAGATCGGCTGGGATGGTACGCAAACTGTAGCGGGTCCGGGGTGACCAGCAGGGAAGAGGTGATGAAGTCTCTAATTAGTCCTTTGAAGCACTTCATCACTACTGAGGTAAAGGCCACTGGGCGGTAGTTGTTCAGTTAGGTGGGCTGGGGTTTCTTGAGGTCCGGAACAATGATGGACCATTTGAAGGATGTCGGAATTATAGACTGATTCAGGGAGAGGTTGAATATCTCGGTGAACACTGGAGCAAGCTGGTCGGCCCAGGCCTTCGGGACCTGACCCATGATGCCATCTGGTCCTGCTGCCTTCCTTGTATTTACTCTCCTGAATGTCTTTCTCATGTCGTGCTCCGAGATGATGAACATGTTTACCTCTCCGACATGCTCCATAAGTGTGCTGCCTACAGTGCTGTTAGAAATGCTAATGCTGTTACCTCTGTGAGCTGCAGCTTCGTGAGCTGCAGCTGCAGATTCGAAGCAAGCATAAAAGGTGTTTAGCTCATCTGCCAGAGAAGCGTCTGCATCCACCAACCTGGAAGATGGTGTTTTGTAGTCCGTCAGAGTTCTTAATCCCTGCCAAACACTCCTAGAGCCACTCTGAAATTGAGACTCTAGTTTCTGTCCATAGAGCTGCTTCGCCTCCTCCATCACTCTGTGCACACTGTAAGATGCAGTCTTATACATGTTCATGTTTCCACTGGTGAGCCCCGTGTTATACGCAGCGGAGCGGGATCTTAGAGCATCCTGGATGGATTTATTCACCCACGGTATCTGATTAGGAAACGTTCTGATGATAGTCTTGTGAACTGTGTCATCCACTAGTTTCCTGATAAATCCCATAACCGCTTCCATAAACATGTTGATGTCATCAGAGCTGTGCCGAAACATGTCCCAGTTTTCATCATCCAGAATGTCCTGCAGAGTGGCCACCGATTGGTCCATCCAGAGGAAAACCTCCCTCCGAGATGGAACTTCCTGCTTGAGCCTTTGTTTATATTTTGGCATGAGGAAGATGGCAGCGTGGTCAGATTTTGACTGTTGAGTAGCAGTGGCCCAGTGTCCTTTCACCCTTTCAACAGTAAAAGTTCGGCACTGCGCATTTGAGGTTGGCACTGTTAAAATCCCCCACTACAATAAGTGCAGCTTCCTGATGCTGAGTCTGGTGCTGCGTGAGTGCTTCATGCAGCTCGCATAAAGCAGAGTTCATGTCCGCCTGAGGTGGAATATAAACGGCGCTGACTATGACCAATGTAAACTCCCAAGGGAGATAAAAAGGATGACATTTGATGGTCAATAGTTACAGGTTGGGTTGTGCAGGAGCATATGAGAGGAACCATGCTCGCACTCTTGCACCAGCTACTGTTCACCATTAAACACACACCGCCTCCCCTTGACTTCCCCGATTCCAGTGTTCTGTCCATGCAGTGAACCAAGAAGAACTCGGCCGGCTGGATGGTGTGGTCAGGCACCGCTGGGTTCAGCCATGTCTCGGTGGAGCAGTACCGGATGTCTCTCTGGAACTTTACCCTGACCCTGAGGTCATCGAGCTTATTCTCCAGAGACTGGACATTGGCAAGAAGAATGCTAGGCAGAGGTGTGCGGTGTGCACGAACCCTTAGTCTGTTCCTGACACCGACTTCTTTCCCCCAGGGCCACCGCTTCGGGTCACGTCCTTTGTTTTCCCTCAGGATCCCATTCGGCCAGCTTGGATCCGGGGTTAAAAACTTTGAATTGTGAGTACATGAATTGTGTACACCAATAGAAATAAGAGTATCTCTGTTGTAACGAATGCACTCCATGTTAAAGAATTTGCCGGTTTCCTGAATTAAAAGTTACCTTGAAAAACAAAAAAAAGGAAAAATGTGATAGCAGCCAACCTCACCAGCACCGAAAGTTGAAATTTCGTATAACATACCTTTTCCACCACCACAGTTGTTTACCAACTTTGTTCCTATTTGCTTTTGTTCTTTGTTACGTTCATCAGCAACAGGTTGACATTATTTGCTTTTTTAAATACCTAAATTAAACTGTACCTGTGGTGAATTTCTAGTACTTGCTCTTTAAAACAATCACGTATGACAATAGTGGTTCAGTCAGGCAATGCCAGTCCTTGCGAGTTCTGCCTGGTTAAACTTATTATATTACACACAAATTATGCTGTAAGAATTACTAATATCGATGCTCTTTAATATATTTCAGCAAAATCTCATGCTTCCCAAATGTCACATTAATACACAAACATCAGACAGATTTATAACAAAGAAATTTTCCAGAAGTGCCAGATAACATGAGTTTGAGTAGTTGGCAAAACACTAACCCTTATTTTTCCTAGTTTTTGGAAGCCAGGTCAACGTCAAGGTGTTTGTCTTGCCTTGCCCCAGGTCTCTAAACCAGTACTTATATACCAGTGCACAGCAATAGCAACAATTATGACAGCTAGATTCAAGCTGCTGTAAAGTATACATACAGAAGGCTAAAGAAATGTGTGTCCAATGTTTACGTATTGTTAACACTGCAATCCCCCCCCCCGATGAACAGTATAGTGGAACAGGCTAACAAAATACAAAGACGCCAAGAAAGTGTATAACAGACAACCATGCCATGTGCACTCTCATCTTAATTCCATGATTGATGTTGACAGGTGTAAGTTGGCACCATGTATCAAAGAACCAGAACATTTCAAAAGAAAAAAATAATAATAATTTTAACAAGAAAGGAAGAGGGTTTAAGTTTGTACATTGTCCTGTGTGACAGCTTCAACCGCATCTTTTGTTGTGAAACCTCCTGCTTTCTGTGATTGGTCCGGATATCATGGTTGCTTTGGGTCAGTAGACAAAGCAGCAGTCAGATTTCCAATTGCTTTGTTTGTGTGTTTGTTTGTGATGGTGCCAGAGTTTTCAAGGGAAAAACGAGTCCTTCAACACTGCCGCCAAACCCTCTGCCTTTTTGTTTTTTTCACAGCCACTGTGACACTTCTTTGGTATATTATTTTCACCAGATCTGCATTTGAAAAGCATATTTTTTTAAATTATACACTAGGGATAACTAAAACAGGACAAGAAAATGTTGTGATACTTAAATATAATAGCTACGATATGATATCATGACCCAATGTTTTTTTAAATGTGGGAATATTACAAAAAGGACACATTTACCTAAATATGTTCTAAAATGTTCGCATATTATTACGTAATTTGCCCCCCAAAAAGTTATGAAATTGAGTAGTATCGGAACCAATTTAATACTGAGGGATTAAAAGTTTTCAGTCTCACTCATTTGCCAAACCGTTTAATCCTGCAAGGGTTGCTGGGAGACTGTTGCACTGTGATGGTATGGTGAGCTGTTCAGGGTATAACCTGCCTTGTCCTAGTGTCAGATAGAGACAGGCTCCAGCCTCCCCACTGCCCTAATAGTAGGATTAAGTGGTTTGCCAAATAAGTGAGTGAATTGCATTAACTGATAACTAAAACTGCTGGGTGAAAACCTCTCTCTGTGTCTCTCTCTCTCTCTCTCTCTCTCTCTCTCTCTCGCCCTTTCATCTAGTCAAATATGGTACCAGTAGTTGCCAGGCTAGTCACATCAGTGTGACATTACGCTGTCTATGAGAAAAGCATCCTCTATACAAGCAAGGCTGGTCATTTAGCTATTAGATTGGTTCTGTTGATGGACATGAGCTTCAATGCTGTGTACTTTAGCCCTGTCTATAAACAAAAGTAATACGAAAGATGGAGGAATTGTTTTGCACATTCAGTGCACCACATGACTGTTTTTTTAATCATCTCTATAGATTAAAAAATATTGAAACATGAAATATAAAATGCAGAATGTATATGATTAATGTCACTTACAAGCCAGTTTCTTTGGTGTTGTGCTTTCAATAAAAAAAAATACTTGGTGAAAAAAGAAAGAACAGTGTCCTCGTGCACACACATGCATAGGTTAATGTAATTCAGTTGATGCTGCATGATGAGCAGGTTCCTCACCCCCGTTGAGTGTGTATGTGTGACAGAAAGAAAAAATTGTGAGAGTTTCTTGGCAGTCACACGGTATAATAAGAATAACTACCAAAAGGTTGAAATTATTAGATCATCTGCATTGCTGAACAAATCCACAAAAGAAGGATTGAATGAATACAAAGAAAACAACAGCAGATGATCGATCATACAAGGACGTTGGGCTGAGGTTCATTATGCCGGCCTCCTGTACACACATGCACCATAGGTAAGTGGAAATACAAGCCAAAGGCACTATGAAGGTGAACGGTGCCATGCTGGAGCCACTTCTCTTGGTTGCCAGATTGGGTCAGGTGAAAATGATTGGCATGGGAATAGAACCCAGCAACCCAGCAAGTTCATGCCGACTTAAGGGAATTCTTTTTAGTACTTTGAAGCATTAGCAAATTTCACCTTGCTCTCCGAACCTTTAAAATAAGGCTCTCATTGATGCAGATGTGAGCTATATGAAAGGAAACTTTAGATTAAGTGCATATTTAACACAAGGTTTAAAGAAATAAGATGACACTGACCGACATCTCAGATGTCTCTCACCTTAAGTTCACCTTATGGGGTTAAAGAATTAAGGTACCTGTGGTGCAAACAACAAAATGTGACTGCTAAGAAAGTTACAAATAAAATGTAAATATTGACTAAGACTAGCATCTGGGGGTAAAATTTGATTATACAGCAGTTGAGGTTGCAAGGTTTTTAAATTGTAGTGTTTATCAGTGTGGTGGATGAATAAACAAAGGTCATATAGCAGATATTTTTAAAAAATATTTCTACAACACCCAATATGTAACACAATACACACTATATGTTTGCTTAAGCTCCTGTTGCACAACAGGTATACAACAGATCAATGACAGAAAATAGAGCAAATTACAATAAGTACAAAATACACCTGTTTTGTGATAGAAAATGCCATCGTACACATTTGGCATGAAGTTCTGAACATGTTCTGTCTGGTAGGAAATTAGTACGTCAACCGAGTATTTATTATTTAATTAAATTTTTTATCTTGCAACAGGGAATTACTTTAATATGAACATTGTAGAATTTAACTTAGCTGGAACTGACCTATTTTTCCCCACAACACACACAACACATTTTATACGTGAACTTAAGTACACAACTTTAATATGCACCTCACCCATTCCCATGTCAGTAGCTTCTATTGTAGCTTCGATAAATTTGTACAGCAAAAGAAAGTGGCTTAACCAACTTCTTACAAAAAACTAAAATATGTTGCTTCTAATCAGAGTTTGTAATAATTTTTTATGCTAGGAAATTGATAGTACGATACCTCACTCACTCACACATTTTCCAGACCGCCTAATCCTACTATTAGAGTCACAAGGAGGCTGGAGCCTGACTCATAAATCATTCGAACGAGAGATGTGACATTCAACAAAAGCTAGTTTGGTTTGGAAAATAGTTTGTATCCTACAATTAACTTAAATATATTGATTTCAATTTCAGGCAAATGTAACAGATTTGATGAAACTTTCATATTAATGACTTGAAAGAAACAAATCCTTAGCTAGGTATTTAATTAGGACAAATGTAATGGCGCTTTAACAAAATTGAAGCTATGGCTCGAGGATCTGAAGCTGTGCAATGGCTGAGTTGCATTATTGGAAGATTTAACGATTGCTGTCTTGGGTCCTTTAGTGCAGGCTTTCAATTTGATAGAGTTTTGTGGGTGTCCCTAAAGACAAATCAGCCGTGTCTTTGATGTGCTGGGTAGTCTATTGATGATCAAAATTGGCATGCAAGAACGAAGATGATCAACACTACAGAACTTTTGTATATCTGGCAAGACATACAGTACATAATACAATATGTATACATGAGTTTTATAATCTGGTGAAGACATCTATCAACTGTAATCATTCTCTCATACGATGGCTAGCTAACTAGCAGTTGGATGTTTGCACCTTTAATGCAATTATGTTGTCAAAAATGTAGTCATTAATTGCCAACTGCCCACATACAATTAAAAGTTAAGGAATGCTGTAAGAACCCCTACGCTTTCCTCCCACTTCACTGTGTGAGAGCTGCCTGCTGGAAGAAGGTGATAATGGATGTTGACAAGTGTCAGGTGTGACATAGATGAAAAGTGATTTGAATGCCATTTTTAAATATAAAAGAGCAGCAAAATTACTAGGGCATGTTTTCCCTCATTAGCATCATTTCCCACATGCTAATATGCATCACCAGCAAAAGTGAGACCACAGAAATGTTAGACTTAACCATATAACACTTTTCAGCCCAGAGTTTGTGAACCTTGATCATAATTGATACGGCACCGCATTTTGATTGATGAATTGGCACCAACAACTATGATCTTGTGCAGCTTGAATTGTTTCATGGAGCATCGTACCAGTTAGTTTTTTCACAAAATCATTGTATTGAGTCTTTTGTCTACCCCTATATCTTTTGCCTAATACCATTTCAGTTAGCATATCCTTTTATAACCCATTGCTTCTTGCTATATGTCCAAAGTAACTCAGTCTTTTCTTTACACAGGAGTTCAGCAATCTTTCGTTGTTGCCAATTTCACGTGGGACTCTTTCATTTGTTTTTTTATCTGTCCAACTTATTCGAAGCATCCGTCTATAACACCGTAATTCAAAACTACTGATTTAGTTATAATCATATTATCTCATTGCCCTGGGTATGACATTGCATCCGATGATGAGGCTCAAGCTCAGGAAGAATGGAGTTACCCCATAATCATCACTAGTCCAAGGTCCGTCTCTTACCCAGACCTGAAGAACCTGTTGGGCCCCTGCTAAGGGGTACTAGCACCTCTGTTGGCAGCAGGACAGGGTTTTAGTTTTTAAATGGTGGTAATACACATCAAAGTGTATAACAGCATTTGGGACAGATGTTTGATGGAAGAACTCACCTAGGTTCAATGGCAAAGATCAAAAGCCTCAGTTAGGTAGACACTGTGGTGACAGAAAGAACCTTGGGGACTCTACTGTCTCTGATACTCTCTCCAGACCACTCAATGAGCAAACCCAAATTTAAAGAATTTGTGAACCTATAAACCTATAAATACATGTAGAGTTGGCTTGTGCACTTGTATGTTTTATTTGCGTGTACATGTGAAAATAACGCAGAGTGACTGTCAGACAGCTGACTGGTTTTAGGAGTGATGGCTCACTGGGAGAGTTTCCCCAATGTCCACTGTCAAAATAGTCAACCCTCCCCAATGAGTTTGCACACACAGACACACATCACAAATATACCCATGACACAAAATAAAGAAAGGGTTG
>JAQMYF010000011.1:13773310-13791742 GCA_030014195.1 Neosilurus mollespiculum | reverse complement strand
TAATAATTTTGTGAAGTTTGTAAAACAGTATTTTGATAATATAACACAAACCAATCAGAATTTTGAAATAAACCCCTTCAGGGTGACAAAGTCTGAGATACAAAGCCTGTTCTCCCTGTCGGGGTTTATTTAATTATGACTGGCATATTGTTTGTAATCCCCTACATAACACTTTATTCTAAATGAATCTGGCTGTTTTATAATCAAGCTTCTAAGTATTTTAATACATTTCTGTCAATAATTTAATCAGATCTTAGTCCATTTCCCTGTTAAACATCATAATTAACATGTCATATATTCCGCACTTTTGTACTGTGACAATTTCAGTATTATTAGCAATGCTCTTGATTCCTTGTGGGATAGCAGGGGACACTGGTTAAAAAGAGCTTGCGTGCATGCTGATCGCTCATCAATGCTCATGCTAATCATGAGTGACTTGATAAATGTAGCAATTCATCAACATTAATTTAGGTGCTAGCACTGCACAGATTAAAACTGTGCTGCTGGCATGGGGGCCTGTCCCAAATGATTAATGTGCACAAACACCTCTACATCAAAATTAATGCTGATTGCTAATGAGCTTAGATCATTCCCTCTATTTTTCCTCCTCCTGGTAGATATCAGACAGGAGATAACTATGTTAACGTTCTTCTCCCTCCTCACTTAACAAAACTGACCTGAAGCTATTAGCATTTCATGCTGAGGGAAACAAGTGCTGGATGCTACTGAAAGGTGTTTAGGGTAAAACAAGACAAAAGAAATTGAGAAAGAGTAGAATTCTACATTTGTTTAGGTGGTTACCAAATATGACACACACAAAATTAAAATAAATAAATAAAAGGTTATTTTCAATTTCTTTTAAAAACTTTCAATTTTCTCTCATTTTCTATTCTAAAAACTAACTCTTGCTACTTTATCAACTCACTCTCTCTCACTCACTTGGTGAACTGCTTATTCATACTAGGGTTGCAGGCTGAAGCAAGCGTGGGGAACTAGCCATACCATTGCAGGGTCAACACACACACACACACACACACACACACACACACACACACACTTACAACCACAACTAGGGGCGATCTGGGACAGCCAGTTCACTTAATGTGCATGTCTTTCGCCTGTGGGACAAAACTGGAGTACCCGGTAGAAACCCATGCAAGCACGGGGAGAACAACAAGAGACTGCAAGACACTGCAAACCTTTGCCACACTTAAAAAAAAAAAAACAAAGAAAGAAAAAAAAAAAAAAAATAATAATAATAATAATAATAATTATATATATATTATTTTAATTTTATTTTTTTCTTTCATTCATCTTCTTCCACTTCTTCTGGGGTCGGGTCGCGGGGGCAGCAGCCTAAGCAGTGGGGTCCAGACGTCCCTCTCCCCAGCCACTTCCTCCAGCTCTTCCGGGGGGATGCCGAGGCGTTCCCAGACCAGCTGAGAGACGTAAAAGATTTCACTAGGTGACTGGAGTTTGGCCTTTAAAGATGGCTCAAGGTCAAAGCTATGTCTCTCTTTATAAAGTCCATACATTATTTCCTTATAACATTCCAAAGTACTGGCATATCTATCGGCAGTCTTTTTTTAAAGTTATAAGCGCTCAAAATTCATTGATTTTCACCTTTCAAGGTCACTCAAGGTCAAAGGTAACTGTCTTATTTGACCTGCTATTTAAAAATCCAATTATTTCCGTGACTCAGGTAGGATGGTAACCAAGTTTACTGAAAATCTGTGCATGGGTGTGTTTAGGATTTTGATCCCAGACCAACAGACACTGGTGATTACAATACCTCTGGTAATGACATTCCAGATTGTGGAATGTCACTTGTAATGGGATAGACTGCTTAGTGATGTTCTACTGACGGCCGGACTTCGTGTCTCCTCCTCTCTATCTTTCTGTCACGATGTCCTGCCAGTGTGTTGTGTAATACACGTTGTGATGTCACAGACAGACACTACCACCCTGGGACATCCAATTCACAGAGATTTACACACTGTTTCTAGTATGTTGAGTCTAACAAAGCTACACATTTTAGCATTAATATCAGTATCAAGTTAGTAAAAAACTTAGCAGCTTAGGAAAAGGGTGGCATGGTGGTGTTGTGGTTAGTACATCCACCTCACAGCAAAAAGGTCCTGAGTTCGAGTCCCAGGCTCATAATTTGTTGTTTGCATGTTCTCGTGCTTGCATGGGTTTCCTCTGGGTACTCTGGTTTCCTCCCAGAGTCCAAAGACATGCACAGTAGGTAAATTGCCTATTCCAAATTGCCCCTGGGTATAAGTGTGAATGGTTATGTGTGTGTGTTGCCTTGCAATGGTCTAGGGGTGCTTTTCAGGGTGTACGCTGCCTCCCACTTCACCAATGTCGGCTGAGATAGGCTCTGGCCTCCCAGCGACCTTAATAGTAAAATTAACCAGTTTGGCAAATGAATGAGTGAGAGCTTGTTAAATTTTTATTCCTAAAATAGTCCTCAAAAGTGAATTTCTAGGCCAAGCTATTATTATTGTGTTACTTAGTACCAGAGATAGAACTTTAGAGGTTAGACAGCTTGTAAACCAGCCATGAGCCAACACAGCAGTTTTTACTGCCACTATGGTGGACGCTTGAAGTAAAAGAAGTGAACCAGGGTTAATGTGCGAGTGGCAGGAATAAATCTATACTCGCGTCAAATGTTATTGAGTAGTCTGGCTCGTTGGCGGAATGCCTGGCAGTAATTTCGTTTTCCGAAGTGAAGCCAGAGCTATAGGTCACTTTAAAAGAAATTACATCCTACAAATGGCTAGCAAGCCTTTATAGGGGCAATGAATGATGTGCTGAAAAGCTTTCCTTTTAAAACGCACCCGTTCTTGTGTTTCGGTCTGGGGTTGTGAAGAGTTATTGCGATAGGTCAGCACTGGGACCCTTCTTTTAACTTCGAAGAGCAAATGATTTATAGGTAATTATTGATTCAAATGAAAATATGAAGAACTAGTCAACAGTGCAGCCACTGATTCAGTTCTTGTATTTATGGACAGCTCTGAAGAAAAAGAAAAATGACCTTAGAGGCAACAATACATCAAAATAGAGTTGCCTGGGAAAGGAAAAAAAAAAAAAAGAAGAGAAATGTTCTTTAAAAGAACTGCTCACAGTGTAGGGCCATCGAGGGAAAAAAGGCATAGGTTGAAAGACAAATCAAACTCTCAGGCAGGAAGCAAGACAACTGAATGGACACACTTCACTGCGTTGTTCTTTTTTTCATTTTTGCTGTGAATGTAAGAGCCAGACTGAAGTTGAGCATAAAGCAAAAGTCTCTTGTTAACTTCTTGACCAGTGACAACATTTTGATCCATCATTGTCACTTCCTCTCTTCACCATAGACCCCGGATATTCCCAAGGGCATTGCTGGCCTACTTTGGGAGACGGATGGCTTCAGGATCTGTCCTTCTTCCTCTATACATTCTTCATAGTGCGGAAGGAAGGAGAATCCTTCACTGCAGGTATGACCTCATACCTTCATTCTGCCATGTTTGTATTAACATACATCAGTGAAGATAATGGAGTAGTGGGCGGAGATTATCATGTCGAACAGCTGTGGGGAAAAATACACAGCTGGAACATGAAAGGGAGAAATGAAGGAAGTGGGAAATGGCAGTAAACAAAAACGAAAGGGGAGAAGAGAAGGAACAGATGGAAAGAATGAAATAAAATGGAAAGTAGAAAAAAAATGGAGGAAAAATTTAAAATAAAGGAAAAACGAAGAAAGGGGGAAATAAAAAGAGAGAAAATTAAAAACTGATAAAGAAATAAGGAAGGTAAAATAAGTAAACGTGGAAAAGCAAGAGCACACAAACCTCCACCAAACCGAAATAAATAAATAAGTAAGTAAGTAAACAAATTATGAATGAATGAATGAATGAATGAATGAATGAATTAATTAATTAATACAAGCAGTGGTAGCCCGGTGGTAGAGTGCTGGCTTACTGATCTGAAGGTCGGGGGTTCAGAAATGAAACAATAAAAGAAGGGGTTTCCGTCTGGTAGGGGAAAAGGAAAAATAGATGGATGGAAGGTAAAAGGTAAATCTATTTTCTAAAACTGGTAAACCATCTCATATGATCCAACACATTTCTTAAATCAGTGGTCACCAAACCTGTTCCTGCAGATCTACCCCTCCATATCCCTGCAGATTTTGGCTCCAACCCCAATCACACCCACCTGACCATCTAATCATGGAGTTAAGAGGCTCTTGATTAGCAAAAAGAGGTGGGTTCGATTTTGGATGGAGATTAAACCTACTTGAAGGAATCCTTAAGAATAGGGCTGGTGACCACCTGCATAAATATTACTTTTTCCATTATCAAACATGATACCCTTCAAACAGCAGAGTGGATTATGGTTTAGATTAGATTACTTTCAACTTTGCCTGGGTATGATTTGGAAACTAGCCTGTAGTGCTTAAAACTAGCAAATATTAAGTGTGTGTTAAGATTTAACTAGCATTAGATCCAGCAATATAGGAAATAATCTTTTGCTGACGATGACTCATAAAAAAAACTTCTCCTTCACCAGTGTCTCACACAACAGACTCTTATTTACAGTATAGGAAAAAAGGCCTTTATGGACAAATGTTCAAGACAGCTGGTGCAATTGACATATAAGAAAAAACTAATTAAATCCCAGACTCGCCAACATTATTGGCATACAAGATAGAAGAAATTAGCTGGTAAAAAATCTGCTCACATATTTGAACCAAAGTCAATAAAAACGTGGGAATGAACACTGTTTTTGCATTGTGGTGTCAGCCAACTAGTTTCTACAAATAAAATAAAGTCTAATGACCTCCGATAGTCCATCTAACAATAGTTACTGATTGTCGAGTTTCTGGAATGGGCATTTGAAGGGGACTGAAGGGGATGAAATGCTTATATAATCACTGCAGCCGTCGTCTTTTTTCTTTTCAAAGTTACTTTATCTCACTTTCAAATCAAGATAGAAAGGGAACTAATTAGACACTCTGAAATCTCTGTGCAGACTCTGCAGATGTTCACCAATTACCTGAAGATAAAACTGTCATAAATAACACAGTGCTCTTTTCTGTAATAAAGACAGACAAAGTCAGACTTGGAAGTCTTTAGAGACTTTTTGCATAGCCATGGTGACATGACAAAGTGCCACGTGTCGCCTAAAGAAGTCAACTGAGGCAAAAAAGATGTCAATTAAAGAAACAGTGGGGAGTTGAATACCTACAAATTACCTCCACACAAACGCACTGACTCAAAATAAACTGCAATGTGTGTCAGATCAAGAACTTTACCGACTTCACTCAAATGTCCCTCAGTTTTCTTTTTTTCCGTGTTTTTTTTCTGAAAAAGCACAAACTTAAATAATAAATGTATCATTTCCATGTCTGATATTTTCCAACCAACATAATACAATACCACATCTCTCCACCAGATGTCACAATCACCAGAATGCTCAGTATCAGGAGTTTGTCTTGAACTATTAATGAAGCTGGTATATCTCTGAAGCAAAAATAAAATACTACAGGTGACAATCATGAAGGTAAAACATAACATAATACAACATCAAAGGAAAAAAATCACAACAGCAAGACAAATAATAATAATTAAAAAAGTAAAAAAAAAAAAAGGAAAAAGACTAAAAAATATTAACAGCAGCAAAACAAATACTTTCAGTAGCCAAAAAAAAAAAAAAAAACAACAACTAATAAAATGATAGCAAAAATAAAAAGGACAAATCAGGAAACATATGAAGACACAAAAAAGAATAATTCTCAATAAATAAACAATATTACAACCCAAAACAAATAAAATAGTAAACATGCAACATGCACAAATGCAAAAAAGGAAGAAAAAACAGAAAAAATGGCATTAAAAGAGCAAACACATACACGATCATGCGAGCGCATACACACACAAACAAAAATCCCCTCCAAAAAAAATCCATGAAAAAAACACACAAAAACTTTTTATTAAAAATGAAAAATAAATAACTAAATATTAAATAACTAAATGAAATTACAAAAACAAAATCATTAAATATTATATCAAATGACAAAATAAAATTATAGCAAAAAGAAAAAGGACAAATTACGAAACATATCAAGACACAAAAACAATTAAATTAATTAAGGCTCAAAACAAAACAACAAATATAATAACTAACTAATAACTAATAATTAACGCCCAAAACATCAAAAATGCCCCATGCACAAACACAAACACACACACACACACACACATAGAGAGAGAGAGGGGGGGGGAGAGAGAGAGAGAGAGAGAGAGAGAGAGAGAGAGAGAGAGAGAGAGAGAGAGAGAAGCCCTCAAATCTATTACTGGCCTTTTTATCTTTTTTTTCCTCCGTGTTTGCTTGTTTGTTGATTCTAAAACCAACTCTGCCCACCTCATTTCCCACACATCACTTAGATTTCATTAAGGAGCCAGTTCTTGATGGCTCAGCATGTGTAGGTGTTTGCATCATTCTCGGGTCATTTACATAACAAGCCTTAATGCTACACTTATTTACGCCGGTGTTCCCTAGGCAGTAGACGAGTGCTCACCTTAACCCAGACTAATTGAATGTGCTGAGTGGGCTGATACTTCAGACTGGGATAAGGAGTTCACTAAACTTGGTATTCAAAGATAAAAAATTTAAAAAGGTGTAGCTAAGGAGCGAAAGTTTCCTTATTGATTTCCTCACTGAAGTCCATCAGCAATTAGAGGGGACTCAGATGGAGCCGGGTTTAATTTCCAATACTGCAGAACAACCAGTTCCTTTAGAACATCCTGGGTTTCTTATAACACTGACTAATTGTGACCACTAGAAAAGTAAATAAAATTATTTATTACATTAAGCATTGACACAGTTCATGCATGAGCTTTTAATCTATATACGTGACCCAGCTGCCTTTTTTTTATGCATTTACCAATAAACATTTGTTTAACCTCCAATGAGAACACAAAAACTTATATTATTTACAGTTTTATTCATTTGATTATTTATTGCTAAACACTGTTATTATTTCATGCCTCCGCACTGGTGTTATGTTTGTGGATTGTCCATCGTTTGTCTGTCCTTTATTTTGAAAGAGATACTTTTTTTTTTTTTTCAAATTCTACAGAAATATCCAGCTTGACATAGGTATGAACTAATTAGAATTTGGAGACTATAGGTCTAAGGTCAAGGTCAGTGCAGCCTCACATGTGCCATATGTCCAGAACGCTTTGAGGTATTTTCTTCCATCTTTTCACAAATGTCCATGGATCAAAAGTCAAGGTCACTGCAGCCTTATCGCGCAGAGGCATATAACTACCAGGCGGTTATTCTATAAATAATTGCAGAATTATTTTTTGGCAATCACCCACAACTAACTAACTAACTAACTAACTAACTATCTGTCTGTCTGTCTGTCTGTCTGTCTGTCTGTCTGTCTGTCTATTGTTTAATGCAGCCAGTCTGAACAGTTTCTCTCTCGTCTCTCATACTGCCTGGGTAAAACAATTTTAAAATGCATTTTTTTTTAAAGTCCCTCCTTTTTACTTCCACCCTAATATAATTTCAAAACTTTTCTCTCTGCAGCTCCACTTCAAACAAGCTCCTCATCTTACACTGCACAATAAATGGGCCGATTTTAAATCCACATCATCTCGCTTCGTATTTGATTTCTAATCCTTTTTCATCTGTCTAAAGCAACACCTAGTGTAAGAGTCAATCTAATTTTGATTCTGGTGCTGAAGGCTAAATTCTGGACCACAAACTCATTTTCCCCCTTAAAAGACATCCTTCAAAGCAGTAATAATATGATCGGTATCGGATTTTAACAATTCGATCTTTCAAAAGGAGTGCAAAAGTATTGTACATCATATTAAATTACTCTGTTTCTTGCTTTAAAGACGCAGTAATCTGACTGGTCAGCACATGTTGAGTTTGACAGTATTTCTGTATTTTTAAAAAAATAGAAGATTACCACTAATAAGGATGTGGATGTAATTAACTTGGTTAATAAGTCAGTAAATAAAAAAAAAGTAATGGAATTTTCTTATTAAAGAGGCTTAGTGGTAATAAAAACCACCTGCAAACTCTGCACACAGAATCAAACATTAGGATCTCCATCCTCCTACACATCATTCTGTATCCTCTTTTCAATTCTTCTCTGCTGACATACATCAGCATTTTTTCCGACTACTCATTCCACCTCTTCCCTTCTCTGCCTTCTCATTATCTGCTTTTCTAACATGCAAATTATCACCAATTTACATATCCAGTCTGTTTTATTAAAGTACTCTATAAACTTATTACTCTGCTGCATTCCACAAATATTTCCTTCTTATAAAAACAGAGCTGGTAACATATTTATCAGCTACATTTTAAATGGCAATTTATTATAAATAAATTTTTGGCAATGGAACAAAGCATTGTGTAATGCATAGGGATGGTAGCATCGTAGTGTTTGGATGCTTTTTATTCGCAGGGAGATGCATGGAGCCAAATACCGGGATCCTAAACCTACATTTCTTTTACTACACGTCTTGGAGTAAGATTTAACAAAACCATACTGCCAAAACTCTGGAGTTGTTCAAGTGACACAATTAAAGCCCAGACCTCAATCTTGATTGACTTGATTGCTTTTTTGGCAGAACTTGAGCAAATCTCATAGGGGAAAATGGGCAAAAATGTCAGGAACCAGATGTGCACAGCTGTTGGAGGCATTTCTCAGAATATTTTCAGCTGTAAATGTAGTGGTTGGAGTCACTTGGGGCCAACAGTTCCCACAAGTCTATTCCAATTTCAGGCTGTAAAAAGTGGGCTGAACATTTTTATAGCACTGCAGTTATTCATTCTTTTATGATGCCAAACAATACTGTAAATATCAGTAGATTTTATTAAAATAAATCAGAGTAAATAGACACCTAATTCTTAAACTTCTAAATGTGAAGAGCTCACAGATGCATACAATATAAGGGGAGTCTAGCAGCTGTATTTGCAGCCAACAATGGCTCTACCAAGCACAGACCAGGGAGTTAAATACTTGCAACCCACAAATCTTAGTTAAGTTTGTTCCAATCATAAAATGTATCATATACCCAGCACTATATTCAAGTCCCCCTCAGATATTTTTGTTGTTTCCTATATTTGAAAATAGTCTTGAAAGCACTGGGCACCATTTATGTATTAGTCTTTTTAGAAGTGAGGCAAGGATTGTGCTGGTTTTTGTATCCAATCACACCAGAAAATAGTGTGTTACAACAAGATGTTCTTTTGGTTTCCTGTACACAAATGTAGATGCTTGGCAATAAACAAAACTTTTTAGGAAAAATAAGGAAGCACATTGCTTAGTGTAACTTAATACTAAGCTAATTTATTAAGTTATAAAGAACACTGATCCCAAGAAGCAAAACCTTGATGACTTGGGAAACCCTCAGCAATGGTGGAAACCACCAGAGATAGCCAAGGGAGTAACAAAAACCAATGAAAATGATGCAATATGATACTCGTGATACAAAGACCAACATAGCACCCCTACCATCCAAGGTATATTTTGATAGAAATCGCAGAGGATGTTCTTAGTACCAGAACAATAAATTTTGGCAATATACAATAAACATTTCAAATTCCTATAGCATGTTAAAAAAAAAAAAAAAACAAAGTTTAAAAAAGCTGATAGATATTTACGGTACATTTAATGATATTCAGCCCAAAAGATTTTACCAAGTATTGACCAGGGGGATGCGTACTTGCAGCCAACAAACTCCAGTTAAACCTATATCACAGAGAATTCCAGTTTGTAGCACTAATAAAGGGGTTCAGATGAGGTAAATTTTATACAAAGGTATTATAACTACGATGTACTATGAAAATCTTTTAAATAGGTTTTATATTACAGATTCCTATGGCTTGCTGAGGAAAAAAATCTGTTTAAAAAAAAAAAAGACTCAAGCTTAACATAGTACATAAGTAATTGCTTAAGTTTATGTCTAGTCCTATGTGTAATTTCAGCAAAACACTACATCAAACTCTGCATCTTTGGCTGCTATTAAGAGTTCCATTTCCTTAGTGTACTTCAAATTGAACAGATTAGGTACTTTAGTTATGACAGAATGGTTTAAATTACTTAATGGCTAAGCACGAGACGGCTTTCTGGCTGGCCTTCCCTGCTCTCTGTAATTGATGGAGCACATGATAAATAGCACTCTGTGCTTATGACACCCAAATGTCCTAGTTTAATTAAATCGCATCTCTGCCTTAATTACTCCAGTTCAGTTGGAGATTCCTTCTCCCCGCCCCAATCCTGACACCTATGATGATACACACATCACATCTGTCTTTTCTCTTAGTGGCTGCAGATAAATAGTTGTGCTGGTTGTGTCTCAAATGATCCAGGGAGGAAAATGACAGCTGTCACCTGGGAGAAAATGGACAAAGGGCCTTTTTAGAGGGGCTGAATCTAAAACCTGCCTGTCCTGAACACCACCTGAACACTCATCCATCATTCAATACCCCCTCCCATTCCCCCCCACCCCGTGTGTGTGTGTGTGTGTGTGTGTGTGTTCCTGAGCTTCCCTGACCTTCTCTCAGGCTATGATAGGGGAATCATTAGCAGAGATTTGTAAGGCCCAGCAGGTGCTAGTAAATGGAGCTGTTGAAGCATTCTGGGAAAGGACCATCAGCTGTTTCCTGTAAGCACCCGACTGGATTATTGCTCTCTTTGAAGCAGCCAATCGGATCATTGCGCCCACACTCAAAGCACACCTGCTGTCCTGATGCTGCTGTCTGTCATTTGATCCTGTGAGAGGCTGCCGAACTCGTGTCACCGTTTCCGCACTGATTAATAAGTGAAAATATGAGCTGTGGCTTTATAATACAGTTATGTTCAGTCATTCTGCTCTACAATTAATTAATTAATCAAGTTTTTGAATCCACAACATTTTACAGTACGTTTCACATTTGTCAAAAATATGAAATGCAAACTTTTATGTACTTTTCTTTTTATTCATTCATTCATTCATTTTCTGAACCGCTTAATACTAATTATCATAATCCTAATTTATTTATACATGATCTTTTACATAATGCATTTACAGTCACATAGGTTTACATAAAGACATAAAAAAAAAATATCTAGTCCTTATGCGGTTCTCAAAATTTAACCTAATTTAATTCAACCTCAGGTGCAAAAAACAGCACACAAACTATTCCACCTTTCCATTATCCAATTACCAAAAATAAAAACAAAATACAGAAGCAATGTGTGAAAAATTAAGTACACCATCCCTGCTTCCATAGGAATTAAGAAGGTAATTAGCAGCTGGGTGTTGCTGATCAAATGAACTTGATTAATTGATCATCAACAAGTGTGACCTTGAATTCAATACAATTCAATTCAGTTTTATTTGTATAGCGCTTTTTACAATTGACATTGTCACAAAGCAGCTTTACACAGTAAAATTAATTTACGGCGAAATCTAAGAACTTTTCTACAACCCCCCATATAAATATGAATATCTCGAAATACAATAAGGATTTCCTATATTCAGCATGTTTTTTTTCATTTATAAACATCATGTCACCTACATATCACAATATGAGAGGGGAAAACGCTTCCTGTCTCCCTACACTGTGTCAAGTGTCTCTTGTGGGGAAACTCATGAACAGATTAAATGGAAATTGGATTACTCACATGCTTGATAGGAAATAACACTCAGGTGTAATATTACAACTCTGCAAACATGAGGCTGAAAGTGACTGATCATCAGGTGACTCACCCTCAGGATTTTTACACTAAATGGAATTTTAAATGAAGACTTGACTGACAAGATCCCACCAGGTTTAGCATCAAGACTTGCCTTTTTCCAACCTGGAAGCCAATATTTTCTATGAATTTTTATTGTATGTTAAGTTATACCATAAGCATTAATACTGTAAACACACACACACACACACGCATATACTATGAATATTAATATTTGGAACAGCCAGTTAGCCTAATGTGCATGTCTTTGGACTGTGGGTAGAAACCGGAGTACCGAGAAATGCTCAAGCCCTAAATATATATATGGATGGATGGCATGTACGGATGGCACGTATTGTATCTGCTAATGCTAGCAGGCCAAGCCTTTCATTCAGTCTAGGCTTATTCGAGAAAAAGGCAACAAAAAGTGGAATGAAAGTAAATTTTGCTCTGTGGAACAGGTCTTTAGCCCTTGCCATAACTTGATACACCAGTGACTGGGGAAGAGGCCATCATCATTGGTGTGCCACAACCGGACGTGTGGCAAGACTCCCTTCTGAGCTAACATCTTAGGGTTAGTGTGCTTACTGTGCTATTTAAAGGTGAGAACTTTGAAGTGACTTTACTGGTCTAGTGAGAAACAGGCCTCCAATCCTTGGCGTCACCTGATGCAGCATTAGGCCACACCGAGGATTGGTGGTCTGTACCTCGCAGCAGGCCAATAATGTCATGTCAGAGTTCTTGCCTTTAAATAGCACGGTTAACGAATAAAGTCGCACTGTGTGGTAACAGGAAGTGTGGTGCGACTCTGTGCTAGAAGTACCAGCTCTTCCGTTAAAAATAAGACCTTACGGATTGATGCCACAGCTATCCGTGTCCGGGAGTCCATGGGAGCTAATTGGCTGAGCTCTCACGGGAGGGAGGGATGGCATACGCTCACTTCCCTATCACTCACAGCAATCACCAGCCAATCATGGGCATCTGTGAGCTCATTCGTACGAAATACGCATGCGCAGCAGTTCGAAAAGAGGCGGGCGGTAGCATCGCATGTCATGGAGGGGGTGTGTGCTTGCTTGCGCCCCTCCCTGGTCGGTGGTGGTCGTGTGATGGGGAAGGCAAAAAGTTGATGGGTGGGAATTGGAAACGACTAAAATTAGGGAGAAAAATAGGTGAGAATCCAAAAAATAAAAAATAAAAAATAAAAAAAAAGAGATCAGACCTTATACCTATTTTCAGACTTTTATTTTTCATTTTGAACACCAGTGGAGCACCAAAGTACAATTCCAAATCCAAAAAAAACCCCACAGTTCTTCACGAAACTTCTTCTCCACGTCTCCCCAAAACCCTGATTTTGAGTGCGAGCGCTGAATGGCTTGTTTGGCTTCCTCCAAAGCAAGCAGCAATGCACTGTGTGTTCTGACTCCTTTTTATCATATGCAACATTAACAGTTTCAGCAGTTTGTGCTTCAGTAGCTCTTGTGTGGGATTAAACCAGACGCATTAGCCTTCGCTCCCAACGGTCAACAATGAGCCTAAGGTACCCATGACACTCTTGCCAGTTCACTGATTGTCCTTTCGAACAATTTATTAAACTAATTGTTAAAACATTAGTACAACCTGCAAATGTCCCACAATATAAACAGACAGATTGTGTTTGGTAATTATATTTGCTGAGTATAATTTAACAGCTGTCCAAAATGTCTTCAGTCCAATTTGCTACTATTTGCTGTCACTTATCTCACTTTTCTTTCATTTAAAACCTGACAGAGCAGCGAACGAGGGGCTCAAACGAGTGTAATCTACTTTATCATTACAATTTTACATGCAATCCTTCACTATAAAATGTGTTCAGATAAATTAGATTTCTTTTTTTTAATAAAAGCATGACAGTGTGATTTATTCTCCTGTTTGCTAACACATTTAACAGCTTCTTACATAATGAAATACAGATGAATATGCAGCACCGTGAGCCTCCGAAAAATTTACTGCCGCATTATTCACACATCAATTTGCAGGATCGCATAGGTTTTCCATGGATTGATAATCATGCTACATAGGACTCGATGCTAACAGCTGAACCAGGCTGTATGAGATTTGCTACAGGAAAGAAAGCTCTATGCAGGGTAAAATTGGGAGATACGGATGAGCGGACAGAATTTGTAGAGATTGCAGAGCGTTCTGCTTGCTTAGGGAACTCATCCGATGTTGGAAAAATGACCTCGGGGGCTGTGAGAGTAGGTTTAATGAGGACGCCTCATCAGAAAAACGGACGCTCGGCAAAAGTTCCTCACGTAATAAAATGGCATTTAAACTATCTTTATGAGCCATTTACTTCCTGATTTCATCAAGTGCACTTTAACTATGGGAAAATATATTGTGCATTGCATTTTAAAGTGCAATGTGTGTGAAATGATTGCACTAAACTAATTCATCAAAATACCTGCAGTCAGGACACTTTAACATCGTTTTCCCATAACTAAATCCCGAAAGGCTTCTCTCTGTATGCTCAAAACATTAGGTATAACAAGCTTATGCCCTATTACAACACTAGTTGACTTGAGCAAGGATATTGATTGTAAACCATTGCTTACCACTTAAATGAATTGCTCTTTAAATATATTAATATGTAAATAAGCCTTCAAATTATTAGCAGTTATGCCCCGAAGACGAGATGGATATCACCATCACTAAGTAGTCCCTGAGGTGAAGTTTTGAAGGAAATATTTATTTTAGCAGCTGTCCAGGGTGTACTCTGCCCTCGCCCGGAGCCGGCTGAGATGGGCGCCAGCCTCCCCGCGACCCTAATTAGGATTCAGCGGTTCAGAAAATGAATGAATGAATGAATTTATTTCAGCAACACTTCCCAAGCCTGAGTCACATAATTGTTTTATTATATCCTATATGCGGACATGAAAAGAAAACTAAATTAAGATTTTAGTTGTTTACTTTTTTATACTTTAACCATGACAGAGGAAGGTCAGGTGAGCTCTAAGTGCTCCGAGCTGAGCTAAGAGCACTGTAGCTAAAGGTGTCTTTTAATACTCATTCAGAGTTTTAGTACAAACTACATAGAAACATAAAAGCAAAATACAATGTGATTTTTATAGTTTTACATATTTTAACCGTGACAGAGGCAGATCAGGTGAGCTCTGCACATGTAGCTAAAGGCGTCCTTTTGTAGTCCAACCATTCAGAGGTACATACTACACGAAAATATACACAAATGAGTACAGTTATTCAAAGGTTTAGTAAAAAAAAAAAAGTTGCACACACGAATATGTTGTTGTTCCACCCTTAGCCTTGCTTACAGCACATAATCTTCGTGCCATTGTTTCAACAAAATTAAGCAACATAATAGTTATTTCCATCCAGTGTTGGGTTAATTTTCACCGACGTCTTGAACTGATGAGGGAAAAACTGAACCACTCCATAAAGTCTTCTCCAGCACATCCCGAAAACGTATAATAGGGTTAAGGTCAGGACTCTGGGGTGCCGATACACCAACTTTTTTTTTTTTTGCCAGGGCAGTGTATAATACACATAAGCACAGGAAAAGCAATCTAAAATATTTTTTTATTTATTTTTTTCATTTTAATGAATGATGATGATGCCGCCTGCTCCAAGTGTCCCTGAGAATCTGCCAGTGTTTCTCATTTTAAATACTGTTTACATGGTATAATGTTTTTAAATCCCAGACCAATAAGACTGTGCAGTTCCCATGTAGTAGTATATCGTAATGCAATTTGTTCGGACGACTTGTCTTTTGTAGTCTTGTCATGCTTTTGAACATCTGCTATACCGAGACCTAGTGTCTCCTTGGATAATACAACTTTTCCCCCAATGAATGTCCATACGCAGATGTATTTTCAACAAACTGGAATTAAACTCATCTGATGCTTGGTGCCAGGGATTAGATCAAAACAGATACTTCAACGGGTTCAAGTCGGAAACAGAATCAGATTAAAATGTTCAGACTCGTTAGTAGGATGCGAGGTTATTGGAGGAGATCAGTGTGATTGGGAACAAGTGTTCATGATTAGTGATCAGGGGACTGCAGTATGCATTTGGGATTGCATGACTATTTTTTATAATTTTTTTTAACTTGTTTATTGCCATTAGGATGTAAGTGCAACTACTGATAACATCAAAGAACTGAAGAATTGAATTACTAGTATGCACAGGCTACAAACTCAATTTCCAGATTTTTTTTTTCAGCATTTAATGCGTTTCCAGTTGAAATAATTGATTCTGGAACTGAGCACATGCAGCATGGAACACCGCACTCGTTATTCATTAATTACCGGCTTTCCTTGGATGGAGCCGGACGAAGGATGCTACGATTGCAGCAGTGCCTGGGAAGATTTTCTACACTGATAACAGTCTGTCGTATTAAACTCCAGGCATCTGAATACAAGTCTGGATTGGTCTGCGTCGGTCTGTGTCAGCAGGCGCACGCCATTCTAAACTACCCGAGTGGAATTGGATGGGGACGTGCAACTCGAAAGGCTGAATGTGCTCTTCTGCATAGTGATGCTTATGATGGAATTAACTGGATCACAATGATGTCATTTTATTTAACGCTGAAGGACAAGATTTTAAATGGGGGGTGGGGGAGGGAGGGGGGTTTGCTTTGGGGAAATTCTTTGGAAATGTGCTTTATGCTGGATGCAGGTTGTACACGAGAGCAGCATGGTGGCGCAGTGGTTAGTACACCCGCCTCACAGCAACAAGGTCCTGGGTTTCTGTGTGGAGTTTGCATGTTCTCCCCATGCTTGCAAGTTTCCTCCCACAATCCAAAGACGACTTGCACATTAGTGCCAAATTGTCCACAGAAGTGAGTGTGAGTGTGTTGGCCTTGTGACGGTAAGCTGTGTTTAAGGTGTACCCCACCTTTGCCCAGTGGTGACTGAGGTAGGCTCCAGCCTCCCTGTGACCCTATTAGGATTAAGCAGTTGGGCAAATGAGTGAGTGCGTGAGGTTGTACATGAGATGAAGAGGACCCTTCGAAAAGGCTGATAGTATCACAACAACTCTCGATCTAGATTTGTTTGAAATGGTTAAGAATTGTGTCTTGTTGAATTTTAGTGAGGTTAATTCAGTGCAGTAACTTCAGAGCAGAGACAGAGCGGTGTTAAAGGATGAATAAAAATCACTGCTGGACCAAAACTATGCATTTATTAGTTTCTTTTCCTAAATCTATGTTTTCAGAGCGAGGTCTCTCCTTGCTAATCATTCAAAAGCAGCAGTCTGAAGCAGTGAAAGAGTGATGTGATGTGACTGGCAACAAGTAATTAATAATAACTACAATTATATTCATCCTGGTGTCTCGGTGGCATAGTGGTAAACATGTCCGCCTCAGAGCAGGAATGTCCTGGGTCCAATTTCCAGTCCAATTTCCTAGGACGTTTCTGTGTGCTTGCGCGGGTTTCCTCAGGGTACTCCAGTTGCGTCCCACAATCCAAAGAAGTGCACGTTAGGCTTATTTACTGTTCCAAATTGCCCTTTGGTGTGAGTGTGAATGGTTGTATGTGTGTTGGCCCTGCGATGGTCTGCCGGGCAGTTCAGGGTGTACCCCACCTCTGTTCAGCATTGGCTGAGATAGACTCAAACGTCCCCATGACCCCAATAAGATTAAGCATTTGGCAAATGAGTAAATGAATGAGCAAGTGATTATATTCATTCCCGTTTTAACAATTAAAAAATGTGTTGTGTGATACATATTATGAGCAGTTGACTACAGAGGAGGATGCGTTATGTACTCAATAAATGCTAGAAATGCTTGAAAAGAAAACCTGTAAAGAGAACCGCAAATGTTTTGTTCAGTGTGGCGGTTTAAATGATTAGTTTCATGCTGATACAGGCTGTTGATTCATTATGAGTTAGCAAACAAGCGTATACATTTATTATAATTATTAAAACTGTCCGTGTCCTGAACATCAATGTTAAATGTAGAGAGATGACACGAATGCCAGTGATAAATCTTGCTAAATGTTACATTTCATTTTTTTATTATTATTCTTTTTTAATCAGAAGGGAGGGAATTTAACCTACTCATATATACCTTCTCAGCCATGTCTTAACCAAAAAAAAACTTAAATAAAAAAAACTAAATAAATCCATTAAAATCAACAACCTACCCACTTTCACAATCAATTTGCAACTTTTTGGTGGTTTGAATTTAGAGGAGCGATGGCAGAATGGACTGACGCATATTAGGATTTGAAAGCTGCACAGTTGGGTTCATACATAAAATGTGTTGTATATCTTTGTCTGTAAGTCAAACTGTACAATGTTGATACAAAAGTGATACGATTTTTACAAGAAAACAAAACAAAAAATCCTCGTTTGTATATCTGTGATACTCAATTGACATACAACCATACGTCACATACGCACAACCTGACCCTGCTGTAAAAAATGCTGTGGGTTTAAAGTAAAGCAATCATAGCTGTATTGTAGAAATGATTTCAAGCACATCAGGCGACCCAGAAAGTATATGAGATTCATAGGTCTATTTTAACACAGCCGTAGGATGTCATACAACAGATCAAAGAAATGAACCTGATATTGAGAATCACTTATGAGGTGAAAATAACTTGACAACTCGGGCGGCACGGTGGCGTAATGGTTAGCACGTCCGCCTCACAGCAAGAAGGTCCTGGGTTCGATTCCCAGCTCGGGCGTTTCTGTGTGGAGTTTGC
>JAQMYF010000011.1:13750714-13773210 GCA_030014195.1 Neosilurus mollespiculum | reverse complement strand
CATTTAATGCACAACACTTATGCGTTTACAGTTTCTTCTATGTCTGTCACGTCCCACTTTTTGTTGTACAATGGCACCCTGTGTGAGAATTTATTACTAGATTTTTTTTTTTTTTCACTAAGGAGGTTTTATTAAGCATAACATGTTTTGAAGGTTTCAGACATAATTTATGCATACAAGCTTTTATTAAGTTTGGGTTAAATTCCCCTTTAAGAAGAGCTCAAGTTCAAATCTGTATTTGTATCCGTTAGTGATAGGTTATCTGGTTATGCCAAATAATGTAATCATATTTGGTTACCTACTCTGTGTCATGCAACCCATCCTTGGTATATCCCTGCCTCATGCCCAGTGATCCTTCCTATCCAGTGCATCTTGTCTCACTGGGAGATTTGGCCAACAAGACCAGAATGTTGACTTCGCATGACGAAAAAAAATAGGTCAGAAAAGCCCAGGAACACAAAATCAAACACCACTTTTAGGTAAACAGGTATTATGTTTTTAAACCATGCTAATTAGGGAGCACAAAGCGAAGTAGATGAGTGAGGAGGGCATGCACATGTTCCGAGCTTTGTAGTGATCTGTGACACGGCCCCTGCAGTGGGGAAGCTGACACTCAAGCGACCCCCCATGTGGCCAAGTGTGCCAGCCTGCCAACTGGGCCATCTGGCAGAGTGTACCCTGTGGGCGTGAGTTCCTGAGGTCCCATAGCTGGGGAAGGGGTATTTGTAGTCTTCCTGGCACTTTGCCAAGATTTCTCTGTCTTTCATTCTCTCATCTCTGCTTTCTCTCATCATCTCTGCGCCAAAAACATGATCTTATTGATAAAAAAAAAGCCGAGGCTGGCCTGGAGATGATCCCAAAGCTGACATAAATGATAGATCTTGATTTGAGAGTCTTAGCTTGCAGTGTTTCTTTACCAAATCAGCTAAAACAATGAGATGTCATCAAACTATGATAGCTTTTAAAGCCATGCCTCCAGGCTATGGTCATTCTGTGCTTGCCTTTGGTGTTTCCTCGATTAAATTCGAGTTTATTTGTCACAGTAGGTGAAAAAAAAAGCACATTTCTTCGAGTGTCCCTTGTATTTAAGAAGACTAAATTTTTTAAAGGACAAAGCTTACAACAGAGCAACTTTTTTCCACAAACATAGGTACCAAGTCTCAAAATTATTTTTAACAGCTTTTTAAGTGACAAAATGAAGGTTGAGGGTGATTTTCATAACCATCAGACTGATATTTATTACTCACCTGCTCCATAATGGTTATAAAGGGACAAGAAATGATCATCCCAGAACAGTTTCGCTTGCCAAGCCATAACACTCAAACAAAAACCTGTCCAGTGTATACTATATGGCTATTACACCTGGCACACCTGGCTATCACACTTGTGTTCTCTTAACATCGCATTTCTGGTTCTCCTTTACTATAATACCTTCCTTTATTCTAAATTTCAGCGCTTGGCTGTGGGGATACATGTAGATTCAACCACAAGGGGTCAGACACTGATGTTGGGTGAGAAGGACTGGGGGGATAGTCTGGTATCCCAGTTCATCCCATAGGTGTTCAGTAAGGTTAGGGTCAGGGAGCAGCACAAGACCAAACTCCGAACTTGTTTTGGTCCATGGAGCTCAATCTGTAAACAGGAGCACTGTCATTCTGGGAAATCTTTGGGCGCCTTAGTTCCATTAAAGACTTTATTTATAAAATTTATAATCCTGCAGCAAATAAAGATATTTAATACAATTTTGTGTTTCAAGATTTGTGGTAACAGTTTGGGGGAAACCTACCTATAGATGTGAGGGTCATGAATTTTGAGCCAAAAACTGTAGTTGTCCTGAAGTCATATCATGGTACTTACCTGGACATTCAGTTAGATAGTTAGAGTGGATTTCTATTTATATGGTGAAGGAGCCCTATTTCATGAGTGTCAACATGAGACTGATGGTTTTATCCAAGGATATTCATTCGTTCATTCATTCCTTTTCTGAAGCGCTTAATCCTAATTAGGGTCGCAGGGAGACTGGCGCCCATCTCAGCCGACTCTGGGCGAGGGCAGACTACACCCTGGACAGCTCGCCAGGCCATCGCAGTGCAGAAACTCGCTGACGGCTATGCAGCCTACCAAAGGACAATTAATACAAATTTTTTTTTAATGTGAAAAGTTTTGGTTTAAAAAAAATATATATTTTTTTTGTATTTAATTATATAATTCCGGAATTTATACCTTTACATTTTGTGCATGGCACTATAAGTAGATACGTTTTATTATACCACAGAATTGTGGAATTCTCGATAAAACCAGTCAGAAAGTATTGAGCAATTTTTTTTATTTATAGCAGCACTGACAGAACAAGGACTAATGTTAGGCTGGTGAATAAACGACTATAATGTGATAATTGGAATGTTTTGCAGATGATCCACAATATAATATATAGTAACCACAAACTCAAATACTTTAACACTTCACATAAAACCCTTCCTGGCACGCTGTTATAGCAAAATAATCAACTTAGTGGTGGAAATATTCACTTTATTGGTGGAAATGGGGCACAACGATTCCCATAACAGCACTCTTTGTCAGGTTTTATTCTTTGCATAAAACATTTCTGTAAAGTGTCTGTAACTTTTGCCTGGGTAAATCTTCTACTTTAAAAGGTGAACGTCATTAACAAAATATTCACGTCTTGACTGCCTGGGGTCTGAATAAAGTGCACATCATCAGAGGCGGGAACGTACACTAAGGTGGAAAAACAGATTTAGAACAGAAACTCACCAGAAGCACAGCTGACGTCCCGTTGGGCCTGAAGAGCTCAATAGACATGTCTGGAAACATGCGGCCGATCCTTGAGATCACGTCATCCACGTACCTGTCGAGGAAGGCCACAAAGGTAATTCATATTCACCTCCACGTTTATTAAGCGCTAAAACAAGGTCATGGTCGTTGCCGTTAGCAAGTCCATGCCTTTCTTATTAAGGCAGCAATATTGAAAAAGCTGCGCTTTGTTGAATTCAGTACTATTGACATGTTTATGTCAATGTGGTAATGTATTCCAGTGCCCCGCCCTGAGTCATCACATTGATCTACAGCCTGAGGCTTTGACTAATTATCTCTTTCCACTTTGATAACTTACAGTAGAAGACAGTGATTAATCTGTGTGGGAAGGTGAGGATGTTGTTAAGCAGACCTCCTGCATGGGGAATAAATGACCACTCAGATGTATGAATGTGTAATTTGGGTAAACGACATTAGCAAGCTCACATTCAGTACTAAATAAATACGCTGACGGTGAGAAAGAGAAGCAATACAAAACAGCAATTTTGAATTCTCAATTCTGATTGGACAGATTATAATAGCGATGGAAATAATAAAGATAATTACTATTATTATTCTTTTGAAAAAGCCGTTCAGAGAGCAGTTCTCACAGGTTGTTTTTTTTTTAATGCAACAATTTAATGTGTTATTGTTTTTATAACAACAGCCTGCACAGCTGGTGCACCATATAAACAAAAAAAAATATATATATATATATAGCTGTTAATACAGTGACGACAACCCCCCCCCCCCCCAAAAAAAAAGAGTCACCCGTTTTTTCTGTCAAAAAAAGTATGCAAAATAAAAAATTTAGGTTTTTTTCTCTGAGCAAACACGTGTTTATAGCTGCTACTATGCAAGTTAGGAAAGGAACACGTTTTTGGACAATGTAAGAAAGAACTGATTTCTCTTTTTTTCCAGTAAAACTTAATTTTTTTTTCTTTAATTTTAAAGGCACTACATTATTTGTAGCATTCTGTTGTGGTCCTGTTACAAATTTTTATTTTGTTCACTTAAAGTCATATGATTCACTAAGAATACGCATCAATGAGATTTTATCCAATACGAAGACTGTAAGCGCCTCACCATAAAAATTTAAAGAAGACGGTACCCCTAAGTGTCTTTGTGCATATAACACAACTTTACTGTGATGCAACATCACATGATGCTGGCATTAATATCGAGAGAATTGTAATAAAATACTGCATTCAATGGGTCAAATATGGTCCACATCACCATTTACTGGTTCAATTCAATTCAGTGTTATTTGTATAGCGCTTTTTACAATTGACATTGTCACAAAGCAGCTTTACACAGTAAAATTAATTTAAGGAGAAATCTAAGAATTTTTCCCCCTACACATCCCTAATGAGCAAGCCCGCGGCGACAGTGGCAAGGAAAAACTCCCTCAGTTGACACAAGGAAGAAACCTTGAGAGGAACCAGGCTCAAGAGGGAAACCCATCCTCATTTGGGTGAGACCATAGAATACGAACAATATAAGAAAAATTTCATTACAGTCCAACATGTAGACCGGTTGGTACCACAACTGTAAGTCCTAAATAATTGCAGCAAGAGAGTTTATATCACCATGTCATCACCAATCATGTACGGGATTTATCATTCACACACACACACTCAGCCGAACTACTTAATCCTTCTGGGGTTTGCAGTGAGGCTGGAGCCTATCTCAGCCGACACTAGGAGAAGGCAGGGTACACCCTGAACAGCTGCCAGATCATCACAGGACAACACACACAAACATTCACACTCACACTCACAACTAGGGTCAATATGAAACAGCAAAGTAGCCTAATATGTATGTCTTTGGACTGTGGATGGAAACCAAAGTACCCGGAAGAAACAGAACATGTAAACTCCACACAGAAACGTCTGAGACCAGGAACTGAACCCAGGTCCTTCTTTCTGAGAGGTGATCGTGCTATCCACTACGCCACTGTGTATTGCTTATTTGCACATGTAATGCTTTACGAAGGATTTTTTTTTTATTCGTATGTTTTTTTGTTGGTTTGTTTTTTGTTTTTTTGTACACAATTCATGTTTTAAGGTGATTTTCCTTACATGATTTACTTCTTTGCAATTTTCCTTGCAAATTATTTTATTCACATAATTATTTCAACTTAAGTCATATATTTTCATGTAATTTTTGTGATTTGGTTTTTATGTATTTTTCCTTTTGTGATTCATATATTTAGAATAATGTTTAACATTATTCATTTGTGTAATTTTAATAATACTCAGTACAAAGTACCCCCCTTCACACACACACACACACACACACACACGCACACGCACACGCACACGCACACTTTTCTTCTTCAGCTATGATTCATTTCAAAAGTGATTTTAACAATGCTTTTCAGTTGGGATGTTTTACAAACAAGATTAATTAATTACCTCTGCCAGGTAATGAGGTTATGGCAGGATTACCCAAGAAGTTATGTGTAGAATTTCATAAAATTTCTACAAAAATTTGGTGTTGCGGAGCAGTAAGGAAAATGATGCAAACGATTGCAACAAACTGTATTGGCTTTATTTTGGCTCATTGGTATTATGACACTGAATTTTCATGTTGACATAATCAGGAAGTGGACATCAAAATTAAGTGAAAAGCAGTCATGAATTTGGCTGAAAAATAAAAC
Source organism: Neosilurus mollespiculum (assembly GCA_030014195.1). Taxonomy (NCBI): domain Eukaryota; kingdom Metazoa; phylum Chordata; class Actinopteri; order Siluriformes; family Plotosidae; genus Neosilurus; species Neosilurus mollespiculum. The sequence goes on along the minus strand of JAQMYF010000011.1, from coordinate 13,767,737 downwards.
AGTAAATCAAAACCATTACATAATTAACAAGAGCCATCAAAAGATAGCAAATCCCCCAGGCAGCCCCATGTAACCCCCAAAAGGCACATGTTCTGCACCCACACCCCAAATTAGAACTCTCTAGGTGTTGTAGCTTTCGAGGTATACACGTTTTTATTTGCCATGTTGTGGTAATTAGTTAAAAATAGGCCTATTCAACAAATTAAGAAGCCATTTGCAAAAATATTTGAGTTCCAGCCATAGTTTCATGAAAATCAGAGTCATGGCGGCTGATTCTGTGTTGAAATGACATGGAATGACCCAAACACAGGGAAAAAATATATCTCAAAATAAAACAAACTAAACAGGATGTGACAATGCAGCAATCTAAATCATCCTCAAATCACACTCTGACAAAAATTTTCTGAAACAATATCAAAGCACAGTCTGTGATTCAGAAAATCTGTTGTTGGAGAAGTGCTATGTAGTAAAGGCACAGGCTTACAGTACTAACAGACATGGTAACAGCAGCACACACAGACAATCACATGGGCAGACCATCAAACACACAAACCCTCACACATGATGCAGTCAAAAAAGCTCCCATATACATTTGTACTCTGACTTATGTTGTGGTCATTCTCTTTGTGCACAGGCCACATGATCAGCTGACGATCTTTTCAACACCCATTTCTGTGCATATTTCATTGCATCCCATTTGTCCAGAGGAGGGCAAACTAAAGAGATAAACATCCACTTACTTTGTTTCAAACTCTCGCAGAATAGTCATATTTGGAAGAGGCATGGACCAATGGGAGGAGGCAGAAGCGCTTCCAGGAGGAGAACTGATCAAAGCAAACAGTCAGAAAAATGTTCTTCCTCTTATGGAATTTATTTACAGTTCCAGAAGAGGAAGCGCGTTCTTCCAAGCTTTCGATTTGACCAATTCTCTTCCGCCGCCTCCCATTGGTAAATGCCTCTTCCAGAGGCGACTTCGCTTTTCAGAAGAGTGCAAATTGCACCGCAACAGGCCACTGTGGTGGGAAGATGCCGCTTGTTAACGAAAGCGGGGCCAGCAGAGGGTGATGTTACACTCTGATTTCTTGGATGTGAAAATGAATTGTAGTCAGCGACGCTACTGTCTTTTTGAATTGAATTATTTATTTATTTGTCTAAGGTGGCGGAGCTCAGCTCTGGAGCGCTCCGGCCCACTTTAACCCCTGCTTATAACCTGCACAGGTGGTTATTATGGAAATATCAGGTAGCTCTTTAGGGGAGAAAAATAATCAGGTTTACATAGAAGGTGCAGCTCACTTCTTTCAAAGCGGGAACACTTGATTTAATCATTTAATTTTTTGCAAGACACCAGGGTTTGAGTACATCACCAAGCACCTCTGCACTACTTTCTGCCATTTTCACTTACAATTACTGCCACCGACTCCACGCAATCAATGCTAATGCAAGGGTGGGAGGAATCGGTGAGGCATGGCGAAGCTTGCTTACAATCAAACTGCCTTTGTGTAGCCTAGTCAAGCCCTACAATCAGCCAAGCAGCTCTCTGTTACAAGCCCATGTCGGAGTTTGATGTGTTATTCCCGCAAAGTGACAGTGTAAACAAGTCTGACACTTTTCAAAATTTTGCAAAATAGTAGGGGAGTTTCTCTAAGCAGATGAGATTCAGTGTGAACCGCACACAGAGATGGAGAAAAACGGACATATTGCTCTCAAAGACGTGCAACAAACAAGAATTTCAGCAAGCAGATGATGATTGCAATCACACCGAGAGAAATGGAAAAGGGTTGGGGGGGTCACGACATTATACTCCACTAAGCGAGAGAGAGAGAGAGACAGAGAGAAAGAGAAAGAGAGAGAGAGTGTCTTAATGAATCGAGCTCATCAAAGGAGGTAGGAAGGTAGTTTGGAAATGTCAGTCTCAGTGTGGAGCTGAGTGATTAAATCTGCTAGAGGAGGTGATCAGAATGAGGGATGGGAACACATTGTGGTAAATAAATGAGAAATAAAGAAAGGGGGGATAAGAGGATGATGTACAGTACATACATAAAATTGGAAAGAGAGCAGATAAGGTGAACTGTATAAGGAATATGGCAAGATAAAACAATGAAATCATAGTTTAATGCTAGCTACCATCCTGAAGAGAATGTCTCTAAGTGAGTCTCTTAGTGTTTGTCACTACAATTTTAATTAAAGAACAGTATACTTTATCCATTTAATTTTGCATGTAATAATGCAGAATGTGCAACTTAAAAAATAATAATAATAAATTATATATATATATAAAAACTCGTCATATTTCCATGCTAACTCACTGCCTTGCCCAGTCAACTCACAATTACTCATTAATTAACCCCGGGGGGGTCTTCATTTTGCACCAGTGTTAAGAGAGCAAGAGAGACATTGACGAGTGTGCATGTCTGTCAATGCAGAGATCATATGTGATTGCAAAAGTTTCACTGCAGGCTCAGGAATGTGGAACAAAAAAAAGAAGGCAGAAGGGAGAGAATTTTTCTGCTAGTAATAATTTATTTGGATGATATCAGAACACACTGAAGATATTATAAGAAGATATCAGAGAATAATGACTGCCAAGGCACATTATTTTGGGCCCATTTGGTATGTTATGCAATTTGCCCTTTTAGTGGATGGCTTTACTGACTGCATCTGTGTTCAATTATTATTATTATTATTATTATCATTATTATTATTATTATTATTATTGTTATTATTTATGATAATAATAATAATAATTATTATTATTATTATTATTATTATTATTATTATTATTATCATTATTTTAAATTGAAGCCTCATGCTAATTTGCCCTGCTTAGCAAACCAAAAGTGTCCTGATATTCGATAATAATGATTTAGTTAATTATTAAGTTTGCTTTTCGGAAAGTGTAGTGTTAGAATGACACACTGAAAATTACAAATAGCATGGGAGTTTTAAATATAAAATACATAATAATATTTATAACTGAATTATTCAAACACATTTCAAATGTAATATTATAAAATGCCTAACAATGATGCTACTAACGTCCTTTCCTGCCTCCACTTAGCAATAATCTAATAGTATAATATTTGCTCTATTTCACCCTGCTCTTGTCACTTCATACACTGCAGCCTTCAAATTTACTTCCTGTGCAAGCTTATGATTTCTAACAGACCTAAATATTCAATGCTTTTAATACTAGAAGGTGAACACACCATAGTCTCACCCATTAAGTGTAAAAGTCATGAAAACACTGTTGCTAGGGAACAGGGAAATATGTACTCTGAGTGTGTGCAAGCAAATTACAGATGCTAATGACGAAGCTAGTTAACACATTTTTCAAACAATAAAAATATTTAGTGGTGCTGTAAATTAAACAATAATGTTGGAAATACTAACATTCACCTCAGATATCCAGGAATTCCACTATTTTGAGAGACACCAACATTGTACACACAGTAAGCTGTTTATTTGTGGAATTCGTTCAAAGTATTTTTGCAAGAACAGCTAACATTCTCTATATGGTTGCATTAGGTTTACATTATTAAAACATGCAATGTTGACTATTACTGAGAAAAAAAAATTCAATTGTTTTTAATTCCATACTTTACTTTTTGCAGTACTAGACCTGAATACACTCTACAGATCTTTTTGCTGCCTCTTTATATAGAGCAAAAGTTTACAAAGTTACAATTTACACAATTATGCATTGTGGTAAATGAGACAGAAGGTCAAGCTTTCGTTCTGCAAATGAGTCATACTGTAATTGTTCTCTCTGACGTTGGTGTACAGCAGCAGAGAAAGGTCAGCCTGGGTCATTTTTCTTGCTAGGACATTACCCTTGCAGTATCTCTTTTCACAGCTTTATCCTCAATGTGATTTCAGTATTTTATTCCAAACCAGCATAGATAAGCCACTCAATCTAACAGTCAGAAGCCTGAGTGAGAAACAAGGCAGAATGATTTCACAATGGGAATGGAAAGAATAAACCTTTCTTTTAATAAACCAATATTTTAGAGAATATCATTTATAACTGAAGACAGTGTAAAGAAAAAAAAAACCACTGTGACTAAGAACGATATTATAACAGCTGGGTGCTGTGTTGTATGGGAGAGTGGATAAAAGATGACATGTTTACATAATTAATTTGTCAGACATAGTCGTTTGGTGATTATGGGGGTTTTATGATACAGTTATATCATAAAGTTCCTACAGTTGGGTGAACTTATGAATACTAGTGCACAGAAAACAGACAGAAGTGTTTATGATTTTATACATACATAAATGTTTCCATGTGTTTTTAATTATAATACATTATATATAATATAAATTATTATAATTACTACATGTTATGTACCTATGCATGTGACTTTGTTAACATAATTCATTTACTATTTATTCATATGACATTTAGATGGGCTTAATTTATTGTTATTTGTCTTTTTGGCATGGTTCGTTTATTTTCATGTGTGTATTTTACATGATTAATTTAACTCTACATGATTTGTTTTGCTACACGAGTGTACTATTTTTTTTTTTCATAAGTAACTAACACAGTGTATAATAAATCATATAATAATAATTTGTTGGAGTGCAGTACAGTATTGGTCGGGTCGAGGCTCAGCAACATTATGTGTCAGCTGATGACCTGAATGTACTGAATGACCAGACTATCCCATCAGTACACTTTTTCTTCCCTGGTGGCACTTTATTAGTCAGACTCTGTGTGTGTGTGTGTGTGTGTGTGTGTGTGTGTGTGTGTGTGTGTGTTTGCACATGTGTATATAAATTGCTTAAAAGATCTGCAAGTTGTTTCTCTAATTCAGCCAAAATTATTGTATGGATTTTTATAAAGGTTAAGCCATGTTCTCCAGATGACTCAAAAACACTGGTAACTCCTTTTCTTTACCGAATATACTCACTTCTACTGATGTAAGGGTTCAGAGAAAAGCTAGAGAGACAGGCAGTTGTGGCAGCCAAGAAACAGCATTTACATACTCAGTTGCCAAACCTCTTACTCCTACTACCATGTTCGCAGGGAGGCTAGAGCCTATCTCAGCCAACACTGGGCAAAGGGGGGGGGGGGGGGTCGGGGGGTCGGGGGGACCATCGCAGCCAGACCATCGCAGGGCCAACACAAACATGTTATTGTAATTCTCTTGTAATTCACACCCACATTCACACCTAGAGGCAATTTGGAACAACCAATTAGGCTAATAATTAGGCCTGGGAATCAAACTCAGGACCTTCTTGCTGTGTGGAGGACGTGCTAAACACTTAGATTATTTAAATCATTTAGATGTTTCAAATATGAAATGATCATACATTACTTAAATGGTCATCTTTTTCCCTGTTAATGTTTCTCATTAACATTTATCTCCTTCACTTGCCCTAATAAAATGGGTTAAAGTATGGTTTTGTCTTTTATTTCTCTCTTTCTCCCATTTTCTCCTCTCAGAATATGGTCCTCCAGTTACTGGCATTCTCTCCCAATTCCACCATAAGGTCTTTCAATCTCCACAGCCCTCTTTCTCACTCTTTCTGCCTGCCTCTAAGTCCCTCTAATCTGAAACCATCAGGTCTGCAATGCGGGTCCTTATTTGCTTTGAGGGTGGTAATAAGCATTATAAACCCCGCTCTACAGCCAGCCTTCCCTGGTAAATCCTCCTTAACTTGGATATCATCTCCACTAAAAAAAAAAAAAGAGAGAATGACATACACCTGCTGCCCTGATCAACCGATCAATTCTATAAAGACATTAGTATACAGTTTGGCTCTGTATGTGTTGCTAAATGTTCATATTTCAGTCAAGGCTACTGATTTTGTAGGAAAACCTACAACAGTGGGCTGAAAAGTTGATAGGTTTACTGAGGAGTAATCCATCTATATATCAGGAAAAAAACTTTTATACCCAGGGGATCTAAGCACTGCAGCACTGATGGAAGACTCATGTAGACCGCAGGCGAGACTATGTAAAAAAATAAACCACATCTGGTCAAATTCAAGGTCTTGGGTTCGTGTCCCGGACATTTCTGAGTGGAGTTTGCATGTTCTCCTTGTGCTTTCCTCTGGGTACTCCGGTTTCCTCCCACAGTATAGAGAAATGCACACTAGGCTAATTAGCCATTCCAAACTGCCCCTAGGTGTGAATGTGAGTTATTGTGTGTGTGTTGGCCAATGTGATGGACTGGTGAGCTGTGCACAGCATACCCTGCCTTTGCCCAGAGTTGGTTGAGATAGGCTCCAGCCTCCCCGTAGTGGGATTAAATGTCAAATTTGTCTACAGCATCATGGTCAGCCTATCAACATTTTAGCTCACCCTCATAGATCAAGAACATGCAACTACAATTCATAGTTTATAAACGTCTGGAGAAGTGACTAGATTTTATTATTTAGCCCTTTAATTCTATGACTGAAAATGCCACAGTGATTACAGTGCTAACTGGTAAAACTCTAAACACGAAATTATGCTAAAATATTGTAGTGTGCAACACAGTCAGGTTGTATGTGTGTGTGTGTGTTTATTTTAGTTTTTTTTTGTTTTTTTACATTTTCTTCTAAGTACTTTTTCCAGCAGTAATTGATTAACACGATGTTACACACACATACACACTCTCTCTCTCTCTCACACACACACTCACACACACACACACACAAACAAAAAAAAAAAAAAAAAAAAAAAAAAAAAAAAAAAAAAAAAAAAAAACAACAAAACACACACACACAATGCCTACCCACTGAGTTTTGACTGATGGTATACTTAGTCTATGTTCTGATGAACCAGTATAAGAATGTGTTCACTTATAGTGACTTCAAAGCACTTCTGTAAGTCGCTCTGGATAACTGGAGCGTCTGCTAAATCCCGTAAAACTAATGTAAATGACTAGCATTTAAAATTTATTTTAGATATTTTATATCTGTTTAAAAATCAACTGGACCTAATTTCAGCCCAAAACATCATCTTTCAATAGACATCATGAAACCAAAATTTAACAGTAAAAAAGTAATCAAATCCACACAACACAGTGAAAGAAAACTTGTCCAACAATTTCTCTTTTTAAAAGAGCACGCACACTCTTGTCCTAATAATGATGCCCCCCTAGGATAGACTCGGTGAGTGAAAGAAAGTGAAGCTAATTTATGAAGCCTTTGCTGGTCTTTATCTTGCCCTACTCAGTCATAAAGTAGCTCCATAAGTACCAGGGGAACCTGCTGATTTATGTCCGGTCTGGATCTTGTGTGAATGGAGCACAGACTGTCCCCACTCCCTGCTCTGGCCTGAAGCTTGTTAGAGGGAGCAGAGAGAGAGTCGTGAAACTCCAGACCAGCAGGAGTGCTGAAAGCACACGCATTCTGATGTCTCTCTAATGTGTTATTGCACAGAGACCTCACTAGCATGCAGTGGTATCCCAGCTAGTAATAAAAATATAGTCAGGAGCACAAAGCTTTACTGCATAGAATAATAATAATAATAATAATAATAATAATAATAATAATGTGTTGTGGTCTTTTTATTATTCCATTTGTTCCTGTTTCTTTAACTATTATTTATATTTGTGTTATATTTAGTTTATTTTTATATATTTATTTAGCTTGTTTGTTTACTTTTTTAATAAGCCCCAAACTGTGAACTCCATCTGCTTCAGTTTTTAATCAATTAATTAAAAAACCACTGCTTACTAAATGAAATGCAGACACAACACATTGATTGGTATGTTGTAAACCTTTTTGTGTGTGTGCATGCTCTGTAACCCTGATCTTTGACCTATGTCCTTAAATCCTGTTGCAGTTTATGGGAACGAATACTTGGTGAAAGTTTGGTCCAAATCCATGCAGGCGTTCTTGTGTACACAAGCCTGCAGAGTGTCCACAAGGTTTTTCTAAGATGACCTCATCTGACCTTGACCTTTCACCTATTACCTTAGCACATGTACCAGTTCATGGGTCTTCATTAGTGTGTAATTAGTACACACTAATTAGTATCAGTGTAAGTTAGGTCAAAATCTGTCCAGTCATTCAGCATGCATAACGCATACAGGTTTTTTTCTAAGATCATGTGACCTTGACATTTTTCTATGACCTTCACAACTTTTCCAGTTCAGGGACCTTAAGTGGTAAGTAACTGGTAAAAGTGTGGTTAAAATGTGTTTAAACATTTAGCCTGCAGTGTGCTCAAAAAGGTTTCCAAGATGACCTCATGTGACCTTGGCCTTCAAAACTTTACCCGTTCATAAGCGTTTAGTAGTGAGTTACTGGTGACAACTTGGCCAAAATCTGATTCATTCAACAGAGTGCCCACAGAAAAGTTCAGACAGATGGATGGACGCATTTATGGACAAGGCAAAAACATAATGCCTCTGGTTCCACCACGCAGGACGAATGCATAATAATGTTAAATACATATAATTACATAAAGTTTAAATAGATTTTATTTATTATTGTATAAAATCATTTTAAATATGTAAACTAAATTGGAATTTAAAAAATATATATTTTTTTTAATAAGATGACAAACAAAAAAATAAATAAATATACAAACAGACAAGAAAATAAATAAATAAAAGTAAATAAGTAACCAAGCAAGTAACCAACCAAATAAATAAATAAATAAATAATATCCAACCATCCAACCAAGTAAGCAAGCAAGCAACCAAACAGCCAACCAACCAACCAAATAAATAAATAAATAACCAACCAACCAAACAGGCTACTAACTAACTAAATAACTAAATAAATAAAAATTACCAAGCAAGCAAGCAACCAACCAAATAAATAAATAAATAAATAAAATGTATTCATTAATATGCAAGCAGACAAATAACCAAGCAAACAAACAAAAAACAACAAACAAATAAATAATACGCCTTTACTGTTGATTTTACAATGTGCTTTTGAAATAACTGGAGCTCTTCCAGTGAAAATAATAAACAATTGCAGCTAATTGAATTAAGATCTCTGATACTCTGCATGTCTGCTGCTGACGGAGCTGCAGAATGTGATTAGAGATAAAATGAGGAACAAGTCAGACGAATACAGTAAGGTCAAAGCAATCGCCCTAAAAGTCCCTCAACACATATTTTGCCCTCTTTCTGGCTTCTCTCTCTCTCTCTCTCTCCGGCTTGCGCTCTCCCCCTCCCTCTCTATCCATCGTACTTTTTTCCCATCTCGTTCCATCTCTGCCCCACCTCTGCTCCAGTCTGTGATAAAAGAGGGTGTGTATACTAATGACCTTGTTAATTTGCGGGCCAAGGGGAGCACACATTTCTCCCTATAGTCGTGGCAGGGCGCTGTGTGAAACTCTGCACAAATAACTGCTAATTACACTCACAACAAGACAAGTGTGATAAACTGAGCCTAAAGCCAGCGCAGGTCTGCCCTGAATGCATACACTGTTTAATATAATAAATTTGTGAAGAATTCTCACCCTCATTCAGTAGCACGAAATTGATGGTCACTTTCTGAAATTCATCCCATCATATCAAACATGTAGCGTTGCCTGCATACCGCACCACCATTTTCTTTTGTGTTAATGTGCATGTGATTATAATTCAGTGTGCTGGCAGATGCATGAGCTGAATTATTTTCCCTTATTATCTCTGCCACAAAACTGAGTTTTGAACAAAATCCTGACCACACCCATGAATCGATTTTTCCCTAACTTGGTAGGAACGCTAGTCTTCACTGGAGTCACAGAGATGATTTAATTTTGGAATGTCAAGTTCAAAGGTCAAGGTCAAAGCAAGGTCAACAATTTATGGAGACAACTTCAAATCGATTGCCAAAAGACACAATGTGACTATAGAGGACCCATAGAAAACTATTTATGGACTTTCAAATCAGACAAATACCTTTGACCTTGAGTGACCCTAAAAGGTGAAAATCACGGTCACAGGATTTTGAGCACTTATAAACTCGAAACAAGTGCCAGTAGACATGATGCTAATATGGAACACTTCAGTGTTCATCATTCACTCATTCGCCAAACTGCTTAATCCTACTAGGAGCATGGGGAGGCTGGAGCCTATCTCAGCCAAATCTGGGCAAGGTGGGGTGCACCCTAAAGAGCTCACCAATCCATCGCAGGGCAACACATTCACAACCATACACACTCACACCTAGGAGCAATTAGGAACAGCCAGTTAGCCGAATCTGCATGTTTTTGGTCTGTAGGAGAAAACCCACATAAGCACTGGGAGAACATGCAAACTCCACACAGTAATGCCCTCGCCGATCCCACGACTTGAACCAAGGACCTTCATGCTGCGAGGTCGCCACAGCATATTGATCTAGTGTGTTCCTTTCTTCTTTTGTGGTGTATTAAGCCAAACCAACTTTGCACTTTAAGCTTATTTGAAACATTTTACAGTTATAAAGCATTGCATTGTACGCCATGTTTTTTTTTTTTTTGTTTTTTTTTGTTTTTGTTTTTTTAACAGCAACAATGCCAATAATAAACAGCCACAGAAATAATTATAGAGTACATGCAGGGACCGGACAGAAAACAGGGAGGGGAACTAGGAAAACTGGAGGTGGAATATGGAGGAGTACAAGGAGAGAAATGAAGAAAACAAAGAATCTGGGAAAAGCTTCAGGAGGCACAGCTGTCTCCGTTAATGACATGCTTTACATCCCAGAGAAGGAGGCGGCCACTAGGAAAGAGAGGAAGCAAGCGACGCAGGACGTCAGGGTGTTATTTTACAATGCCATTCCGCTTCTTTTGCAACAGATTGCATTTCACTGGTCACTCATTTCACAGCTGCATGCCTTTTCAACAGCCAAACCTATAAACATGCACATACATGTACATTCACAACAAACCAGGCCTCAAGAACTTTCCATCCAAGCGACAACCGTGACTATCACTGCATTAAATGTAAAATACAGCACATACTGAGTGTATAACTCATAGGTTTACTTCAAAGTTTTACTCCCTGAGCATCTCAGAGTGAGGGGAGATGTAGAGAACACCTTTATCATCATCGATCAGACACACACAGAGGAAGAGTGTAAAAGAAGTGGAGGCTAACGTGTAGGCTGTGCCAGGGTGACTCAGGAGTCAGGTACACACAGAGTTAAAAAAAAAAATCAGAGGTGTTCGAAGTATGGATGTTTCTGAGATGCTGTGAGTCACATGGATAATCCTGTAATTCATTCAGAAGAGGATGCATTCGATGGACATTTTCAGATACATGCATTAAAGTCAGTGCTGCAGAGCAACTAGCCACAAATAGTGATGCTACTAGCCTAATATACTAGTAGCTTGGACATAGCTATTTTAAAAAATAATGTTCGTTTTCCGATAAGAAGCTATTTGCTTCCAAAAAATATTGGTGTAGCATGACGAAGCAAAGCTTTTTGCATTTCACCTTATCAGTTTATCTTTTTTTTATTTAAACAAATTCAAAATTTTTGTTACATACTACTAATCTAACTAGCAGTAGCTAAGCTACTAGCAAAATAAAGGCAAAATCAAATTATTTACTCGTTAGCAGTGCAGTAAGAACTCAACACTTTTGGTACACAACACTAACTTGATCTTTGTTTAACTCTTTTAACTTTTTTCCGCCTCTTACACTAGCTAGGTAAAATAAGCTAGCTTGTCACACCCGTGCACGGATTTTTACCAAACTTGGTGGGAACACTACGCTACCTGAGTCCCAGAGATTATTCAATTTTGGACTGTCTAGGTCAAGGTCAGAGCAGGATCACAAATTTCCCATAGATATCAAAACAAATGCAGACAGACATGCCGTTACTACAGAACACTAACAGGAAAGCATATATGGACTTTCAAATGACCTAGAGTGACCTTAAAAGGTGAAAATCAAGGGCACAGGACTTTAAGCGCTTATAACTTCAGAATCAAGTGCTGATGGACATTCTATTGCTATGAATCACTGATAGAAAGCCGCATATGGAATTTCAAAGTAAACAATTAACATTTGACCTTGACTGACCTTCAAAAGTAGAACCCTTCTTGTAAATCCTTTGAATGAAATAAGATTTTGCAATATTTTGGTGACATTCACATGTAGACCATATCATAAGACAAAACATGGTATACACTATGGCTGCCTGTCTATTTATTCTTGTATCACTTCTGTTTGATGAAGTAGTGACTACTTAGGCTATGTATCCCCCAATATATTTCTAGATAGATAGATAGTACTCTTGTTGGTCAAATTTTCAGGATTGTTAAGAATTGTATGCATGTTGTGTGTCTTAAATATAAATTCAACACATTCCTCCTGACCACTGGTTGTAGATTTTATTTGATTTTATTTCTCATTTCTTATGCGTTGTTTACATGCTGTAAACTTTCTCTCGGCAGTCAACGCTTCATGCCGTGACAAGTTAATTCATCAACTTATTGGATGCAGAACCAATCAATGGGGGGTTAATGCGCAAGCAGAGAACTTAAGCTTATGAACAGAAAACAAGGGTAACATATTGCTACACAGACAAAGACAAACAAACACAAAAGCCTGCTCAATGTCGATCTGGTGACCTCTGACCTGCAACTGGTGATAAAAAACCTCTGAAAGAATACCCAAAACAAAACAAACTATGAAAGCCAAAATACAAACCTCCAACAAATTCCAGCAATTCAAAATCATCCTGGCAAAAAGTGATTAGAAAGTGATTTCTACCTGACTTTTAGCGAAACATGTTTAAAAACGACTGTGGCAACACTTGCTCCGAGGAAGTCGATGCAATCGCGATCTCGGTAGAGCATCAATAAGCTGATGAAGATAATAGGCTAATCACATTAACATTTACGGAGGCAAACTAATCATCAAACCTGTTAACATTTCCACATCATCTCCTGCTCCATTTCCGAACAGGTATTGATGAAGCAGTGATCAGACAGAGGTGATGCCAGCTAACGTACTGACATCTGAGCTGACATTTTAATCGGTGTGAGGAAATCTGGTTCAAAGAAGGTATAATTACAGTTTGATATGCCATTCATCTTCTAAATAGGTTGCAACAATCATAGCAATGTTGGCGACTAATTGTTTCTAGCAGAGGCCAGGCATGGAATATATTATTCGCATTATGTAAATCATGTGTGATGTAATTACATAATTTCCAAGGTGAAGGTCAGTTGGTCTCAGGTGAAGTTGAAAAATTGTTTAATATATTAAACCTAGTAAAATTCTATGGCACCTTTAACAGTTACGGAAGGGAGTTTGGGTAACACTTTCTATCACTTATGATGGTTTCACTTTTGGGTAAAATGACAAGCAGGGAAAGAGAGAAAGAGAGCGAGGGGGGGAGAGAGGGAAAGAGAGAGAGAGAGGGAGAGAGAGAGAGAGAGAGATTGTTCATTCATATGTTTACCCATGTGTAAGTGAGTGAGATTTGTATTGATGTTCGGAGCTCACAACGTTGTAACGGATGAGATGTTTACCCTTAATCATTTAGGTAAAGGTAAAGTCTGTTGGGCTTTTCACACCCGAGCCTACTGGCTCATCAGGCTGGAGCTTATTCCCGGTTTTCATAACGTGAAGTGACTAAGAGTTCAACTTCTCCTGGACGGGACGTTAGTTCCCAGTATTTATACTGGTACCCATTTATACTGCAATGGACAGAAGCACACTTGTGGTTAAGACATTGCTAAAGGATCTTATCATGATGGGGGTCTAACAGGGATTTGAACCCACGACCTCTCGATCATGAGCCCAGCACCCTTACCACTACACCACCGGCCCCATTTACACAAGGCTTGAAATGTTTTTCTGCGAATATGAAATGTTAATGAAATGAATGTTAAGTGGCATAACCACACTCAGAAAGAGTATCGAGAGGAATGAACCGAGCCCTAAGCCTTGTGCAGGACTGTAAAGTACATGTGCTGTGAAGAAATCGGTCTTCATGATGAATAAATTTAGCACAGTATCACCCGAGGGATAAAGATTTTTATAGGGTCTGAAATGAGCACCCACCACTTGCCAAATGTGAGTAAAAATATTAGCTGGCAAATATAATAACTGAGGTCCGTTTCTATTGGGAGGGGGTGGCTAAAATAAGATAAGAGATAATCTAACAATTTTTACTGTCGACTGTTGCATGAACAATGAAAATCAATTTAGCAGCAATTATAATAACGTACACAAAAGACTACTAAGGTATCTACACTAGCTATATATGTGTATATACCTACATACACATATATACACATATACATACATATATCCTGCATATGCAAAACACATACATCTATCTACATATTTACACGTGTACAGACTTTATCCACATATTCATGCATTTAGAGACATATACAGAAGGGTGCATGATATATCAATAAAGAAAGAAAGAAAGAAAGAAGGAAAGAAAGAAAGAAAGACACTGCTTCTTGCTTACTTTGACATTTTTGACTGTGGTGCAGAGCAAGCAGACAGCCTCAGCACTCCAGGATGAACTTTATCCCCTCATAGAGTCACACACATGGCTTCCCACTCTCCACTTACCTCTACTGGTGCTGAGCTATAATTGTCTCTTGGTGTAGAGACACCAAACACATACACACAGGAAGTAAGTCCAACAATTCTCAGCGAACAAACCCATTTCAACCTAGCTAGCTAATAAGAAAATGCTGTCATATTTCCCAAAGCTAAACCAAAACCCTAACCAAATCCGCAAGGAAATATCTGAAGCATCATATATTGATGTTTTGTAAACAGTTGTGTAGGCTGAGTGGTTAGCACAGCAAGAAGCTTCTGGGTTTTAATCTCTTCTACACACGTTTGTGTGGGTTTCCTTTGGGTACTCTGGTTTCCTCCTACAGTCCAAAGGCATGCACATGAGGTCAACTAGCTACTAAAAGTGACTGTGTTAGCACTGTAACAGACTGGCAACCTGTTCAGGCTGTCCCCGCCTCCTGCCTGAAGTCAGGTGGGATTTATGTCCTTTGCCAGTCACATATCTGTTTAATTGATAAACTGCGCTACTTGTGGTTTTTAGAGATGATAACCAACATTTTATATTCATGCTATAATATTGTGAACTGTGCTACATTGGTCTACATTACAGTGCTGTCATTCATGTAACCAAATGTGTGCAAAAGTAGCCATCACTATGCCTGGAAGAAAACAGCATGCCCAAGGATCAAACACCATCAACACCTGAAACAATAAATGGATCCTTTAAGTTCCTTTAATTAATTATTTTATTTTAATTTATCCAAAAATAAGGTCGTAATTTTAAATTTTCTGCTGCATAGAACATACTGGTCTATTTACCACTTCCAGCCATAGTAATGATGGCGCTATGCAAACAATGACACAAATGCTAGCAAATAGTAAGTAGCCAATCCAGTATTGTGGATCAATGTACAAAACTATCAACATCTTTAGCACCAGTGCTTTGTGCAACAAAACTGAATGTCCTAACACCAACACTGTAGCTCTATATTGCATCCAATAAAAAATAAAAAATAAAAAAGTAGCACCGGGCACAACCCAAGTATCTTCGCTACATAATTTAAGACCGACACAGTTGTCATTTTTTTTACTCAGCGCCCATGTTGTTTAGATAGCAATTGCATGTGTGTCAATCTGAGCACCTGTGGACAATCTTGGAATGAAGTGTTGTCAGGGGAATTATGTGGCAGCGTAATGGAACTGCTTCACAGACCAAACAATTAATAAATTAAAACCAAAAGGCAGGTTATTCAAATATGGCCACACGCACAGTGTTTCCGCTTAATATTTTTCTGTTTTTCCTGTAAGCACTTTGAGATTCCTTGCAGTATAAAGTGCTATGCAAGTAAAATTTATTATTATTAGTAGTAGTAAGCACCCACCCCTTGGACACCACATTTACACCTGCATATTAATTAATATATATATATATATATATATATAAGCAAAAACACACACACACACACACACACACACACACACACACATGCACACACACACACACACCTTTACATGTATTTAAAATTGAGAACTTTTATTTTTTAAGTATCTAATTCTTTAATGTGATGGCATTTATTTCTGCACTTCAGTTTATGCTGTCCGTCAGGTCCGCTGTGTATAAACGTGACTGTAACAGAGCGTAGCTTAATTATAATTAATATTCAGGAAACATTATCAGCTCCCAATGCTGTTAAACCATTTTAAGTACTTTTAATCTCCTGTACTAATACCGAACCACTCCCCAGTGAGTGTGTAGAGCCTACATGTTGTTGTTGTTTTTTTTTTATTTATGACCGCAGCCAGACTGAGCAGAGAGACATGACATACGAGAAGACACAGGAATGAGAGAACTATGTGGATGAAAAATGATAGAAGGGTGAGGTGCGAGAGCAAAAACAAAAGCTTCAAGGTATTGCATGTCATACAGGACGAATGAAATCTTTCCAAACAAATGGCACCCCTTCCACCATCTTTCAGTCTTTTTGTCTGATCAATGATCAGCGTAGTTAAGCATCTGAGACAACTGGAACAGAATCCTATACTGAATTTATCCACATGGTGGTGGAGGATGTCAAAGTGAGGTTGTGAATTTTTCAGATTAAAATTCCTTGTGGTTTTACAAGCGCCTTTCGCTTATTGTTTTGCCACTTGAGGCCATCAGTTTAATAAAATTACATGCTCTGCTGCATCAACTCTGCTCACTGTTATCTCTGCTTGTGCATGAAAAAAAAATTGTGGATTTAAAGCAAGCTAAAAATCAAGTCCCAGTCCCCCATCCTGCTGATCACACTGGAAAAAAGCAAAGCTAGAAAAGAAAAGAAGAGAAACGGAAAGATGAATGACAGAAGAAGGCAGATGAAACCCTTGTTTTAAACACCCCCCCCTCTCCCTCTCACTCACTCCTGGTGCACTCTTATGCATTGAAGAATCAATTGTCTTTTACAGACTTCTGACTATTCAGACTATTCTAATAATCTTACTAATTCATTTTGATTCCTCCATAAATTAAAAAAATAAATAAACAAAAATTTTATATATATATATATATATATATATATATATATATATATATACACACACACACACACACACACACACACACACAC
>JAQMYF010000011.1:13676923-13695067 GCA_030014195.1 Neosilurus mollespiculum | reverse complement strand
GAGGCAGTAATTCATGCAAAAGGGGCCCAAACCAAGTACTGAGTACATATGCATGATTATACTTTTCAGAGGGCTGATATTTCTATATTTAAAATTCTTTTTTTTAAATTGATTTCATGTAATATTTAAATTTTCTGAGAGTTTGAATTTGGGGTTTTCATAAGCTGTAAGCCATAATCAAAATTATAACAAATTCTTGAAATATTTCACTTTGCATATAATGAGTCTATATAATATTATTTTCACTCTCTTGTATCCAGAGGTGGAACGAGTATACCATACAAAACTTCTGCACACTGCGGCTCGCATGCTTATGGCCAGTGTTCAAATTCAGGTGTACTTTTGGTATAAAAGCACCCTAAATATAGCTAGGTTTCTGCAAAAAAGCCTACAAAATCAGAACTAAAAAATTTGTTGTAATAAGAAAGTCATGCATACACTTAAGAATCCCTTGAAGGACTCCAGCTTGTCAATCTATTGGGCCACAATCTTTATAAAAATGAATGACTTTCCGTTCAAAATTGTTTAGAAATGGCACCCCATTCAAACCTAGTACCAATAACCAACCTAATCACTCTAAATAGGAGTCTCAATATATAATATCAAAACAGAGGAGCACTCAACATAACCTAGTTTGTTATATGCCTACTGCAGTGATCTCCAACCCTGTTCCTAGAGAGCTACCATGCTTGGAGGTATAACCTCCAACCAAAATCTATCTAACACTCTTTTAGCTGATGATTAGAGTCGAAGCCAAAGTCTTCATGACGGTAGCTCTCCAGGAAAAGGGTTGGAGACCCCTGGCTTACTGGCACTCATAATTTTGGTAGGGATATTTGTTCATCATTAATCCTGTTACATTTGAATTAAATTGTCAGCTGCTGGCAGGTCAAACAGTCACATGATCCTAAACTGACACAGCAGTGCAAAAGAGGAAAATGTACATTAGGTAAGCATTTAACGTAATCACTACCAGTGTAATGCAAATATGTACCATCAAAATATCAGCAGCATGCTATAATGCTGACTAAGGGGTTTTGCTTTGTACTATCTACCAGATTAATAACAATATACATACATGTATTTTTTGTATTCACTACGAGTGGCTTGGGAGTCTGTAATGTAGCTTCAGAGTAGTTGGCCATACAAGAAAAAAAAGTAGCACATAGAACCCAGCCAACAGCATCACAGGGAGCGTCCATTTAGTTTCACACCCTTCACAACCTCACTGCATTACTGAGGTAATTGCCAAAGAGGAGACACTGTAGTACTTGTTAACACCAATTACATAAATATCCAATCATTCACAAATACAGATGTGAACATGTTAATGTCCATCATGTCACTCCCTTTGACAGAATGTTGTGAATGACCAAGGCCAGGCCAAGCCAATAATCATCACAATTGACTATAATAGATTCTCCCTCCTTGAATAATCAGGTCCTTCTTGTAAAACATTACATCTGAATACCCTACTAGTGTATCTCTAGCAATTTTTTGCATTTACAAATTTAAAATCAAAAGATCTTAACAGATTCTCCCACACAGACATTTGTTTTCATTCAGAGAAGCTTTGGCGTTCAGCAAAATGGTGACTCACAAAGCTGCCAGACTGCGGTTGGCCAAGGCTTATGGAGTGTCAGATGGTGGTGGGGGTTCTAATTTTATCATTAAGGCGGACATGCTTGGAAATCTGCCCTTCTGCTCAACATCCGTAATAATCAGGCAGCTGCAGGCACTGTATGGCTCCTACCAGAGGGGATTTTGTGCCATTTACGCCCGCCTGGGCAAAATACCTTACCTGCATACACAAACGATCTTCTGGGAAAAATGAAAATAACACCAGCAATAATGCAAAATCCAAGAAATGGGAGGTTATGGTGTTTAATGAATGAATTAGCCTGTAAGCCATTTTGCTTGAGATGGTATTGAAGTAAACCTTTCCACTAATAATATCAAGAAAACAATAATGTCTAAGTATTCAGATCAAAAGTGCTTCCATGACCTCCACACCCTTCGCTGCACCACTACCGTTGTGAATAAATTCAGTTCATGCAGGCTTCTGTCCACCATATGGCACCAAGCAGATGTTGGAATTGTAGTTCTGCAGTGTTTGTGCAGCATGAAAAGTGCACAGAGGATGGCACAAGTGTGTGTGGGGGGAGTTATGGAGGGAAAATGATCATCACCACCATTATCGTAGGTCGCACTCCCATTTCTCTCCTCATTCATCAGCAAAAGTGCTCGACAAACTCAGACAGCGTCCCCTTCATTCCGGCAGGCCTCCTGCTGAGCACAAGTACTACGCAGAACTCTTGCAGCACCGCCTCTGGCATATGGTCTTCTCTCTAAGCACAGCGATAGAGCATATGGTTCTGTAAAATGTACAGTGCCAGAACGCATTCAACTAAAAAAAATAGGAGAAGCACCAGGGTTCCATTCAGTCCTTTAACAGTTAGCAGTGTTAACCATTGCCAAAAGTGTGAGAGATAAAAAGTACTTTTATACATCAGCTACTCAACTGTGTACTCTGCTGTTGACTTTATGTTAAGCATGATGGCCAACATTGGGTAACAAATTTAGCCCTACCATTTGCATACCATGGTACTTGAAGCTGCAAATTTCGGTGTTTTTGTTCCTCCAGTTCAGCTTATTTTAGCCTTGTTAATGAGCTCAGTGATGGGATTGACAAGCTGGGAGTAAGTAAAACACCACAGTGCAAAGTTGTGCTAATCCAGTAGTGCTTTATCCAGAGAGATACCCTATATGGCCAAAATTGACCATCATGTCCATGTGTTGTTAAACATCCTATTCCAGATATAGTTTATCCTTTGTTATAATACCCTACACTTTTTTGGGAAGGCTTTTTAATCAGTTTTGGAACATGGATATAGGGATTTGCTTTCAGCTTCAAGCACATTAGTGAGGAACTGCCCTGATATCAGATGATAAGGCCTATGATAATTCTAACCCAAAAGCATTCAGTGCAATTGAGGTCAGACCTCTGTGCAGGCCGCTCGAGCTTTTTGAACCCTAACCTTGGCAAAGGATGTCTTCATAGACCTTTTTTTTGCGCAAGGGCATTGTCCTGCTAAAATAGCTTTTGGTCCGTTAGATCCAGTTAAAATGTATTATTACAAAGCTTTAAGAAGGCATGCTGTACTAAGGTGTGCTGCCAACTTTGTGCTAACTGTTTGGGGAAGGCCCAATTTATTGGTCTGATGGTCAAGTGTCCTCAAACTTTTGTGGACTGTAGTGCACTGTAATATGCATATGCAACATCCGCTTTCTACAGTCCATTTTCTGCAATTCGTTTTTTGTTTTTTGTTTTTTTTATTACACGAAACAAATCAAGCAAAGCAGTACAGAAGGGAAATGCAGCATTATTTTTTTTTAAACACCATGAACAACAAAGGACATAAATGAGGACCTTTGTGGAACACCATAATGCAGTAAAAGCACTTGGAGTGTGCAAACCTCTGCCAAGCCAAATAAAAACCCAGTAAACTGACTTACAGAAATTGTCCTGTATGACAATGGTAAAGAATGGTTAATAAAAATTCTGGATCCCAAATCTGTTTCGAATCATCTCCATAAATTTACAGGGAACTTGTATAATTCTGCAAACACACACACACACACACACACACACACACAAAATAATTCCATTCCATGTCTGTCTAAATAGACTGCTAATTTCAACCCATACACTTTCACTCTAAACGTCTACCTTAACCCAACATCTTAGGGCCAGCACACAAACAACCATTCACACTCACAATCACACCAAGGGGCAATTTGAAACAGCCAATTAATACCTGAAGGAAACCCACCCCAGCATAGGAGAACATGCAAACTCCACATAGAAATGCCTTCGCTGAGCCCAGGACTTGAGCCTAGCACCATGATGCCCTAAACCCATATATTAAAGTATAATGGTCAATACTGTGTAATACTGTCAAGAAGGGAATAAACCAGAAACGTTTACAATTTGAGTCAGGTAAAAAAGGTCACTATGCTGTATAGTGGGTCTTATAGTAGTTCTGGCTTTCCCATTTTTACTGTTATTGGTGGCTTCTTTTATCGGCCATCCAAAATTATATAGATGACTACTGTCTCATACTAACCTAATGCTTTTGCCAACAAATGTTTAAAACTTGGAGGCATTCAACACCATATCATCCGCACTAAATCAATTCTGATTAAATCTCAATCTAAAAAACTGTCAGGAAGGACAGATAAAATCAGATTATATTTACTGACTGCATACTGTATGCCTGCCTGGTGATCCTTTCAGTATTTCCAGCATACCCAATTTAGCTTATGTACTACTCAGTGCTCAGGCAGTGAGTGCAAATTATCAAAACATAAATTAAAAATCACCATACATTACACATCTGTCATTTCTTGCAGCCCAGACCAGTGTTTTCCTCAAGACTCCAATAGGATTCTGGGGGAAACAAGCTGGCACAAAGGGTGGGATATTTGTAAATACATCTGTTTCAAAAGATATCTCAGCGATAATGTGCGATGAAGGCAAACATACATCTCCCTGGGTCCATACATAATGGATGTATCTCTCTTGCTGTCTTTGTTTCTCCCACTTGGGCTCTCTCTAATTACATGAAGACGTGAGCGTAATTTAAAACGCGTTAATAATTTACACGAGGTGTCCACAAGAGGAGGGGGGAATGTAGCATAAAATATTGGTGTGGAGATGATGGATGGAAAGCTGTATACCTCTTGCCTTTTCAACCCAATTATGAAAGTGAGGTGAGCAGGGAAAAGCATCTGTTCAATGGGTCTCATTTTGCATAAACACGAGTGATTGTATGCTTTCCAATAGCTATGTGTGATATTCTTATGACATTCAGTATATTGATCCAGGCAGTGCCTAAAGGTGGAGCTCTCCATAAGGTCTTTGCAAGTAGGGCAAATGTATTAAGCTTTACATTGGTGGGTTTCAATGTCCTTGACAACCCTTAGCATGCAACTTAGCAATTTAACTGCCAATCAGCATCAACAGACAAAGGACAACTATTCAAAATGAAGTCAATGGGTTAGTTCTATACAGCAACACATGACATGGTACAACCATCTAAAATAAACAGGACGGACACGGCCAGCCATCCAAAATGAAGTTAAAGGGTTAGCTCTATACAGTGACGCGCGGACATCCGACAACCATGTAAAACATAAAATGAACAGGACACAGGACAGACATGGAACAGACACGGGCAACCATCCAAAATGAGGTCAGTGGATTAGTTCTGTACAGTGGTGCAGATGCGGGATGGACACGGGACAACTATCTAAAATTAAGTTAAAGGGTTTGCCCTGTACAGTGACGCATGGATATGGGACAATCATCCTAAATGAACAGGGCACAGTATGGACATGGACAACCATCCAAAATTAAGTTAAAGGGTTATCTCTACAGTGACACACGGACATGGAACAAAAACGTGACAACCATCTAAGCCTTACTTCATGACTATGGTTGATGAGTAAGTAATATTCAGCGATGCACAGACAAGGCACAACCACTGAGTCATTTATTTGCTGAACTGCGTACTAGAGTTGCAGGGAGGCTATCTTAGCTGACTCTGGGTAAAAGTGGGGTACACCCAGAACAGCATGCCAGTCCATTGCAGGGCCACCACAATAGCCTAATGTGGAACTTTTGGGACTGTGGAAGGAAACTGGCGTACCCAGAGGAGACCCAAGCAAGCATGGGGAGTACATGCAAATTCCAGGACTTTTTGCTGTGAGACGGACATGCCAACCACTAAGCTATCTCACTGCAACAAGGCAACCATCCAAGCCATCTTTCATCATAAAAAAATATATTAATATCAATATTATTATAATTCATGGCCATCATGTTGCCAATTTCTAGGACTTCTACATCACCCAGATTCTACAATTGAGAGCCCTTGCATTATTTACACTAGAATGTTTAAGTTAGTCATTTATTTAGGATCGGTGGTAGTTTTTATAATATTTACTACTTCTTTTTAGTCAAGCTGCCAAACTATTTCAACTCGTCATATACAATTTATTTTAAAATGCCACTGATATTACACCATCTCTGGTGTTTAATGCCTTGCTTTTAACACTGCTGACATTTTATACTCCTAAACACTTATAAATGCAAACACATTGCTATATATAAAAAATAATAATAATAATGATAATAATAATAATGATAATAATAATATAAAAAGGACAATAAAAAATTATACAATTTCAAGGGCACTGTTTCATATGGCACTTTCAGACAACACTGATCTTTTGTTTTGCGTCACCATAATGTGTCCTCGACATTAATACAACTCTCATATTGCTCATGTGGGCCATGTGAAAGAGGCCAGAGTGCCACATGAAATGATTAATCCACTTTGCTTTTGATATTAGCATAGCGCACTGTGTACATGACACATTACTGGGTATTTGTCTTCATCTAAAACACCACTGAGCCGTGTTTTATGTCTATATATAAAATATGTATATTGTACGAATCTGAAATGGTCATATAGTGTACTACAGTGTAACTATTTAATGAATCGTAAGCCATCTGATATTCAAGCTAATGCTATGTTGGGGTAGCGGAAGAAGGGTAATTTGAAAATGGTGGGTTTTCTGGTACGTGGACCTCGGGTCATGAAATCTTTAATGCAGATCAAAAACAAAGCAAATCATGATGTTACTTCTTCCTGACTTTGTTTTTAATTCTTATAAATTATAGCACTAGAGATAATATTTGCTCTGCTCCAACAATATGAGTTAATTATATGGGCTCATTAATATTTAGATGCATCAGAGAACAAAAAATTTTGGGTAATTAAAGTTCAAATAATTTGTGTGTGTGTGTGTGTGTGTGTGTGTGTGTGTGTGTGTGTGTGTGTGTGTGGATGTGGAAGTGTGTTAACATTGAGCTTGAATAAGCTCTAAACGATCTTCACAAGAAACTTGCGAGCGGAGGAGAAGCTAATTGCTTCCCTCATCACCAAAAATGAAATAATGAAATTTAAATAGTTCAATGAATCATTCAGTCTAACACGTTTTGTTCATGGCTAATTTGCCAGTTATACCTTTTCCGGAATTAATTAGAGGAGTGAATAGGACTGGGAGGGGAGCGGCGAGGTCTTCACAGCTGCTTTTGTCTTAATTAAACAGTTTATGAGGAAGCATGGTCTCTTGCCAGAAAACAGGACTCTGGATAAATCCACAGAAGACCACTAAGATAGTGGGACTATAAGAGCTATTAGATTAAATTGCCTGCCCTTTTTCCAGTCTCCAACGATCCAGTTTTGTTGAACCCACAGCCACTGTAGGCTAAGATTTCTGTTCTTTGCTGACAGGAGTGGAAACTAATGTGATCTTCTACTGTTGTAGCCCAACTGTCTCAAGGCACAGCATTCTAAGCATTTTGTATAGTTTCTTTTGTTCTCTATGCTTTCTGGCATTGACATCCATCAAGGTAAGAGAAGCTTTTTGGATCTTTTTGGATCTTTTTGGGTCATTCTGGGTTAAATCAGGCAACATTATTTGAAGGTTTTGCTGTATACACTGCCCAGCCAAAAAAACAAAAAAACAAATCCCTGCTTTATGGCTGACACCCCATCTACCTCAAGGTTGTGGTTTTGTGTATTTTTAAATGCTTTTCTGAATTTTTTTTTTTTTTTAATTATCATTTACATTTACTTACCAGATGTCTGTTAGTCTACCTATGTTTGAAAAACCACTTCATCCTACTAGGATTAAGCCATACCCACAGCCTATTTGACTATTCTGACTCTGGGCGAATGTGGGGTACACCCTGAACCAGTCTATTGCCGGAACAACACACACACACACACACACACACACACACACCACGAAGGGCAATTTGGAACACTCAGTTAGCCTAATATGCATATGTCTTTAGACTATGGTAGGAAACCAAAGTACCCAGAAAAAACCCATGCAAACACGAAGAGGGCATGTGTACTCTACACATAATTTCCCTCACTAAGCCCAGGACTCGAACCCAGGATCTTCGTGCTGTGAGGCAAGCTATGGCACCCACTATGCCACCGTCCATCCAGCAATAAGTCATAAAATGGTGATTTAGCTCTAAATAGTTTCCACTCACACATCTCTATCTTTTTCATATATTTGCTTATTAATCTGCAATTCATGAAATGAACAACACATACTAGTAGGCAGCAAATTATTATTTAAAAAAATATGATGTATTTTAAAATGTATTGATAATACACACTGCCCGGCCAAATAAAAAAGTTGCACAGTCTAATATTTTTTTGGAGTGCATTTATTCTTGATCACAGCATATAATCTCCATGGCACTGTTGCTCCAGTTGGTCAGGTCGAGGCTCAGCAACATTAATGTGGCAATAAAATGAAGTCAGCTGATGAGCTGAATGTACTGAATGAGGAGGTTCTCACATCAATGGACTTTTTATCCTGATGACACGGATATAAAATGGGGACTCAAATAATGAAAGTAAGGTTCAGGGAGCATGAGGAATCATTTTCACATATGTATTGGCACCCCAAAGCCTTAACCCTATTGGAAGTTTTCAGGATGTGCTGGAGAACACTTTATAGAGTGGTTCAGTTTTTCCGTCATCAATTTAAGACTTCGGTAAAAAATGAACCAGACACTGAATAGAAATAAATGTTATGTTGAAACATGACATGAAGATTACGTGCTGTAAGCAAGGCTAAAGGTGGAACAATAACATATTTGTGTGGTTGACTTTTTTGGTCCAGGCAGTGTATATAACATAACAGTTACTGTACTTCATTAGTCATTCATGACTGTTAGAAATGTTGTTGCCCATGAGTGTTTGCATGTTCAAACACAAAACCCATTCAAGGCCTGTATTCCCCTGTGGCTTTCTTCTCCAAACACTTTCCACTAAATTAAATTACACAGATTTTACCTTATTGCTCTTCCCCCCCCTTTTTTATTAATGTTTACTCGATTAGATGCTTTCCAAATCTCCTTGAGCCGCCATTTGTGTTGCCAAGAACCACTGAACCAGTGCCAAGAACGATAAACCATTTCCTTCATCAGCACAATCCTAAATCACTGCACTCGGAGGAAGGAGAAAAAAAAGGAACAATTATCGGTTCGGTTTTGAATCTCCAGGCTCCTGCAGCCTTAGGGCTTAACTAGTTAATAAAGCTAAATGATTTTAATCTGGTTTTAATGCTCACCGTGGCTGCAAACAAGCTAATGAAGCAAGGGCCTCTGTCTCACACACAGTGTTCAATGTTAATGTGTGTTAGTGACATTGGCATTAAAAGTTTTGCTCTGGTTTCATAGTATCATGTCCTCTATCGTAGGGAAGACACAGCAGGTAAAATATGAAACTAACAGTAATGAGAAATTAATGCTCTCCAACAGTGCTGGGATGCTAATGTGTCATATTCGATAGCTGAAACTAGTCAGCATGCTGCATCAAAGTGAAATGCTTAGTGCTTAAAAGTTTGGGGATTCTTCATTTATTTCAGCATCCAAAAATATTGAAAATTAGAGACAAACTAAATAAATAAAATATATAAATGTTTAAAGCATACTTTTGATTCGTACCCCGTTTGTTAGTACTTGCCTTTTTAAAAATACCCAAGGACTGATAAAGTCAGGAAGTCAGGAAGAGGGACTCTGTATTTTCTTGCTTCCTACAATACATGTTTCATAGATATCCCAAAATACATAGGGACTGACAGCACCAATACACTGCCATCTTGTAACTATGAAACATGGCAAAAAAAAAAAAAAAAAAAAAAAGAAAACACATTCTGCAGCACAAAGGTCTCTGGTAGAACAGGAAAATAGGTAGACAGTTACAGTTCTATCTAATAAAGTCTTTGATTTTGTAGATGATCCGAAACAAATTCTGGATCCAGGAATTTTTTTAAAGGATTATTTAACATTGTGAGATAGGACGATTTTATTTTATTATTATTATTTTTTTTTTGGAAGTGTGCTATTAAGTATGCAGGACCAACAGGGCATGCTGCGTACTTTATTTTTTGAGCTGATATCAGTAAACAATTCAAAAAGTAAACTCATTATTTTTACTGAACTACATTTCTTTTTTCTTGGTCATAACCATAAGTCTCTCATGAGAATGAGAAAATTAAGAAGTGAGGGAAAAGTTGATCGCAAGGAAAATAAAAGGCATTGAACCTTGGACACAAATCTGAACAATACTACTCAGTTGTATTTGTCACAAGAGTGAAAAATTAAATGCACCCCTTTCTTTGGTCTGATAGCTATATTTCAAGAGCAATGTTTCTTCACAAATCCCATTCACCTGACCGGTATCATGGGCAACAGGGTTCATCCAGGGGTTAAAACAGGGTATGGAGTGGTGGAACCATTACTTTCTTTGTGCCTTGTCTTACACAGCTGCTACCATGTTACCATTGGCCTGCGCTTTAAATTTATTGCCTTTGTTAATAAATTCATCTATCAAGGTGGAACCTATCACATTGAGGTGTCATGCAGATGGAGAGTGAGACAAAAAGGGTTATGATAAAAGAGGGAGAGAGCAAGATACTAAGAGAGGATGCATTAAATAGTCTCTTTCTGGGTGTATAGTTTATAGAAACAATGCATCCTGACAATATCAGCTTAACAAGAGCACTTGGAGAGCACAAACCTCCACCAGAACAAAAAACAAACAAAAAAAAAACAGACAGTACACAGCTCCCTTGCTGGTCCTACAGTAATATGGCACTTCCAAAAAATCTAACAATGTTAAAGAATCCTCTAAAAAATTCCTGGCTAGAGAATTTGATCCACATCATCTCCAAAATCTAATGGAGTCTTCCTTGTTTGAAGCCCCACCTCTGGGAGAAGTTTCAAAAAAACCCACACTTAGCTTTGTAAAAATCCTGCTAACAAACACACAAACAGAAATTTAAACATAACTGACTCTGCGATAGGAATAATCCAGGTAAGAAAATCCACAAAGATTGATGAAGCCATTTGGATAAGTGCTGATTTTCTGGACCACCTCACATTTTGTCGAACACAAAGCCAGCCATGTTGTCAAGGCTGTGAACTCTCCAATATATCGTTCTGGGTCTTCTCTTTACTATCATTTATTTTTTATTTCCAGCAAATTCCCCTCCTATTCATTCATTCCCTTACTCGCTCTCATGAGCCATTTTCAGCAAGCAATTAAATTCACCGCTGTGCATTTTTATTGCGTTATCCCTTAATATACAGCGTATTACTGGAAAAAGTCAAAAAGGAATATGAAAACCACATTATAAAAGAGTAAAAGTGCAAAGGGAAACGAATATGTTTTATAGGATATTTGATACTACATTTGGTACCTGGCATGCCCAGGTTTGGGGAGGAAAGAAACAAGATTAGATGAAGCCTGCACATCATTCATTCATTCATTTTCTGAACCGTGTAAAATAGGATCGCAGGAAGGCTGGCACCCATCTCAGCCGACTCTGGGCGAGGGCAGAGTACACCCTGGACAGCTCGCCAGGCCATCGCAGGGCAGAAACACGCTGACGGCTATGCAGCCTACTCTTGCCTGCACGTCATGTGTCAAAAAAAATTCTAGTTGAATGCTACCTTGGGCAAAATTGCAAAATAAATAAATAAATACATAAAAATTAGTTAAAAAAAAAAAAAAAGTTACTGAGGTGAGCTCTTGGCGTCATTAGCTTTGAGGTGAAGTCCTTTGGAGCTTTCCAGTTCTCAGTAACTGATACTTGAATGCATTGTTTGAAACATTTCCTGCTTGCAAGAGTGATTCGGTCTTTAAAATGACAACCTTGTATTGAATTGCATGGTTTGAGCTCTTGCTTTATGTTAACATGTTCCAAGCAGTTACAAGCAATACATGCATTATTCGGCTATTTCTTAAGGGGGCATTGCTGAAAATGGAAGGGGGGAATGTGAAATGTATTTCCTTAACACACAAAGCCTCACTGCTACATGTGCTAGAGCCTCAAGGGGACAATTAATCAAGTAATTCATCCAGCCATTAGATAAATTTAGGCACTGCCTAAAAGCAGAGCTCCCCATAACATCTTTTTGGAAGTGTGAGGGTTTTTTTACATGAATTTTTTTTTTATTGTGCTTTAAAAAAGTTTAAGGTAAGAGACGCATTCGAAAACTTTTTGTTTGCCAAAAAAGTACTCTGTGCTACTGATATTAGATCCTGTGATCAGTATTTTTAGCTTTGCAAAGACAGTAACAAATGGGTTTCTTTGCTAGTGGAAATATTAATAATACAGTCATATGAGCAATAGGACAGTCATATGAGCCATAAAAACTCAAGTCGATGCATTACCATATATTTTTTAAAAAGTATGAAGCTTCTTTCCACATGCTTCAGGAAAAGCATCTAAAAAATAACCTCACTGGCAATAGAGAGAAAACAAGACCCTGACATTAAATGTGCCCTGTTTGTGTGTGCAACACCCTGTCTAAGGAGCTACACACATAGAAATGTGGATTTCTGCATGCGTTTGTGGGCGTTATGCTCCTGAGCATCTTGACAGGGGGTTATCAGATCATAGGTGAGTTCATCTGATCTGATGCACCATCTGCCCTACTTTTAAACTGGCAAACCAAACCTCCCTCCAAAAAAGTACCGGAGCCAGGTAGGATCTTGTATACAACATGGCATTTTTGTTGACTTGCTATCTGGCATTCTTCCAATGTTAAGCTCACAAGCAGTGCTTCCCAACTCGCCCTCATCCCACACACACCTTCCTTCTTCCATGGATACACCCTTGTGCCCAGCTTGGCAGCACATTAGACAGATAGGTGCTGTGAAGCCGCAGGTATGTTTTCTTGAAAACAAACACTAGTCTTGTAAAATGCTTGGTCTTTACAAGCATGCCAACATTCATACATGACCGCACATACAGCATGTGTATTTTGTCAGTGGTAGACCCCCTTCATGCACATTTCCTGAGGTCAGGCAAGCTACAAAAACTCTCTTATCCTGCAGAAAAATTGGATAATGTGCCTATCTAAATGGAGTCACCACACTTGTGATTTGTGGTTGATGGCTCTTTCTTTTTGAATAAATTGAATAAATAAATTATATAATTGGTGTCTTTTCCCTCGAGACACCTCCTTTAATTTTCTACTGACATGGATTGAGACACTATTATTGGGTTCCTGGAGGTGTAAGACTGCTGAATTTAAATAAATAAATAAATAAAAATAAGCGACGCCTAAAAAGTAAATGAAAGGAAGACCTTTCAATCTCTCCTTTTACACAGAGAATATGTATATTTTCATCATCAGGTGGTTTTTCCTTACATTTTTTGAATAGTTTGAATTAGCCTGTTTGAAAAGGCTGCCATCTGTATCACGTTTCACTCTCGCGTGAATGTGAAATTGGGAGAATAGGATGTTGATGGGTCAGTTCCAATAAGGCATGATAATGGCAAAAATAACAGTATACAGGTAATAAACTGACAAATCAGATATAAGCTATAAACTCAGATATAAACTTCTCAATAAAATAAAGCTAGGCACATCTGCACATAACACAACATTACATTTACATATATCAGACAGGTGTCTGTTTTCATGAATGCATGCATGGCATATACTTCACTGCATTTAATGCACAACACTTCTGTGTTTATAGCTTGTACATGTGGCATGTCCTACTTTTTGCAGTATAGAGGTGCTTCCATGTGAGAATTTAATACTCCTTTTTATTTATTCCACAAGAAAGGTTTAATTTAGCATAGTGTGTGGGGTGTTTTATTTATTGATTGATTTTTTTTTTTTTTTTTTTTTTGGGGGGGGGGGGGTCCCGAAAATAATCTATGCATGCAAGCTTTTATTTAGTCTGGGTTTAATTCCCCCTTTAAACTAACAGTATCACTGGGGCAACACTAGATGGAGGACAGCAATGTGGCTATGAGAGTTGATTTCAACACTCATGAACGTGGAACGATGTTAAGGTGGACTCGTGTTTAAAATACGAGGGTGTGCTGAAAGAACAATCACTAATCACGCCATGAAGGTGCACAACTTATGGATGGATGAGAAACTGATGGACATACAGTATTACTATACCTGCTATCAACAGTGTTTTGGCGGAGGACAAAAAAGCTTAAACATTATACTAACAAAAAAGCTTAATAAGAATGATCTAATCAATTCACATATGAACTATTTTTGATGGCGATTTGTTATTTAATTAATATTTATAATAATAAATAATTCAATTTTCTTTAACAAAATGTACACAGTTTAGAGATGTTACACAATGCAGCTATTTTTAATAAACATGAAATTTTGCAGAGAAAATTGGCCAAGATAATCTCGCGTCACATTGAATGGCATCCAGAAAGCTATCAACATTTAAGGACAGCTTAAACCAGCATATTTTTTTAAGGTTTCATTAATGGTCTTGAGTGATTGTGAGATGATTCTACATTTTGCATTTTTCCTTGGTTGTAAACTTAACTATTTGTAGCAGAGCCCCCATGAAGGACTTTGAGTGGAAAACAATATTTAAACAATCACCTTGATTTTAGATGGCTCGTATGGCCGACCAGCCGTGTGGTATGCATATGCATTGAAAGGCTGATTGCCTGTTCATTTTTTGGCAGCAACTTGATACAATAAATGTTTTGATGAAATCTTTCAAATATGGACAGAATAGAAATTAATTATGAATGGAAAAGAAAAACAGCTCACAAAAATCTCATGGGAGGCTCCACTTTCAGGCAGTGCCTAAATCTGGATATAAACCTGATATTTTTAAATAAATGTACAGTCAATACAGCTTGAAAAAACATCATTTGAGTACTAACTATAAAACATTTCTTGAGTCTTCAATAAGTGCTTTATCTTTGTCAGGGTCATGGTCCATCCATCAGCAAGAAATTACTTGTTTCCAGACCAATGGCATGAAAGATTTTCCAACCTGTGCTATGCGTACCATTAACCAATGTAATGGAGTGGTGCAACCTTCTGAAAACAGAAATATGATAACCTGCAAATATTTAATACTGTTCATCCAGGGGCCACTAGGTCCCTAGCCAACAGGTATAAGTAATTGGCTAACTAACAACACTCATTTTCATAATTATAAAATTAATACCCCTAGAAATAATTAGCATCTACACAATAATTAGCATCTACACAATGTTTTTTTCTTTTTTCTTTTTTTTAACCCAGCACTAACGCTCCCTAATAAAATTTCGTAGATTATAAACCAGGGACTTCCAACCTAGCTTGGCCTAGTTATTAATGATCCAGCTAATTAAAGGCTTTAGGAGCACCGAATATAACTAGTAGCCTAGGCACGTCTGTTCTTGACAGGAAAAAAAAAAGATCAGTATAGGAACATTAGTAATAATCCAGTTATTGCTTCACATAAAAAGGTTCATTCTTCCTCGCTTGTACACAGCATTGCCTCTTTAAATGAATTCATGGAGTGTGTCACTTAGGAGGCTAGCAGCCAAGCAAGAAACCTGTTAATATCACCCTTGACAAGGTCATCAGGGTTCAAATGGATGCTGTCAGCCCGAGGCGGTGGTGGGTCTCTCACAGGAGATACATAGAGCGAAAACAAATCATCTACAAAGATCAAGAGAGCGTCTTTTTGGGGGAGGAGAGCTCAGCCAGTTGAGGAGAGAGATTAGATAATTCAAACAAGGATATTCCTTCAAATGTGTAGTCTAAAACAAAAAAGACCAATAAGGATGATTTACGAAGATAAATGCCTTCACAGCTTTGACTAACATTCTCGCTCCAGGCAGGGGTTTGCAGAGCGGCGACTTTAAGCAAAAATGGGGTGTATAAGGAATAAACTTAAATAGCTGCCGCAGCACAAGGCAATAAGGTTTGACAACGTTAATGGGAGCAAGACATCAACTTTATAGTTCTTAATTTCTGGTCTTTGTTTAGGGTAAACCTTAAAGCTAGGCTCTGGATAGATAAGAGTAGTCCACTGTCAGGGCAATAGAGCTATGGTCAGTTATTATCACTGGAGTAACAGTATACAGGGGTGATCAAGAGTCCATGACATGCTTTGAATGTTCTTTCAGTTTTCTCTCTCGATCATAGTGACACACACCGAGAGAGTTCTTTTGTGAGAAGAGGATAGTTTGACCACAAGGCCAGTGAGCTGTTAAATCCAATTATGTCCAATTACCAGGACCCCTTATAACAAAAGAAGGGACCATTATTACTAAGAATAGAAGAGAAGATTGGATTCAATTGTACTCTGGCTGTCGCCAGAGACCTAAAAATGGGAAGGAAGATGAACTCTTATCCACCTGAACCAGACCAACATTCAGCAGACCTAACCTAACCCGGGAATTAGGAGCTGTTTGCAGCTCACAGCTCAAGTGTGCCAGGTATCATCGTTACTTTGGATTACTACCCCTGGGGTAGTTTTGCATATGTAGATTTCCTTCCTTTTCTCAAGGTTACACTCACCTCCCACCGAAAACATGCCGGGGGTGGACTGGCTATGCTACACTGCCCTAAAAAGTGTGCAGTTGTTCCTGTGTGTTGCTTTATGCTCCCCTGTGTGTATTCCTCTCCTGGGATCCATGTTCCCAGGTTCCACAATGACCCTGATCATGATATTGCAAATTATTTAATTATTAAAAACCAACTTTCAGAAAATTAAAATAGAAGCCATCGATTCAATAGACCAAGAAGATTTTACCTTTAATTGGTGTGTATTCACCAAAACTGGCCATTTGGTTAAACCAGGATGCATACCCAAGGTTTTGGAACAAAAAAACATGTGGTCCCATTAATTTCGGAGGGTAGTGGGATACAGTAAAAAACTGAAATCAGTACATAAAGCTCAGTGGGTGGAATATCCCAGGTTAGTACCACTCTGTAACACCATCACAAGATGTGTAGGGCAATCAGTAGGGATGTTACAGAGTGTGTAGACACAGAGTCCGGCTCCAGGGACAGCATTACGAAGTGCTAGGTCCCATTACATGAGACATCCCATAATAGGTACTCATAAAGTTTCTAATTAAGATAACGTGGCCATGCAGTGTGCATTACATAGTAGGAATTAAAACTTTGAACTAAAGCTCTGCAGGTGAAAGTGTCCCTCTCTGAGACATCATCACAGTGTGTGTAGGTCATTAACAGTTTGAATGTAAGCACATCTCTCACAGACACAATGGAAGGACACTGTGACAGAGACAGAGGGACAAGAAATATGACCCCCAGGGGAGCTGTGCTAAGTGGCCTGCCCATTCATTACATGGGACATTCCACAATAATTGTTGATAAATTAAGAGGTACCATTATCAAATGTAATATTAAACACATACCCACGATTATGAGTCCAAACAGATTATGAATCCTACCAGTATTGACCTTGGGGTTGAGGTTCTCATCTGGGAGGCCCCTCACTCCTGCTCCTACACTCCGAAACTGTGAAGATGACTTTCCATAGCTGGTGATATTAACTCTTTTGTTAAAATAATTTAGAACTACAATTATTACTCATTCATTCATTTTCTGAACCGCTTAATCCTAATTAGGATCGCGGGGAGGCTGGTGCCCATCTCAGCCAACTCTCGGCGAGGGCACAGTACACCCTGTACATCTCACCAGGCCATCGTAGGGCAGAAACACGCTGATGGCAATGCAGCCTACTCTTTACGAAAGTCGACAACAATTATCATTGCAGTTATAGAATAACCAACTAGACTTCACATTAAACTATAGTGAAGTTTTTGCTACATGGTTAGTATTTTATCTGGATAGTTAATAAGCCTATTTATGGTAGTTCTGTGTGTGTTCCAGAAAGAGAAGATGGAGAGTGAGAAAACTGTCTGTCTGAATTGGCCTGTGCACCAAAGCGCTAACACAGTCCGCAATTGCCATTAAAAAAAACAAACAAACAAACAAATAAAGCTTTAAAAAGCCCAGAAAACCCTTCTTTTTCTCAAGTTTCAAGTTTATTTGTCATATACAGGTAACAATGAAACATCACTACCGGCAATGAAATTCTAGGACTCAGACCCCCCTCAAAATTGCACTTAAGAAACAAATATTGCACATAAATTTAACATTGAGATAAAAATACAAGTAAGAATAAAACTATATAAGTGAAAGGTGTCTATATATATATATAT
>JAQMYF010000011.1:13663005-13673557 GCA_030014195.1 Neosilurus mollespiculum | reverse complement strand
CTGTCTTGGTTGACACGTCTCTACAACATCGCGTGGTCATCGGGGGCCGTACCTCTGGATTGGCAAACCGGGGTGGAAGTTCCCCTTTTTAAGAAGGAGAACCGTAGGGTGTGTTCCAACTATCGTGGAATCACACTCCTCAGTCTACACGGGAAAGTCTATTCAGGAGTACTGGAGAGGAGGATCTGGCCGATAGTTGAACCTCGGATTCAGGAGGAACAGTGTGGTTTTTGTCCTGGCCGCAGCACTCTTGACCAGCTCTACACACTCTACGGGATTCTGTAGGGGGCATGGGAGTTTGCCCAACCAGTCCACATGTGCTTTGTGGACTTGGAAAAGGCTTTCGACCGTGTCCCTTGGGCTATCTTGTGGGGTGTGCTCCGGGAATATGGAATACCGGACCCGTTCGGTCTCTGTATTGCTGGAGCCAGAGCTTGGTCCGCATTGGTAACAACATGTCGAATTCACTTCCAGTGGGGGTTGGACTCCGCCAAGGCTGCCCTTTGTCACCTTTTTTGTTCATAATTTTTATGGATAGAATTTCTAGGCACAGTCAAGGTGTTGAGGGGTTCTGGTTTGGTGGCCATAGGATCTCGTCTCTGCTTTTTGCAGATGACGTTGTTCTTTTGGCTTTATCGAGCCAGGACCTTCAGCTCTCGCTGGAGCGATTTGCAGCTGAGTGTGAAGCGACTGGGATGAGAATCAGCACCTCCAAATCTGAGGCCATGGTTCCCAGTCGGAAAAGGGTGGAATGCACCCTCCGGGTCTGGAATGAGGTCTTGCCCCAGGTGGAGGAGTTCAAGTTCTTGTGCATTCAGAAATGCTTTTTTGCTCATCCTGGATGTAAAGAGTGGTTATTTTAGTTAAAGTGTCCCTTCCTGTCAGTTGGAACCAATCGCATCACCACCTTAGTGCCACCACACCACTGGCTAATTGGATACCGGCATGAATATATACTTATAAACTATAACTTATACTTAAAGACTATAATTCTATGATGTAATCATAATACTACAAAGAGTATTTGCACTACTTTTTATACGTACTGTTTATAATGCTTCAAATGTCCACTACATGTATTTTAGTGCATTCTGAACCTAAAATATATATACTTATTTTTCCTTTCTTGCTTGACCCATGCAAGTGTGACTGCGAGGTTACACGTGGAGTGTTTGTGTGATTGTCCAAAGTATTCCCATGTGTTACGAGGTGCGTGTTTGTGTCTGTGTGTGTGTGTGTGTGTGTGTGTGTGTGTGTGTGTGTGTATATGTGTGTGTGAACCTGCTTCTGGTGTGTGGTTTTCTCTGTTATCTCTCTTTGCCAGGCTCTCTCAGCAGACAAATACTCCTTAAACCACAGGCTGTGCATCAGCCAGTCACACGGGCATGGCCAAATGTCACACACATACAGAAAGAGAGAGAGAGAGAGAGAGAGAGAGAGAGAGAGAGAGTGAGAGAGAGAGCGTAAAGATAGAAGATGGAAGTGAATAACAGGAACAAGGCAAAAGACGAGTGGCAGGTAGAAAGCCTGAAGATTGTCCCATTTCCATGTGGTGTCCACGTGTACCCACCACAGGAGACCCAATATGGCTGCTGCATTGCTGAGTTGATGCTGATCGACGGTTATGTATCACTGACTCATATGACAAAGTACAGCAATAACAGTAAAAATAGCCTTTCTATAGAACGTCAAAACCCCTCAGCCAGGAAGCCTGAAGTGCAGTACAAACTTTATATGTTCAAGGTCATTGTGCCAAGGTGAAAGGTCACATATGCAAATTAGCTACCCCACGCACAGTTTTAGGTCATAGGGAGTACCTACACAAAATTTCAGGAAGCTATCATGCATATGAGCTGAGCAGTGGCCTGGACAAACTTAATATGTTCAAGGTCACTGTGCCAAGTTCAAAGGTCACATATGCAAATTAGCTACCCCACACGCAACCTTAGGTCATAGGGAGTGTCTATGCAAAATTTCAGAAAGCTATCATGCATATGAGCCGAGCAATGGCCCAGACACTTTATATGTACAAGGTCACAGTGTCAAGGTCAAAGGTCGCATATGCAAATTAGCTACCCCACGCACAGGTTTATGTCATAGGGAACGCCTACGCAAAATTTCAGAAGGTTGGCCTGTGCATGAGTCGAGCAATGGCTGGGACAAAGTTATTGTCGTGACGCCTACCAGCTCGCACGCCCGGCCGCCAAGCCAACAACAATACCCCTGCAGCCATAACTGGCTGAGAGGTAAAAACTGATGAATTATTACAGTTGAAATTGAAACCCAAAGTTTAGAGGCTCATACACCACTCAACACCCCCCCCCAAATTCCTTCACTTTTGCCGTGGACACCCATTCGGAATCACTTCATTCTTTTATTCTTCTGGTCATGACCTTTCATCTGTTCATCTCTTATTTTCTCAAAATAGGCTTTCTATCTGCCACTCCTCTTTTGCCTTGTTCCTGTCATTCACTTTCATGTTCTATCTTTATGTTCTCTTTCATGGGGCAAACACCGAAATCAGAAGCTTGACAGAACAAACTTTTGAGATCCGGCCCACAAAGTGTCTCGATGTTTAGGGATTCTTTTAAGTTGGGCTTTTAAACCCAAGCCTACCTGCTCATCTGGCCAGAGCTAATCCTGGTTTCCATAGCATGAAGCGACTAGGGTAGCAGTTGTACATTAACAAAGTATTACAGGAAAAGCATACAATGGTATTTTAATGATACAACGATGACTTTTTCCTCTTGCAACAATCATATCATTCTCGATAAATGCAACACCTGTTGTAGCACCACTAAAACTGTATGACCAAAAAAGGAGCTTAACTGGGAAATTCTACACATAGGTATTTATACAGCTGTATGTACCTTATGGGCAGAAGTTGTCCCACCACTTTAATGGATCTGCCAATCTGGACAGGTGAAAGCTCTGAACAAAAATAGTTTAGAAAATGTACTGAAAAAGTATATATGCACACATGGGCATTTTATAAAAATGTCATTCTTTGCTCATACATTGAGTACAAATACATATCGATTGACATGTTAAAGTATAAACCTGCACTTTGAGACCCTGCACATGTAAACCACACCTAGGTGAAGTACACTCACAGCTGCTCTTATCTTCAGGCAGCATCAAAGATGAACTTGGCAGTGTGAAGATACCTTCTGCCTGAGGTGTGCCCAGTAAAACATCTAAAATCCTGTCTGATGAAATCTGCAACACAGCTTCCTACTACACAAAAGCAGTAATTAATGAAGTCTCATAAATAATTCCTGTGCCCTGACGGAATTCTTTTGACAGGTACATACATGGGAATTACTTGAAACAAACCCGTTTGGAAGGCTACAGTACTTTGCCGGTCGGACGTAGAACAAGTCTTTAAAAATTAAACCCCCAGCACTTATAAATTTGTATCCTGTTGTTTGTACATTGTGTAAGGGAAGCCTGGACTGTTTCTGCTCATTTTATTTTTTCCTCTTTACAAAGTAATGAAATGAAGTTAAACCGGTGAGTGAAGTTAAAGCCAAGTCAGATTCTTTGTTTGTGTACACAAACTTGGCCAATAAAACTGATTCTGATAATAACTCTGTATTTCATGTTTATCTAATATGCCTTGGGAAGTGAACGGGCCCCTTTAATGCTGTATCCATTTCTGTTTTCCTTCTGGTTATTTTCACAGTAAAGTATAGTTACAATAAAATTATACATTATATAAAACAAGCCTACCTCTTTTTATATAATTTTAATACACTGCCTGGCCAAAAAAAAAAGTCGCACACTTGAATATTTTCATGGAGTGCATTTAGTTTTGATATAATCTCCACAGCATTGTTGCTCCAGTTGGTCAGGTCGAGGCTCAGCAACATTAATGTGGCAATAAAATGAAGTCAGCTGATGACCTGAATGTACTGAATGAGCAGATTTTCACATCAATGGGCTTTTTCTTTCCTGATGGCACGGATATAAAATGGGGTACTTGGCTAAAAGCAAACTTTGAATTGGACAGTAATTGGTTGGGACTGATGACATTTCACAAGTCCACAGCCACGAATGCAAATTGAGAACCTTCACTGGAACTAAAAGCCTCAAACCAGTGCACAACTTAAGTTCAACAAGGGTGGTTTGCCAATGTTGGTCTGGAACGTCCACCTTGCTGAACTCCTTTGGGATGAACTGGAATGCCAGCTTTGTGCCAGGCCTTCTTGCCAGACATCAGTGCCCAAACTCTTGTACTTTTGCAGCTGAATGCGCACAAATCCTTACTAGTTCAGCCCTTTCAGAGGACTGCAGACTAATATGACACCAAAGGGAGAATATCAATGCCCATGAATTTGTAATGGGATGTTAGATCAGGTGTTCACTTAGAAAAAAAAATGCAAGTGCAATAATATTTGGACATACAGATATGAATCTCTGAAATTCATTACACCATTCTTTATAAGTGTGATGTGTTGAATTAGCCAGAAAATTCCAGTAAATATGTCAGAATAACAAAATATGTCTGTCCATTTGCAATGATCATGCATCAATAATAAGACACCTGGTTTTAAATAAAAGATAGCAAGTCTGCATGCACCAAAGGTGGCTTCTGTTCAGTAATCCTCAAATCGTAAAATCTACATCTGGAAAAACAGTATCTCAGGTAACAAGTGGACCATTAAACCATGGTGTTATGTCCACTAAGATATTACACTGCCATGATTTGGAGGATGTCACCGACAGGTTGGTCCATGCCATTAGCTTTCATGTGCTTACGCGCTATTATATTCTCATTCTGATTGATATTTATATTCTGATTGATCAGTACATGTTGAATAACAGGCAGTATGTTGGTGTAGTGGTTAGCGTTTCTGCCTCTCAAGCCCCGGCCTTGGCTGTGTGGAGTATAGCATGTTGTCCCCGTGCTTGCATGGGTTTGGTCTGGGTGCTCTGGTTTCCTTTAAAAGTTCAAAGACATGCACATTAGGCTAATTGGATACTCTCGACTGCTTCTGAGTGAAAATGGCTGTGTGTTTCGCCCTGCAATGATCTGGTGGGCTAATCAGGGCTAATCACCCTGCCTTCACACCGAGTCGGCTAAGATGGGCTCCAGGATCCCCACAACCCTAATGAAGGGTGAAGCGATTTGGTAACTGAGATGAGGTGAGATGAATATTCTATAGTCAAAAAGCAGTCTACCCCATCATTATATCATGTATTTATTTTTTTAAATCGCAACCCGTCATGTATTGTTCTTGATATCCTTTGTCGACGGCATATGGAGTAAATTTGGAAATCATCTGGGATTTGGACTAATTGCATATTTGTGAAAGCTGAAAAAAAATCCTAATTATTTTACTGGTGACACCATTTTTTTCCTCCTAGAGTAAGTATTTAAGATGCATGTAGAATAGTTTGCCTTTGTTCATGTACTTGCAGTCACAGCACACATATGGCACAGCATAAGGATAGCATGGCTAAGTCAATTTAATAAACGAGCTGCTTTTAAATGTGATGTCAGCGGCAACCCTGGGATAATTCGAAAGTGTAGAATTGGACAGGATTCTTTATATGGCACAAACATTGGAGTGTGTGTGTGTGTGTGTGTGTGTGTGTGTGTGTGTGTGTGTGTATAGAGGTCAGCGTTGGTCCTGTATATATAAAAAAAAAAGATTTTTATGCACACACGTTACCCTCTAATATTTAACACTACGCTCATACACATACAGCGCATCAAAATTTGGACACCTGTTTCAGTTAGATTGCTAAGAGCACCCTGTTGAGTGTGTCAGTAATACGAGACAGGTCTCTGACTGTGATGAGGACAAAATTAGAATAAACACAGCAGGTCAGAGCCAGCAAGACACACACATACACTACTAGTCATTTTTTTTTTTTAGCTTTCACACATGTTCACTGATACACACCTTATATGCACCATCTGTTACTAAAATATTATACAGTACAACCCTGTCTATTCAGAACGACTCAGCCTTCAAACGAGTTAGAGGACAAAAGTGAAAAGAACACAAGTTCACACACCATAGGCACATATCCACATCTGGACAAAAATGTATTCAATGTTTCCGTTTTTGGACTGTGTATTGCTATATTCGAGAAACTGATTCTGTACAATAACTTTTACGTAACAAAATTTGAAAAGGAACTCAGAGAGTGCAGGCCTCCACTAAGGTAGTGCTTAACATGTGGATTACATCTCTTCTTTACATGGGATATAGTGACAATATGATGTAGAATTACAGTGTCCCTTGTGGCCTGTTCCACAAATATTTTTCAGCTATGTATTTCTTTCTTCCAGCATATTCTGAGTGATTTCTCCCTTCTTGCCCTAATGCACATTTTCGTCAAGAGTAGGCTGCCCAGCCGTCAGCATGTTTCTGCCCTGCGATGGCCTGGCGAGCTGTCCAGGGTGTACTGTGCCCTTGCCCAGAGTCAGCTGAGATGGGTGCCCGCCTCCCTGCAACCCTAATTAGGATTAAGCTGTTCAGAAAATGAATGAAAGAATGTATTTTTTTCTCCTGGCATATTCTGAGTGATTTCTCCCTTCTTGCCCTAATGCGCATTTTCGTCAAGAGTAAGCTGCACTGCCGTCAGCATGTTTCTGCCCTGTGATGGCCTGGCGAGCTGTCCAGGGTGTACTCTGCCCTCGCCCAGAGTCGGCTGAGATGGGACACTAATAAGGACTAAGCGGTTCAAAAAATGAATGAATGAATGAATGAATGAATGCCCTAATGCGCAACATTAAAAAATCTTTCAAAACCAACCTGGATCCAGATACACATATACAGACAGACAGACACACACGACCGATCTCATAACCTCCCCCTTGGTGGAACTAATTATTCTATATTTCAACTTTAACAAAAATAAACTGATGTTTTGAAAAAATCAACTCTCACTGTAATATTGGATTCAAATGCACGGTGCTGTTGCTATCAAAATATTCTTATATCAGATGAACGCGACAACAAAAATGCTGAGTGATTATCCATGATGAGTACCTCCTATACTCTCTATTGCACCAAGCTTTAACAGAGATGGAAGAAATAATAATAATAATAATAATCATACAGATCTTTCTAATTACTGAGCAGAGCTCATGAGTGAAATTTCCTATTAAACAGCTTGAGTTCTTTATTGCATTGGATTCTACCCTTAACTCATTTCCTCCTCTTTTTAACTCTCTATTGATGCACATCTGGCTTCATAAAACCCATAAAAAAAAAAAAGATGAATGCTGAGAACATGAGAGAAAATACCTATCAATCATACAAATAAATGCTTCCACTGAGAGAATGAACGAGGCACAGAGGAGCTGCGAAGGGATCCCTGCGTGGATGATTCAGACTTCTCCGGTCCATTCGCCCACACAGCAGACGCTAACATCTGCTCATGCCATGCCACGCTGAAGCAGCTGGACAGCTGCTATAAAATCTCATTTCTGACTCATTACTATTCATGATTGGGAGGAGGGTGGGGGTGGTGTTTAAATGACAAGTCCAAATCCACAGCTGTCACAGCGTATCAAGACAGAAATTGACATAGAAGTGTGTGACACTAGATGAAAGCTAAGGAAAGAGAAAGACAAAGATGGATAGCGTAAGAAAGGCGTAAGCAAGCCATTACTTAGGAACTGTGCTTTCACCTCATAAACACGTCTCCAAGTGATTTACAGTAGAAAATATGAAAGATTCCAGCCAAGGAACCCGACTCATTCGGAATTACAGAGAGCTTTACCATAATGCAGATATAAACTTGACGATTTAACCATCCCGCCATATTCTACTGCCTTCCTTTTTACTGCTGTAAGGCAGATTTTTATTGGGTTGAGCTGGGAATTGAGATGGAGGGGAAAAAACATAAAATATTCAGCACCTG
Source organism: Neosilurus mollespiculum (assembly GCA_030014195.1). Lineage (NCBI taxonomy): Eukaryota > Metazoa > Chordata > Actinopteri > Siluriformes > Plotosidae > Neosilurus > Neosilurus mollespiculum. The sequence goes on along the minus strand of JAQMYF010000011.1, from coordinate 13,665,673 downwards.
TCCAATGTCTGCCTAGAAAGAGTAGCTGACTAGGGTGAGTGTCTCTTATGAGGATGTGTATATGTGTGACACAGAGAGAGTGATGGATAAAGACGAGAAGTGAAAAAGCAGGAAGACTGCAAAAGAGAAAGCGTGACAATGAAAAATTCTTCAGTAGCAGCTGTAAATTGAAATGATAAAAATCAAGTGACAGCTGGAGAAAGGGAGGGTGGGCTCAGAATCTTCAGTTTCAGGAATCTTGGGTGTCCCATGTTCACTGGCCTTTATGTGTCGATGCTCTTTAGCATATCCAATGTCAGTGTATAATCAGCAACTAACTCTAATCCTTAATTAACAAATCTTCACGATTATAGTGCCATGGTAAGATACGAAATCTAAATTGTCCACTGTAATTACGATAACAACCCTGGCCGAATGTTTATGACTCTTGAGCTGCAGAGTTACGAGGACCTGGATCACTAAGGAATACAGAAATTGAAACGGTGCACATAGCTGCACACTCTTGTAGATGGAACCTATGTATTATTTTGTTTTGCTTGTTTGTTGCTATTGAGACCACTACAGGTTTCTCCATAGACCTGAGCTATTTCCTTTGCAGAACCTGAAAATAATGCTGGCACCAATTGCAATTGTTGTAAATACAGTTGACTTTGTGAGGAAGCTGTTTGTATTGCAAAATTAAACAAAGTAGGGCTCTGTCTGGAAAGCAAAGCAAAACAAAACTAGATGGACACGCAGAGTGCAATATTCATAATCTAACAAATAGAGCTTTAGAACAGTTTAAATTATCCATGTGCTTGTATTATATGGACACGGTGAAATTAGTGTGGGAAAAAGGATTGACGAGATAGCCTGGGATTGACCTTTCAAGGTCATTTAAGGCCAATTGTAATTGTCTTATTTAAAAAGTCCATATGTGGTTTTCTATTAATGGCATGTCTACTGGTACACCTTTTAAAGTTATAAGTGCTTTATCTCCAAAACTTTGCGACCTTGCTCTGAACTTCATTTTTGACCCAGATATTCCAAAATCAAAGTACATCTGGGACTCAGGTAGGGTAGTGTCCCCACCAAGTTTGGTCAAAATTCATGCTTGGATGCAGTCAGGATTTAGTTCACATTAAAAGTGACAAACAAATGCTGGTAATTACAATATCTCCACAGATACTCCTGTTAGAGTTTTCATTTGTTCTTAAAACCAAAGTTTGAGAGTTGCTTTGGGAGGATGTTGGGTCACCACAAGCAGCTATGACGTGTTTCGCATTAATTTTAAAAGGGTCTGGAGTTCTTTCTCCTGACTCGCTGCAGCTCCATCCAATTATAATGTCAGTTGCCCTCTTTTTGTTCCATCCCCATTCTTTGTGAAATCACTGGTGTTTTTATGATGGTGATGAAGTGTATACATGAAGAGCATTCCAAAATCCCCTACTGGCCTGAGATGTCATATTCACCAACCCTTTTATTAGCCCCCTCTTGCCTTGTGAATAGAGTCCTCCAGCTGAAAAAAAAAAAAAAAACACTACCTGTTTTGTGAATAGGGACCAATGACATGCTAGCAAAATGTCAGAGTTGTTATTTTTTCTTTCTGTATGATGTTAAGATCAATAATGTTAATGTGGCTTCTACATTGTTGGCAATCTAATTTGCTACAAGAGCTTGCTAGACTGTTAGGTCATGTGCTGTTGAATCATATCGGGCAGCGGGTATGAGCTTAAAAAGCTTTTTCATCAGCTTTAATTGCAATCCTTTACACTCACTACTCAAGCATACCTCATCTGCCAAAACGTTGAACTCTCCGGACTCTCTGGATCGTTTCAGCTAATTAATTTGCAGTAAAACTTTTAAATAATGTCAAACTGCGTGATTAAGTGGACCAAAAAAAGCGAGAGTGTGTATGTGCGCATTTCTTCTATTTCACTTGAATACTAACTCAATCCTGCTGCGTGCTCTTGACTCAAGTGCAGTGCTTGATTAACGGGTCAGTTGGATGGCTGAATTCAAATCAGAGTGTGTTCTAGATGCATGATGCCAAAATACAGCTTTAATGTTGCTGTCCACTCTCCGACTCCATCAGGAGCATGACCAGCAATGGATAAGTGCCAATTGAAAGGACAGAATCCATTAAAAAAATGCAGATAGTCTAAAAATAATATGCAGAGTAAGTGTGAAGAGTTTTAGGTGTGAATTGAGACTTGACAAGCTGCAGTGGACAGCCAAGGTCCACAGTTTATGAGGATTAATATGTGCAGTGTTGAATAATGCATTTTCATGAAGGGGAAAAAAAACAGCTTCTACTTACTTCTCGGGATTAAATATTTAAAATTATAAAGCAAGAATAAATAGCACAAAGAATAAAAACAGGATCAAGTAATCTTAAAATTAACTCTGTAGGTTAATAAATAGTTCAACCACATAAAACCTAGCATTATAACCATAACCGAAATAGCTAATTGTTGAATTCTAAACCTCTGCTTTGAGTCCCGTTCTTACAAATAAATATTCCTAGCATGGATGAGCTGCTGTGTTTCTTTTCTTAGCAGAGCTCCTGAGTGGAGCACCAAAGTCTTGAAATATGGCTTGGACAGTCACATCACTGAGTTGATGCTGACCAGCTATTACTTATTGCTGACTTACATGATGAAAGGCAGAAATAAAAGAATATTTTATA
>JAQMYF010000011.1:13625936-13638814 GCA_030014195.1 Neosilurus mollespiculum | reverse complement strand
ATTGCATTGTGTATAGGGCCTGCCTTGAATAAGAGGCCTTGTGCTTAGATGAGGAAATATTGATAATTGGATTATTTTTGTGATAATTGGCCTAAAAGTTGTACAGAAAAGTAAAGGAATGAGATTACACCAACGAACGCAAGCCTGGAAGCTTCAGTACAGTCCGGATACAGTTACTCGGATGACTACGTCATTCGCACTAAAAAATCTTTAAAAATTCCCTGAATCCAGACAATAATCTGGATCACTGCCAACATTTAAATAATTGTTCCTTGTATCATTTCTGACTCATCCTGAAAATGTCATCAAAATTCATTCATAAGTTTTTGAGTAATGTTGCTAACAGACAGACAAACAAACAACAAACAAACAAACAAACAAAACAGGTAAAAACATAACCTCCTTGGCTGAGGTAATAATAATAATAATAATAATAATAATAATAATAATAATAATAATAAATAATAATACTGTTATAATAACCTGATTATGCTTTACAGCTGTTTCATGGACTTTGTGTGTGCCATGGAAGTACGTTTCTCCTTGGGCGGCTTTCTTAAATGCTTTGTGCCAAACTTGGGAAAAATGCACAGCAGGCTTAACATAAGAACTATTATGCACCTGCTCTTGCGCTTTGTGTCTGTGTACCAACTGACCTTCATTTCATTCAGCTTCTTCTTGTGTGCAAAAAAAAAAAAAAAGAAAGAAAGAAAAGTCTGTCTGACCTTCAGTGCACATGCTGTGCATCCTTAACATGGCTAAGGCAGACAAAAAATAATTCGTTGGATACATTCAAATGCCTCCCTGGGCTTAAATACCACTCATTACACTCATTTTCATTTATTTATTTTTTTCATTTCTGACAGTGTTGCTGAATTTCTTTTAAAACATTGAGCAGCATTTTGAATTGACATGACTGAAATATTTTCCGACTAAAACTTCAGTACGTTCAAGTACGTTCAAGTATAGCAATATTATGTTTTGTGATATCGCTCCAATTCTCAAAGACTACCAGGGTAACAATTGTTTATTAATACCATTGTTTACAGGCATAAATTTGTGACAGTGATTCATTTTGTGTTAAGTTTAACCCACTCTTTGCTACTGTACATAGATAGTAGTGGTATAATTTATCTTCAGCCATTTGACTCTTCCACTTCAAACACTTTAAACTGAGACAGGAAGCAGCGCAAGGGTGCACCGTGAACATCAATATTCACGAACATATCTAATTAGCACCTTTAACACCTGAATCAGTTAATCAGTAAAAGTATTAGACTAGCTCTTGTGGTGTACAGAGATTGAGTACGGGCTCTTCTTGGCTTCCACAATAAAGGTGACACTAAGAAGCTTGTTAAAAGACATGCTGTTTGCAAAATTTGCAATGGCAAAATTAGCGAATAGCTAAGGTTGGATAAAATTAAATTCATTCATTCATTCATTTTCTGAACCGCTTTATCCTAATTAGAGTTGCGGGGAGGCTGGTGCCCATGTCAGCCCACTCTGGGCGAGGGTAGAGTACACCCTGGACCACTCGCCAGGCCATCACAGGGCTTGAATAATAATAATGGATAACGGATACCTTTTATTTTTCTTTAATGACAGAGGAAAATGTTCATTCCTTTGCAAAAACTTCTATCATTTAAAGTCACAGTCAGGTAAATAACTTAAATATGACTTTGACTGTGGCATGGTTGCGAGTACCAAATTGGCTGGTTTTGAGTACTTCAGAAGCTGCTAAACTCTTGAGATTTTCACAGCCTCTAGAGTTTAGACTCAGTCTAAAACAGAACTGTTAGCTGCATGCCTTTAGTCTCGAAACTGGGCAGCCATTTTCTTTCTCTGGGAGGAGGGGAAGAGGAGGAACATAGACAACAAGTAAGATAGATGAGCTTTACCCTACTGACCACACTGCTGGGTGGTGGAACTTTGTACCACCGTCTTGGTCATTGCAATTCCTTTTTAGATAAGTCTTACAACAGCATAAATAGTGAGAAAATAAAATGGCGTTTTGACAGATCAGAGCTACAGTGTTTTGATGTAAATTGTTGTAACTAACTAACCAAGATGGCAGATCGCACCACCTGTCAGCCATCTTGGTTAGTTAGTTACTACAATGATAGTTGACGGGGTATAGCCCATCTATCTTTTGTGATATCTATAAGGAAAAACATTGACGAGTATGAATGGTGCAATAATCATTCAGTTTATCCGATGTCAACAATGGACAAGTCAGCTCGTATAGGAATACCAAGAATTCATTGGTGGCTTTGCACCAATCAGAATCTAGAAAATATTTTGAATGAATAATAAAAAAAATACTATAGTCTGCCTACAAAAGCAATTAACACTATCTGTCTTTCTTCAGAAAACAAGCCTTCTGTAGCATAGCAGCAATGTTACACCTTTGGAAAACTATTTTTTTAAAGTCAAGGAACCATTCTTCTCTTGACTGTAGAAGGAATATAACATTCATAAAAGTGAACTTGGGGTAATTTTTTGTAATCTTCTGTCCATTAGCATGTACACTCACATTGCTACTTAATGCATGAGGCATCATGCATGTGGGTTCATATCTTAATGTGAACAACAAGTTTCACGTCATACTACACCATCCAGCAGTCACTCTTAAATATCTTAGGTTCAGGAATCTTCGAATGCACAATACAACATTCACCAACCATCGAACATGTAAGAGAATGCGTGTAAACCCAGGATTATTCAAACGCTCCTTGTATTTTGCTCAGGGATTAGTCCAGAAAAATATGGCTCGGTGATCAGGAAAAATAGGTTAATGCAATAACACTCTAGCCCTATTAGATTTTTTGGTCATTTCATAAAAAAAAAAAAAAAAACATCTAAAAATACTTCATCTGTCTGTTTTTGGGAATCCACAAATCTCATTTCAGTCCTCCAGAATAATCTTTAATGCATCCATCTCCAATCCAAAATTTAATCTCAGTCTCCCATATTTTGGCGAAGATCCACAAATTGAAAACATAAAACCTAAATTTTTTCAGTCAGCATCTGAACATATTCAATCTTCAATGATCCAGGTTTAATAAGTGCCTGTAAAGAAAAAACAGTAAATACGCTGACCGACACCCTGAAAAACACATCTGAACTTACTTGACCTTGGCCCATTTTAAGGACCTCAATTTGTCCCATGAATAATTTCCCCATCTTCCTGGAGTCTGCATTTATTCTAGGTAAACTGGGGCCTCTGGTTATACTGAAAGTGTGTCAGATTTCAGTTGTAAAACGAGGTCACTGTACTTCCAGCTCATCAATTTCCATAGCTTTCTCAGCAAATTACCTCGAGGTTCAGTGTTCCTGCTCCTCCTGCTGGGTTTTAAAACTGCCTGGATCTCATCAATCTAGGACGCCCTTTTGAGCACTCGGTCAATGCCCCTAATTAGACAAAACTCCCTAAAAATAGGGCAGTGCCAAGTGAACTGCAGGGGATGAAACTACAGTTGGTGTACAATTAAGGACCCATCTTAAGTATGCTTGGCCTCAGAAGGTGTCCATGGGAGTTGTTTGCCAGTAGCTTAATAAAGTGATTAAACTGATGCCTCAAATATCCCTAGACAGTGAGATCTATGGAAGAGAAACAGTAATCATGTTATAATGGCACTAATGTGCTCGTTATATTTATGCAAACCTTAGACTACATGTAATCAAAGGGTTTTTTTTTTACATTGTGCCAACAGTATGGTAGATCCCCTCTTTGTGTTTCCAAAGCAATAAACCAATGTCTGGTCCACTTCTGTAGGTGGTCTTGGGTAAATAATACTGAATTTACTCATGTGAAGTCCACACCCTATGTAAAAGTTAGCCATTTCTTGGACTAGGTGATTAATACATGTGATTTCTTAAATTTGTAATGTGACAAGTTGTGATTGGTAGAGAAGTCAGAACACATGGCAGATATTTGACAAAGTAAACATTAAAAAACAGACACTGACTACTGTTATATGTAAGGGCATAGAACAGTGGGGCATAAAAAAAAAATCAACCACCCAGTAATGTGATGTGCCGGGTAATTTCCACACCAGATAGTGTTGAATTTCTCTTACATCACACCAATGAGCAAACTATTAAATAAAACTCTCACTCACTCACTCACTCATTTGCAGAACCGCTTATCCTGCTAGGGTTGCAGGAAAGCTGGAGCCTATCTCAGCCAACACTGGGCAAAGGCGGGGAACACTCTGAACAGCTTGTCAGACCACTGTAGGGCCAACACGCACAACCATTCACACCTAGGGGCAATTCAGAACAACCAGTTAGCCTAATGTGCATATCTTTGGACTGTGGGAGGAAACCAGAGTACCCAGAGAAAACCCACCAAAGCACAGGGAGAACATTCAAACTTCAGACAGAAATGCCCTTGCTGAGCCTGGGACTCGAAGGTACAAGGACCTTCTTGCTGTAATGTGAATGTGCTATCCTGTATTCCACCATGCCATATCACATCCTATAATCGCTCTCTCGAGCATCTGACATTAATGCTAAGGTCTCATACAGCCAACTGATGCCACCGAACAGTGACTTAGATTACTGTAGCCCTTCTAGGACCACTGTGGTGGATTTCGGAGGCAGTCTCATGTAAAAATATGGGCATAAGAAATATGCAAATGCCTGAGAAATCTGCAATGCATAAGTGCAAGTCTAACAGCACTTACTGTAATGAACACATGGCGGTCATGCCCCGTTGGCCATGCATGACTCATGGTAGCCTTGCAACAGTTAAACTGACCCATGGTAATTCTCAACACAACCAAAGTTTTCATGAACGAAAGCCACACCCTCCTGGTTCTCAAGAAAGTGCCCCAGCTCTCACGTATTCCAATGGAAGTGCACAACAGTCACGGAATAATGCTAGTTCACCTCTCGGAGTTAAAAAACAATCATCTACTGTCTCCTACCATTAAGTAATTCCGGCTATAGTGAGACCACGGCTTACGCAATTTGCCGTTTGTCACGTTGCAAGAGAAAAGAAAGTTAGACAAGAGAAAAGTATTTGCCTTATCGTATGAAGATTGCGAGTTCAAATCCTGAACACATCTAAGTCCAAAAGAGATCACTGGGTGAAGGGGTGGTGTACTCTCTTTCCCGTTAAATCACTGAGACACCACTCATGGGACTCTGAGAGCTTGTGTCTGGAAAAAGAGATTTCCTTTGAGTGTGGTATGCTGCTATGTGACCCAACAGTTCACAAACATGCAGTTGGTAGCATTGCATGTCTCAGAGGAAGCATGTGCTAGCCCTCTCTCTGTGTTTGCCTTCCAAATTGGTCACAGTCATGGGATAAGGGAGTGTTGACTGGTGGGTGGGAATTTTTCCAAGACTGAATTAGGGAGAAAAATCAGGAAATGATAATTTCTTCAGTAAACTGAGTGAGCCGCCGTTATAGAAAAGATAACACATACACACAAGTGCATTAATACTATAATGCTGCTGTTGTCGAAAATTAAATCAACCATATGTGCACAGCCTCAATATAGACTCCTGTATTGTTGCATATGTGAAGAAAAAGCAATCCAATAGAGTAGGGCTTAATTAGATTGAATTAAAGCCCAACACATGCATCCATATAAACATAAAGAAGGAGCCTGCTCTTGACTGTCATAGTTATACAAGTATTGCATCAGCTCAAGTTCACCAAACCATCCTCAGTCACCTCATTTTTTTCCCCTCTGTGAAATGTAAATAAGCATGTTTTCAGGGTGAGATGGCTCAACTCTGATGTCAACAGTGCACCTTGCCCAGCAGGAGAAACATTCCTCTCACTCCCTGCCAGGCAGCAGAGTGAAACTGATCAGGACGCTTCATCACATTCTGGTTCTCCAGCACACAGTCAGGATTGCTCTCAACTCATGCCATCACCCAAGAAACTCTGATACACATGCATGAGGAAAGCACGGTATGTGTGTGCTACATAGGAACACGGAGGTATTGATGCATAATATTGCACCCTTTTTAGCATGCCAGAAGCATATATTCCTGATGCTTTCACATGACGGGTGTCAGACAACAAGACACCAATTCAAAATTTGAATAAATACTAAACTGTAACTAAATTGTATTGACTAAATACAATATGTTTGTGTCTCAGATATTTGTAACAAAAGCTGTGCATTATGAATAAATAAACAATTAAACATGGTTAATTAACATTTGCCTCTTTGGCCAAGGTTCCCACATAAAAGGTTGTGTCTGTGGCAACTAGATGTGGTATTGAAGCCTGCATTTTTCACTACTGAGTACATATTACTTATTAATAAAGCTTGAGGTCAGTACAGGGAAATTCCAGACCAAGTTTTCTAGATCCAAGGCTTGGATGTGCTCACTGAGTTATAGTGAAGCCAATGCATCAAGGCAGAGGTCTGGAATTGCCCTGTACTGACCAAACTAATAAGGTTAAAAAGTTATTCATTATATGATATTTTTCTAACACCATCAACCCCCCCACCCCTTTAAAAAAAATCAAGTTGAATGTCCATGCACGCATCTTGCATCGATGACATGACTCTGTTTGCTTTTGGGTTGAGAAAGCAAGCACCATTTTCGTTCTCTTGATTCAGGAAAACTTCACTAATTCTTCCTGACTGTCACCATTTTCATTATTTGCAACACTGACAGAGTCTATTTCTTATTCAAACTCTTCAGGATAGTACAATTTGCTTTCTGAATGCTTGTCGTCACTCACGTTAAAAAGCTTACCGCTCAACAGCCAATCGGAATGTGTGTACTATTGTTGCTGTATAATAAAGTTCCATATCAGCAGCTAGGAACCTCCCCACTGTTGTGGGGATTTCTTTAGCCTGGATTCAATTAGTCAAGCTACCTAAATTCGGCAGAGCTTCAGGCAAATGTGGTATTTTTATCCAATTTGGCTCCAGATCTTCAACGAGGAATTGCCTTTTTTATTTGATATCCAGATGGAACAAATTGAGGGGAGGGGCTTATCTTAAACAATATGATGCACCATACCGTTACATCTTTTCCTTTAAATCACCTCTATTATTCCATCCAAATGCACTTTGTATTTAACCTTGTCACCATGACTTTTGGTTTGCTCTTTTAAAACAAGCTTGCTGAAATCAGCACATGACAAATCAAATGCCTTCTTAATTCATGACGAGACATTTCATTGGGAATAAGCATGAAAATTGGCCATTTTGAAGAAATGTCACGACTTGTCCTAGGTTTCTTCTGTATGCCATAAACAGCAACCAAACTGTATAGCAACCATACTTCAGGGTGAGACTAGGACTTATCTGTGGTGGACCTGAGAATGAAGAGTTTTTGTCCATTCAGGAATGTAAAATGACTGTTTATATGGATGCATAATGTCAACTAAGGCTGATGATGACTGATGCCACTATTGATTATAGTATTGGGTAATGACTGATTCCAAAGGAGCCTACTGGTATCGTATTGAAAAGGTAGACAATGGATCACTGCATTCCTAGTCTGTTGCACTAATAATCAATTGTTGTCCAAGACTTGGCCTTGCTTCAGTGAATTATCACAAATGAATACTCCTAAATCTGTTTCTAAGTATGATTTCTGTAATCATAAGGACTTTCCAATGCTCACCTTAGACCTCATTCACAATATGTTTATACTGACTAAAGAAAATATTCCTTTCACTATTGGATAAACATGCCTTCACGTCTTCAAAATTTCCTTGCTCCTGCATATAATGGATCTCAATGTACATTTAAACCCATTCAACCAAGTTACACTGTCTGGACAATGACAAATCTCTTTTTCCCCATTTAGTGCCATCAATCTTCAACCTCAACCACCAATAACAATTCGCCTCCTCAAGAAACAGCTCTCTGCTGGTGTTGCCATAGTGACCCTCTCCCAAGACTTGTGTCTGATTGATGGGATAGTTCATCAGCTGTGAATTCTGATGGGCAGCATTCACAGAAGCCTGACGCTTATCCCTGGAAACAAGCCTGAAAGAGCGAGACCTATGCATGGCACCTTTCAATTACAGTCAAACCCAACCAGCAGGGAATCCATTAGATTAGAATCTAACCAATATTCTCTAAGCAGTGGGAACAACAACACACTGCTATTCCTGAGCAGTACGCATGAGGCATGCTGGTGTTGGCAGGTTACCCCCCCAGAGCACTGACCCTGCAGAATAATGCATGGCTTCCTACTGGGAGATGGCCGTGGTTTGCATTCTACCCATTAAACAAATAACCCATTAAAATTGCAATTTCCCCAGAAGAGTAAACGGAGCTAATTATAGCCTGAAGGATGCATACATAATAACCTAATCTGAAATGTAGCATATGTAGCCATAGGAGACCCTCCCTGGTAAATGTAATATGTATTACTGCTTTTAATTTACCCCAAAAGATCCACCAAAAGCAAGCACTCGGTACAAACTTAAATAAAATCAAGTAATGAAAAAAAGGAAAGGGTTGCTTTGAGAGGGTAAAGAAGAAGGGTTCGAGAAATCAATCATTGCTTTGTAGCAGCAAATCAAAAGCCCCTGTTAGTCTTCCAAACCGCAGTCCAAGCTGACAATGCCCCTCAGACGAGGGAGCACAAGTTTATCTTGTTAGGATCCAGCTTTAAACACCAGCATATGGCAAATCGCCTTCATAGTGAGCAAGTAAAAACAGGGTTCTTACCTTCCACGGGGTAATCTTCTTCTCCATGGAAAGGTGATGCAGATATGAGAAAGAAAAAGAGGGGAAATCATTAGACATTAAAATGTAACATATGAAGACAAACTTTTACTATGGCATGAATTATTCTTTATTTACTGGCAACATACTCGATACTGCTTACATACGACTAACTTTATGAAGCAAATGATGAAGGTAAGTTCTTATTCATTGGCATAAACTGTGTCACGTAATTTTTTTGTTTCAATCAATTTCATCTATTATGTGTGCATTATCTTGTTTAGGAGCACAAGGAAGCTGGAGCCAATCCCAGCTGACTCTGTTGAAAAAGGCACCTTGCCCTGAACAGCTATCCTGTCCATTGCACTGGACATTGAACCAGGATATTGAGCCAGGAGAGCCTAAAAATATCAAATCCGATGTGTCATATACAACATATTCTCAAGCACTGAATATCAGTTACAAGAGATATCCTAGCCAGCCACACACTCTTCTTGCTCCTGCCGTCGGGCAGACGGTACAGGAGCATCCGGACTCACACCAGCAGATTCAGGGACAGTTTCTACCCACAACCCATCAGGTTACTGAACTACTGAAATACCGGACAATCTGCACACTTTTTGCACACTCACTGTACACACTGTACATGCACACACTAAAATGTGCTATTAAATTGAATTACTTCATCACAAAGTGTTACCATTATTTCAGTGATCAAAAGTACAAAACTTGTAGTCAACGACACATTCTGTTCTTAACTCTGTGCATGTTTCCTCATTATGCCCACTGATGTAGACTTTCAATCCCTAATGAGCAAGCCAGAAATCACTTCCTCCATGTTCTAAGGATTCCTCTCATCTCTATTCAGTAAGGTGATTGGCAAGTCTAACTTGTGTGTATTGATTCCATGTAATGGACTGGCATGCCATCCAGGGTGCATTTACACAGAGTTCCCAGGGTTCCCGGGATAGGTTCTGACTCCACCATGACCCTTCCCAGGATAAAAGGGTTACTGAAGATAAATGGAACTTCCTAGTGTTGTGTTTAAAAACAAGCTCGCTCAGCAGTTAGTCAGTAAAAGCAATTGGAAGCAGAGGAATGTATAAGAGTCGAGCACCAAATGCTATAAGCACTTTACAAAAAGCAACATCAGGTAAGAGTTAGGGTACAAAGGACATAAGTGCTCACTGAAGTGCATCCACTGATGTGCTCGCTCTCTCTCTCTCTCTCTCTCTCTCTCTCTCTCTCTCTCTCTCTCTCTGTCTGATTTAACTTTAAAAGAAAATTTCCAGCATGTTTCTATACAAAAATATGCAGCTCCAAAGCTAAGGGACATTTTTTACTGATGTACTCATATTTTTATGACAAATTCAGCATTCGTCATTACTTTCCTCCTTTTGAATGAACAAGCTTTACGTTGCACATGAACCGGTTCCACTCCACTTAATCAGCCAAGACATGTCCAGCTTAGGTTGGTGGTGTAGTGGTCAGAGCAATGAAGTGTTTGATGACTGTAGCCACTTTGGTGATGATTTTCTAGTACATTTTCAGTGATACTCTGGTGAGTAGTTGATGAACAGTTCACAAGCAGTTGATGAATTCCTGCGAACAGTCAGTGACAAACGTGCCAATAGTTGCCTTACTGTTGGTCAAATGCTCACCCAGTCGCATTCATATAGTGTCACAGTCACGGGATCTCATATGTTCGCCAACCATATGCAAATATTCTCCCAGTATTATCTAACAAGTCGTCACATTCCTAAGGGATTCTAACGACTGAACAATAGTTGACAACCACAAAGAATTTGCAGAAAAGTTGGTGACTGTTGCAAGTATGTGCAGACCATTTGGTGAAAAAACAAAGATTCCTGACAATTTTGAGTATGTTCAAGACTCCCTGGTGAATGAAAGTGGATGGTGAACATGATGAATACTTTTGCAGAATAAATGGCGAATACACAGCCGCCATCTATTCACACGCCCAGTAAGATATTCCTTTAGCACTTCCACCTTACAGCAAGAAGGTCCTGGATTCTCTGGGTGATGCTGTTTTCTCTTTCCGTCATGTATGTTAGGGTAATTGGCTATTCCAAACTTGCCTTGAATGTGCATTACAAAGGTGGATGCAGGTCCCACCAACTCAACTCAGTCCCAAAGGGGGTTCTGGATACACATAAACGAAGCAGTGAAAAGATATGCTGTATTCATCTATGACCACTGATCCTCAGCCATGATGATGGCAGAGGATGCTGACAATATGTCCAGGTGAATTTATTCTGAAAAACTTTGAAATTGTTTATAAGCAGTCATTATTTCAAGGCCTACAGTATGACTGTGGACACTGCAAAGTATTTCAGTTGGAATAAATTGAGGATTTAAGAAAAATGTCTATCCATAGAGAAAGGAATATGTACCCATATCTGCAAATGTTGCTTATCCAGACTTCAGTAAGCAATAAATGTTTTAGTTGAATTATTGTGGTCCACAAAAAAGGTAGAAGTTTTCTACTGATCTGGCAACCGCAGTGATCTCAGGAACCATGCTCCTTAGAGAATAACATGCACGACTCAAATCCCTTGTGACTTAAACTGAGGTAGCAAAAGAAAAAAAAAAAAAAAAGACAGGTCTGAGGGCTGTTTGGACATTTCAAGGAGTCCTGCTTCTCTAGGGCTTTTCAACACTGTAAATATTTTAAATTCCCTTTCATGAGAAATGAACTCTGTAGGCAGCCAGCAGACACATTCTGCAGCGTTGCATAGGAATATTTGCCGAAGTGCTGTTCCACACATTCAGCATTTCATCTCAATGATTCGTTCTGACAACACCTGTCCAGTCAGTTACTCCCCATCCCATTCCATTAGTGCAAGGATCCCATCGCACCAGGCGTGGCGGGCCATCAGGGCCATATTTCCTTAGCGTGGAACAGGGTGTATAATGTAAATGGGAAGCCATTTTGAGGTTGAAAGCACAGTGGAATTATTTCCTGCAAGCGTCTTTGGATGGAGCAGCTCCTTCAAATTATGAGCATAGATCTTATTTGAGAATGCAGCTACGGGCAAGTGCATAGTAATGGGCGGCGATAAAAAGAAATGAAAGCAACCTTGGAGAGAAACAAACAGAGCAAAATGATAAAAGACGTTTTTGCATTCCAAATTATGATATTATGCAAACGCTGGGACAACACTGAGGGAAGGAGGGGTTTTCAAGGTTGTAAAATCAAATTATAAAGAGGGAGGGAAAAAAAAAGATGCATTGAAGGATGCTTTCTTTCTCTTATTTCCCAATGGGGTTTGGTGTCAAATGAGAGCTTTTCAGGGTCCTTAATCCTACCAGTAAGTGGCAGGAAACATCGATCAGTATCACCCTGAAATCTGTTTGTATGCCAGTAATTGGGTGTTAACCCTCAGATGGAATATGGCTGACACTCAAGTTAAATGCTTTCACCACAAGCCACGCTTCAGTGCACACAGTGGTCACTTAGTCGATGGAGAAAAGCCATTTCAGTTGTATGTAAAAATGTTATCACTGCCATTATGCATGCTTTTAACGCTATTTGGACGTCACTCCTCCAGAAAACACAGACCATTTATTTCCTCTACAAAACCTATTAGAGAAACATTTATTTTATAAAGAGCTAGAGTACATTTCTGGAAATGCTTCAGTACAAATATTAGCATCATGATATGCCTTCCATGAGTCGTAGTACAAGTGTCAGTACTTTTGCAAGGCATTTTCTAACTTTATCAAGAAGCCTGGATGTTAAAAATGGTTTCATTTTTTCCCCTTTTTTTAAATAATATAGCTCCAGTATGCCGTTGGTAAGTATTAATCTGATAACAGCATAATCATGAGGGTAAGTAATAGGAATCACAGTCCATGGAAACCAGTTTGCAGGCTGTTGATTGTTCTGGTTAATGGCAGTTAACTGGTAGTTCCCTGTGTGTGTGTGAATGGTTGTGAGTGTGTTGGCCCTGCAATGAACTGCTGAGCTGTTCAGGGTGTACCCCGCCTACGCCAAGTCTTATGTGATAGCTTCCAGCACACAAAGTCAGCAAATGAATGAAAATGATGTTGATGTTATGATGTACAACTAGGTTGACTTAGATGTACTTCAGATGTTCTGAATCTCCAGGTGGGGGCGAATATATATATATATATATATATATATATATATATATATATATATATATAAACAGTACACACCCACAGTTTGGA
>JAQMYF010000011.1:13579138-13613554 GCA_030014195.1 Neosilurus mollespiculum | reverse complement strand
TATATATAATATGCATATTTCATATTTATATATGCAATTAGAATACTCATTTAGAAAGTCTTAATCTACAGATAAAAACACAAATGCATGACAGATGCACTACAGGACACTCAACGTCATCTTTGGGAAATGATGTTGACTTGTGACCTGTTACGCAATTCTTTTTGAGCTCTGTATTTTTTTATCTAGGCACATTGTGAGCAATTTCTACCTCCCTTGATGTATCATGCAATGTTCCGGATCAGGTCCAAAATGTAATCAGTTCTTCGCTGGCCCAAGACCCACATCTGGTGTAAATTTGGTGGAAATCTGTCTATAAGTTTTCAAGTTATTGTGGTCAAAGGCAGGCACACACACACACACACACACACACACACACACACACACACACACACACACAGGCAGGCACACACAACCAGTCTCATTACCCCCATTATTGATTAAATAATGTAAATACTACTAATAATGTACTAATAATTAGTAAATAAGTCGGCTGAGATGGGTGCCAGCCTCCCCACGACCCTAGTTAGGCTTAAGCAGTTCAGAAAATGAATGAATGAATGAATAATTAGTAAATAATAAGAAGGTTAAGACTAGCAGGGCAGAGATAAGGTCATAAAAACCTGATGCATTTTTCTGAATGAACACAGCAAGCCCAAAATTCCAGCTCTTGAAAGTGACTGACCTCCATTACCCCCCCCCCCCCCTCCCAGAACCACCATGCTTTCCTTTTTTACCTCTGCTCAAGGGACAACACCCTCAATGACTTTTCTTTACCTCCATTTGGTTGTTTAACATCGCCTCAAGCTAAACAAACACCTCGGTGTACAGCGGCGTGACCCGAATCTGAGCCTTATGTAACAGGATTTATGGATGTGACAGAACCGGGTGCTGAGAGAGATAAATATGGAGCTATGCAGAAAAACATACTTCTTTTTCTTCTTTTCCTTCATATTTCCTGTGCTTGGTGTCACACTTGCTGGTTTTCCTGTTCTCTGCATTATTACACAGTTTCCCTGTGGTTTAACTTCAACTCCGAATGACTTTTGACTCACTTTTGGATGATTTACTCAAAAGCAGGAAAAAATTCTCAAACTATTTTTAATTTTTGTTAAAAAAATTTTTTATATACATATAACTATATTTTAATATTGTTAATAATTAATGCTCTGGCAGAATTTCTGGAAATTTGGTTGTTTTTACAGTTTGACGCTTATGTAATTCAGTTCAAACTTGAGAAGAAAAGGGCATGACGATGCAGCAGTTCTTTTTTTTTCCCCTAGACAAGGTTCTACAGAGGCATTCACAGACATATAGACAGACAAGGACAGAAAACTGAAGACACTAACGACATTGACAGTTGCCAAGGGAACTCAAGGGGAAACTGCTGTTAATTTCACCTTGTAAGAACGAGACAGATAGACTGAGGTGTGAGCCAACCGATGGGGGAGACAGAGAGAGGGGGGAAGAAAGAGAGAGAATGAGAGGACCACTCGGTGACATGGAGAACGAGACAGTGTTCATTCAGCGGAACAGGTGGATCAACGCATACAGACAGGAACATAGAAGGCAGCAATTCTCTCTCTCTCTCTCTCTCTCTCTCTCTCTCTGTGCCTTTCTTTCTCTCACAATCTTTTTCTGAGAAAACGTCTGCACCATCTACAAAAAGCTAGCAAGTCATTGACCAACTGTGGCATTTTTTCTTCACATCGCATAATATACTGTAAATATATATATAGTCTGCTGTATTCTCTCAAGCCTCTTTTCTCACAGCGAGGATGAAATAAACTGTGAAAAAAGTGTTGGTAGACTCTTGCTTGTTTCTGATGCGGAAAGTAAAACAGCATGTAGAGCAAGTAACGGGATCCAGAAAAAGTAGCCCATGCTATTCTTACATTCCCACTACCAGATTGTTTAACCGAAAAGTCAATAATAAGTAACTTGCTTTACTTTCCGTAATAAAAAACTGCAAAAAAAAAAAAAAAATCTGCATGTAATACTTAATGTGCATGCCTTGGGACTCTGGGAGGAAACCTGAGCACCCGGAGGAAACATATCCAAGTACACAAAATGGAAAGGCCCTTGCCGGGCATGAGGTTTGAAGCCAGGACCTTCTTGCTGTGAGGCGGAAATGCTGACTACTATGCCACTATTCCACCTAAATAAATAATTAATTCAAAAAATTTGGGAAAAGTAAACGGAAAAGTGGTGCACGGTCCCATAATGAGTTTGAGTTGTAGCACTTTTATGGAATTGTCAGCTTTGCTGGAATGGAGATGCAACAGAAATGGAATGGGTTGGGTTGATGTACATACTGAGGAAACACAATGAAGGCAAAAAAATGACCCTAGGGGGTCCGGGGTAAAAAATATGAAACAATATTATTGGAAATAAAATGTTAGATTGATTTTGAAGCCCAAATCAACCACAAAGGCTGAATTATTATTTGATAGTGTTGGGCCCTTATGTGGTGCACACAGAATTTGAATAAGCAGGATATCCAAATTAGTTGAGCCTAAGTATGCCTGCAGTTACAGTACACCTGTAAATGTGCCTGATCTCTTTCTCTCTTCCCCTTCTCCATTCTTGCAAATATGGCTTTGTCTTTTCCTCTGACGTCAGCTGCCCATAAACTGTCGACATCGTTTAAAGCTTACAAGCTCCCCTCACATTCTCACATACCATGTTAAAACGGTCACGTCGATAAAATCCCATTCATTCGTAATGAATTGAGAAGCAGTGAGACTGCGAATGGTGATTTAGTGGCTGTTCCAGCAGTGGTGTGATTGTGTTAGGATCGAACCACAGGCTCAGCCAAGCCCACTGCAGCGAAAGGGCGAGACAATCACCACACACTCTCTCTCTCTCTCACACACAACCACATACACACACACCCGCATGATTTGTCTCACTCTTTTTTTACATGCATTTGTTTTTTTTAGACATGCCAATTGCTTCCTAAAATGGCTAGCTTAAGAATACACATCCTTTTTAGCTCACACCCCATTCTGAAAAAATTATAATGGCCATGTCACACTGTCAGAAAATAAGAGATCCAGGATGACCCCATCTCTGTAACCAAATAAACAACGTCGAATCCAACTGTCCACTTCCAGACAAAACAATCTATACCCGCAGTCAAAACACCAGCCCTACCCATCATATGTTCACATTTTTGCCCACCCACGTTTAGCTCAGCAAGGTCTTAAGGACAAACAGAGCCGTCGGTGATCTCAGTCGCTGATCTGTAACAGTTCAGCACCTTGTCAGCATTTCCTTCATCTAAAGCCAGTACCTGGAAATCACCCTGGCTTTCAAATGCAAATGCTGTAATCTCCAGGTAAGACAGTTTAACTCTCCGAATATATTAATCCCACCATATAGGGGATTACTTTGCCTAACATGGTAACCTAAAAAAAAAAAAAAAAAAGATTACACCCTAATGCATTGGTAAGCTGCTAAAACGAGTAACGGTTCAGTTCAGTCATTACTGAATGTACCATTTAAAACAGAATTAAAGCTAGAGTTGGTACATTATAGCTGTATAAACTGTTATATTGGTTTAAATGGCCTTTTCCCACTGACAGCAATCAATAACTTATGAGATCTGAAAACGACCAATCATTGTCTCACAGTCCACTGGGAAATATCCAATTAAATGATCCCGTGTCTCCCTGCTTGTTCATGACGCTAGTATGAACAAATCGGCTGACAGAGTGAATGGCCTCCGAAGGCAGAGGAAGTTTTAGCCTAAGCTAGCTGCTGCTAGCTTTCCAGATTACCAATCCCGGCTTTAACATTGATTAGGCCATAAAATTAAGTAAGATTCACCAATCCAGGTTAGGGCTACTACCCACTAAAAGACGTTGTGGTCATTTTCTCTACTGTGCAGCAAAATGGATCAATTTTGGTGCTGCACCCACAAAATTCTTTATGCTCCCTTTCTGACATTAAATATCACTGACATCTTTCCAGTGCAACCGATTGTCTGTGTTTAAGTTCACTGAGCTCCCTAAGGGTGACTTTTGATGCAGTTCAATTAAATAAATATTTGTAGAGCTTCTTATCTAAACAATATGACAATGTGACTGAATGTAGACAGATGTAAATTTTTTTGCATATTTTGAAAAAATTGTTCATTACACCACCATAAAGAGAATAACTCATAAGGCTGTAGAGATCATATGATGTTTATCTCTAGAACACACCCCCCACATAAAGGGATAGAACAATTCAGAAGTGATGTTAAAAAAAAAGCAAAAAATGAATGAATGTCAATGGAAGACTAAAGTTAACTGAGCCCTCGAAAATAGCCTTGGGTGTACTGGGCAGCATTTTGGCGTAGTTATCTTAAATATTCATAAAAAATGTGGCAGGGGGTGAACCTTTTTTTGTGCTTAACCGAACCAGGAAGTATTGCATTATAATGATGTGATTCTGGCTTCCTGTGTACAAATGAATATATTTGGCATCAAAGAACATATTTCAAGAGGGAAAAGGAATAACATTGTTTGAGGTCGCTTAATACCTAGCTAATTTTTTTCAATATATAAACATCAGTGATTCCAAGAAACAACATTGCAGCTACTCGGGAAACCCTCAGCAATAGTGGAGACCACCAGAAATAGCCAAGGGAGTAGTAGAAACCGCTGGAAATAGCCGAGGGACTCCTGAAAGCCCCTGTCTGAGATATAAAAGTATTACCAGCTCCAACATACCTATGACGCAATGACCAACTTTGCGGCCCCGCCACCTGAGGCATATTTTGACAGAAATTACAGAGGGTTTCCCCGAATGTCAACAACCCTCTTGACTACAGCGTGTTTTCATTACTTTTGGAAGGAATATTTTTCTTACAAGTTTAAGCCTCTACAGTATTTTTAAGTACTTGGTTCAGTCCCTTGATATATTATGCTCAGCCTGCATTCTGGCCATGGTCTGCCATCGGATAATCCCTACTTAAATGGGGAGTTAAAGCCAAAGGCACCATTTCTGCCACATATCCCTGTTGCTGTAAGGTAATCACAATGCCGAAGGATTAAAACAGGAAAACATTGTCCAGCACCAACACTGCAAAATGAAAACACGGCATTGTACTATGCTTTAGTTAATACAGAAAGACATCAGAACATGCAATAAAAAAAAAAACAAAAACAGGTATTTTGATTCTAAATGCTGAGCGTTTCAAAAGTGAAGTCGATTGATTTTCTGTTGGAAAGCACAGACTAACACAGAGGGCTGCAGACAGAAGATTTGTGGGTTTCTTTATGCATGCACCATGATTATTTTGGCTGCTTATACATCACACAAATTTAAATTCCCTCAAGTCCTGTTGGGCGTGCAACACTCTCGGTGGCATGTTGCTTGGGGACCATTGCAGACACAGGGTAAGAATTCAAGTGAGTGTTTGTTTATTAGTGCTTGTGGCCCTTGGCATAGACAGAAGGCAGTAATGTAAAACTGAATGAATAACAAGTATAGAGAAAATAAATAAGGCATCGAAACTAAAATACAGGTGTGTCATGCCCTAAATCGCCGTCTCCGGCCAAATCACATCTCCACCTGGTACATGAAGGGATCCTGTTTTAAATGTTATATAGTGCATAAACAATTTGCTGATCATTGTGATTCTACAATTCACAATATAGTTCCCTTAAGGGTACCAAGATGGGAATAAACGCCCGGGTGCGGTCGGTTGGGGTGGGGTTGGGGGAATGACTCTGTACAGGCAGTAATCCCAGTTAGACTCCCGCTGTGCTAAGACCCCTGGGCAAGGTCTTAAACACAAGTGTGCCTCTGTCCACACAGCAGTATAAATGGGTACCAGTAAAAATACTGGGGAGGTAACTGAAGGAGGTGCTGAATTCCTAGTCACT
Source organism: Neosilurus mollespiculum (assembly GCA_030014195.1). NCBI lineage: Eukaryota > Metazoa > Chordata > Actinopteri > Siluriformes > Plotosidae > Neosilurus > Neosilurus mollespiculum. The sequence goes on along the minus strand of JAQMYF010000011.1, from coordinate 13,607,678 downwards.
TCAGGCTACAGAAACCGGAATAAGCTCCGGCTGTGATGAGCCTCTAGAGATACGTAGGCAGTAACCTGAGGTCAGGACTGAACCTCGCGCCCTGAAATAACTGTCATATACATCCTGAGAAGGTAAATAAAATAAAATCTCTATGAAAGTCTGCAAAGACTCCTCTCAGCGCCGAGAGCTAGACTCTGGTCGAGTTACCTGCCTTAAGCTAAATAATTTATACTGGATAGGAAATCAGAGGACCTGCTACAAAAGTGAATGCTTATGGCTTCATCACTGTTGATCTTTAGTCTCAAATTCTGTCTCAAGTCCAATGGAAACCAATTCTTGCATCACGCTTGTTTACAACCAGTTGGTTCACCAGCCTGCACACTAATTATTGACACGTCAACCGGAACGGACTTTGTGGAACATATTTAGAAAAGTAAACCAGAAACCCAGAGGCTGTAACCAAGGCTATTTAAATTCAGTAGTTAGCTCTGCGGTCAATTCTATATTGATTTGAGAGATGGTCTTTAACAAGCACCACACTTGTGGATGAGTTACACAGACATGTTTGTAAGACCCTTTTATCGCTACATTACTGCATTTGGCCCTCACCAAGATATAAAAACATGAACCCATCCCAATTTCCCAATGTCAGACAAAGTACTGACCACTATGGAAAACTTGTGTGGGTCACTTTTCTATTATAAAATAGCGACTTGCTCTATAGAAAAAAAGACCTACCCGAAAATATAAATTTTGTATTGCATGCATATATTTTGAATAAGGACAAATACATGATAACCCTATGGTGTGTAATCCTAACCCACTTGCTCATATATTTCACACAATAATGCAGAAAGGCTAGAACCCTTTTCATATTAGCTTTACACTGTCACACTTCCACTGTGCAAAATGGCACGAGTACTTCGTCTTAAAGGAAAAAATGCACGACGGGTTATACCATTCGTTCTATAAACCAGCCAATGTTTGTCTGATGTATGTAAATGTAAGCTTGTATTATGTACAAGTTTACTAGGTTATATCTGACTAGTTAGTTTAATATCTGTTCAGTGTTATTTTTGCCTTTATGTTGCCTTATGTGAAGTGACGAATTAATGTCCTATTCTCACAATTTCGCACATTTGGTGAAACCAAGTGAAGCTCAAAACTAGCTATTAACTACTAAACGGCTTTAAGCAGATTGCAACTTCAAAAATGTAAGTAAAAACTGCCTGATTATGAAAATATACATATGTTAATGTGTAACAGGAGAGTTTGGAAGGCTTGCCTTTCATTTCACATTAAAGAACCAACAAATATTGAAATTTTTTTCAAATTATTGAAATTTCCTAGGTGGGGGTCAGAATTCTATACTAGAAAAGTGACCTGGGGTCGCTATTCTATACAGAAAACTAACCCAGGGTAAAATTTCCATGGGGTCAGATTTCTATACAACACCATCCCTCATCCCCCAAATGTGTTAAGAACACTCAGTCAGCAGTTCATTTTCCAGCTTTTCCCCTCCTAATAGCTCTCGTCTTTAATTCAGTAGATAACACACACTGAATTCATTTTTTCATCATGTTTGTTTTAGCACTGGTAGTTAGCATCATCTCATGCTGTTTTAATTATACTCACATATTCCGCTGCTAATGCAATCTAATAGATGTAAAGTGATGGCTTTTTCACATCTCAGTGTTATTTGAATTTAAGGTTTGGAGTTGTTTAGTGTTTCACTTGGCAAACTGACAGCCTTTAAACAGTGAGCCTGTTTTACTACTCAGCACTGAATGTTTATTTGGATTGATAAACATTTTAAGTACTTCAGAGTGAATCAAAATCATGCCACTAATTGCCTCATTCAGTTCCCTATGAATGTACTAACCCACACACACACACACACACACACACACACACACACACACACACACACCAACCTAAGATGCAATGCAGTTCTAAATTACACACAAAAAACAAACTGTGGACCAAAATAAATAAAACTAGCACAGTTCCAACCCGTAATCAGAAAAGGGGTGTAGGGTGTCACAGGTATATATCCTGTCACATGCACACATATTTGTCCAATAGATAAAACATGTTATTGGCAAATTCTGAGCAGCAAGTGAATTTTGTTTTATTGTTTATTTCATTTAAACACATTTATGGAATGTCACCAAAAAGCTTTTCACATTTTTCCATGGTACAGGCTACTTGCATGCAAAATTACAAAGAAATGCATTTTTTGTGCGATCACAATAAGCAGAAAAGGTGTAGACAATGGAGCCGGTGGAACAACCAGCCAATGCCAACAAAAACAACAAGTAACAAGTAACCTGGTGAATCAATAATCAGTTATATATATATATATATATATATATATATATATATATATATAAGTCAGAAAAATAACATTAAATATAATAATAATAATAATAATAATAATAATAATAATAAGGCACACATTAATAACCTGTATACACACACAAACAAACCTGTATAGCCTCAAGATAAAAAGTGATCATTATCATCATCAGCTCTTAAGATGTTCTCAAAAAATAATTAACTAGTTTCACCTGGTAGGGAAAACACACAGTTTGGAGCCCCACATGTGATTAGCCCTTCTCTTTCTATGTAATTAGAGCTATTCTTTATTAGCATTGATTAATGATATACAAACCCTGACAGATCCACTTCCACACACAGTTGGCCTTTTAGCATGACAGGCTCTAAATGACCTGAAAAAGCTTCTAATGAAGTAAACAGGGCATTAATCAGAATAGAAGAGAAACTGAACAATGTCATAAGCAGGACCCTGTAAAGGTTGAGCGATGTGGACATAAATAGCCTAGTAGTGGTAGTTAGTTTGTGCTCAATCATGGTGGAATAGGATCCACCCAGAATTTGTAATAGAGGTTAATGACAATAAGAAAAATAAAAATCCTATAAGCCCAACACTGCACATCACCCTGGGGACAACGCTCCAGTGGTGAAGAATGGTGGTAGGGCTATCATGCTGCAGATATGTTTTTCCTCCAGGTTCTTGCACTTGGTTTCTACAGACAACAAGTAATGAGTTGCCATATTCAAATTTAAACTATATGCACATTAAATTGTAATTCATCCATCCGAGGGGAGGCTGGAGCCTATCTTAGGCTTTGGGAGAAGGCGGGGTACACCCTAAACAGCTTGCCAGATATTTGCAGGGCCAACACGCATACAACCGTTCACACTCACACCTAGGGGCAATTTGGAACAGCCAGCTAACCTAAGATGCATGCCTTTGGACTGTACAAGGAAACCACAGTACCCGGAGGAAACCCACACAAGCATGGAGAGAACATGCAAACAACACATTGAAACACCCTCGCCCAGCCTGGGACTCAAACGCAGGACCTTCTTACTGTGAGGTGGACGTGCTAACCACCACACCATCGCCAGACCCTTAAACTGTAATATAAAGTTAAAGATACTTTTTAAAGTTTTAAGTCTTCCAACAGTTCCATTCTGTCTTCGGCTCGTCACGTTGCTGCAATGCACCCAAACTGGTCTTGACAATTTCGTGCACTGTCATGAAGGATTAGGCATACTGCCATGCCATGATGTAGACAGGGGAAAAAAATGAGATTGGTTTCATAGGAATAATCAACAGTAAATTCATGGAGGTTTTGCTGCACACAGCGCTAGCAGCTAGCGGTTTCCATGTTTCTATGAATTGAATCCTGGGAAGGATGAGGCAGCCCTTTTACTGCATTGAACACATGTACTTGACGCTTCCAGTCTTCCCACACAACACTGAAATATGATGGGTATAATCTATTGTTGGACCACAGACAGCATACCTACCTACCTACAACATTAGTTCTTGGTGTAAGACAGCATGCCACTCTACTGCCGTATGGGAAGCGCTTGGAGCACTGTTTTGTCGATACGTTCCTGGATGTACTGGATGTACTTCCCTGTCTACTTGATGGCTCTCTCACTTGACACTCCGTTACCTCATGTTTTACAAATTAAGCATTGCATATTGGGATTATTCTTCCTTTTACTGACAAGTAGTTCATTTTTATAATAAATAGAGAAATGAAAGGAGCACTGTGGCCTCCCTGAATTAATATTTGCTGAAAAGACAAGCTTCCTTCAGCACTAAATCTCCATATGCACAGCATGTCAGGACAATCACCACCAAGTTTTCCTTTCTTTTTTTTTTAATTTCTCAATGGACGTAGCTTGACGAGAACAGAAACGGCTGCTTTAGTACTACAAGTTGAAGACCGTCCCTGAGTATTACCTTCTGGGGGTGTACCTTCTTGAGCACATATCAGCATTGCAAGTTAATAAAGTAAGGTTGTAGTGAGGAGGGACTTGGGATTTAGGAACCTTAATATTACTAAGACTGAGCAAGCTATCTTGATAAACATGTTTATCATCATTCCTACCATTACTAGCCTCATATGGAACTATATGTTGAGCTACAAATAAATTAACTATCTAATTTATTTAATAAAAATGATTACTTGCAGCAAGGCTTAGAGAATCTTGGTAATATTGTGGTGGATTCTGAGCTTTACAGAGAAATATTATTGCATGGTGGAAGTTCACAATAAAGGCCCTGAGTGTGTATTTCAAAGATATTACAAATAAATTCTATAAAAAGTATATATGGATTCCTATTAGTACTCTATAGTAACAATCCTGTCTAATGCATGCATTTCAAAGTTATGCATGCTTAAATTCTTGTAACCTTAATTGTTAACTTTCAAGGTCACTCAAGGCCAAAGGGATCATGCCACTTGAAAGCATGTAAATGGCTTGATATCGGTGCCTCATTGCATTTACGGGTCTATGTGATTTTGCTTCCCATGTTTAAACAAATTTCAATTTTAATAAAGAAAATATCTATTTTCAAACCTTTCTGACCTTGCTCTGACTTTCACCCTTGACCCAGAAATTCCAAAATAAAATTACTTTAGGGATGTAGAAAGAGTAGCATGCCCACCAAAGTCTATGCATGAATGGGGTCAGTACTTTGTTCACATGATTAGAAAAACCTCTTCCAAAACTCCATTTTGAAGGGGAGTTAAAAAAAATAAAAAATAAAAAATAAAAAAACACTAACACTCAAACACATGCATTCCCACGTCCTACTCCTTTTCAGTCGTACACAAATCCTACTGGCATTAATCACCTGAGCAGCCCAAGCACTTCACCCACTTCTCACACATGTCTCAAAGTGTTACACTGAGCTACTCTTTTCTAGGCCTGAAGGCTGAAGTGCTATGTGAAATGTCTCTTTCCTATCAGAGAGGAGACAGCGTGATCTTCACATGTGTTATCAGCCACAGACCATGGCCTCTGAAAATGTCACGGATCTGTTCTGCAGGCATTCGTTCTCCTCTTTTTATCTTTTCCTTCCTTACTTTCTAGTTCCTTTTCAAATCTGTAAATTCAATTCATGCACTTTCTGCAATGCAGAAGTTCAAAACAACTACTTTTTACTTTAGTAATATTTTTGTTTGCTTTTTGATTGTCCTCCAGGTATCTATCTGCCTTAGAGCTATGCAAAATTTGCACTTAAATTTGAGTTTCCTAAAGAATTTAGCTCCAAAATATGATACGAACATGAGTGACACGGGGGCGTAGTGGTTAGCAAATCTACCTCACAACAAGAAGGACCTGGGTTTGAGTCCCGGGCTTGGGTGTTTCTGTGTAAAGTATGTTGCATGTTCTTCCTGTGCTGGCGTGGGTTTCCTCTGGGTTTCCTCCCACAGTCCAAAGGCATGCACTGGCAAACTGGCTATTCCAAATAGACCCTAAGTTTGAGAGTGAAGAGTTGTGTGTTTTGCCCTGCTATGATCTGATGTGCTGATAAGGAAGTACGCCGCCTTTGCCTACTGTCAGCTGAGCTGGGCACCAGCCTCCAGTAGAATTAATAGTAGAATTAAGTGACACAGAAATAAGAGATGTTTGGCATCTATGTTTACATGTATTGTGCCTTTTGGAACATTTATACGAACAGCACAAATCATGACCATAGGAATACTATCCCAATAGTGCAGATGTTGTGGGGATACCTTTCAAGGCATTGTATGTTAGCATTTATCCAGAGTTCTTTACATGTGACATATGGGAAATGTATTCAAGTTTCAACATTAGTTAAATTAGCATACATTACACAATTAAATGAACACCACTGCAAATTTCACGCTGGAATCCATACAAACATGGATGGTCGTCCCATGTTCGTGTCACCATAGGAAACACAGTAATGCTGCCATGTCACCAATTTAAAAAAAATAACAAAAAACATTTATTATTAACAAAACAAAACTCCAAAAATCAAGGCTCATACACTACTGCGTAGACTCGCACAACATAAAACACACAATCTAACTAAATCTAACAAAACTACAACAAAAACATTAACCGGAGTATGGAACATGAACTTGTTAAACGGATAATTAAACTAACAAGACAGGTGATGATACAGAAATCAGCTAGAGAAACGCCATAGTTGGAAAATGCAGAGAAGCGTTATTATATAATTCCTCTAGGACTGAAGTTTATTCAGCTGTTAAAGGAGCTTTGCTTCTTTTGTAGCATCAGCCTCAGACACCTATCAACAGAGACACCTATCAGGAGCTCCACTTTAAGGCAGTGCTTTTATATATTAATATGAAAGATTTTTTACTATTCTGTCACTTTTCTATCAGCAGTGAGATCTAGAGAGAGTAGGAGAGAGTTTGGGTTGGCACTCAGTTTTGTCAGTTGCCGACAGACATTCCAATGCTCAGTGAATCAGACCAGTAGAACACCAAAACTGCAGGGAATCTCCTCTGCATGGCGTCAGAAAGGCCTGCAGTAATACTGCTGAGACAAAGACATCAGTGCCGCCTCAAATGAGAGCAAATCCCGCCACAGCCCAGGGATCTAAACCTGTAATGTCCATGTACTGACTCCAGATTAGCTAAAAGAAAGTAGAGTAACAAAGAAAAAAAGTGTAGAATGACATATTGAGTAACTCACCTAGGAGGAAAAAAATGACACACATATGCACGCACATATATTCATATATTTTCAGACCACATAAACAAACTGCCACAGACTCTTCATTCTAATGCTGCTCTGGTGCTGAAGGAACAGCACCACTGCTTTGTGCTGCACATGGGAGAATCAGGCATCACTGGAGCAGGATAATCAGTACTCCCCCTCGCCCGCTCTGAGAAAACAACTGGGCACTGCAACCAGCCAAATGCGAGTATGTTTTGTCGACTTATAAATGCTGACAATCTGTGTTCCTCTGTTCCTTGTTTTGTTCCTCAGGTGACAACGAGAAGGAAAACATGCTCCCCCTGGGTACATCACAAAGCTCCTGATTGACCAGGTCTATTACCATTTGTGTACTCTACTCTCTCCTGTTTTCTGTTTTGGAAAGTGTAAACAGGCCACAATAACCTGTCACTCCTTCTTTGTTTGGGTTCTACATGCTGCTGCAGCCGGTTGCTATAACATGCAGTTATCTTGTTAAAAAAAAAAAACATTGATAAAAAATACCCAGTATTTTTTAAGTAATGTTTTGATCTGGAAACTTTATTCCATACTCTCAGAGCTAAAGCTACTACCACAGTATCTTTTTTACCTGAAAATGTAACAGTATAGCTATAAAAAGGGGCAGTGGTGGCCCGGTGGTGGGGTGCTGGCTTACTGATCCGAAGTCCCCCAGTGCAGCTAACTGGGTTATCAAAGGCCAACCATGTCTCTTACTGTCTGTGGTGAGAGGCATGTAAAAGAACCATTGCTGTCATTCATAAAGAGTAGGCCATTGAGTTGCCGTCAGTGTGTTTCTGCCCTGAGATGGCCTGGCGAGCTGTACAGGGTGTACTCTGCCCTCGCCCTGCATCTGCTGAGATGGGTGCCAGACTCCCCGCGACCCTAATTAGGATTAAGCAGATCAGAAAATGAATGAATGAATTTTACTGTTGTTTTGATGGATTTACCAATGTTTTATTTATTTATTTTTAATTAGAAGTTGTAGAACCAGATCTAAAGGTATCTAAAAATCTTTTTTTAAAAATATAAGCATACTAATTTATTATAGTTATAAACAACAACAACAACAATAATAATAATAATAATAGTAATAATAAGAAGAAGGAGAAGAATTATAATAATAATAGTTATTATTATTATTATTATTATTATTATTATTATTATTAGTGTTATTATTATTATTATTATTATTATTATTAATAATAATATTATTATTAGTGTTATTATTATTATTATTATTATTATTATTATTATTATTATTATTAATATACCATAATGAGTAAATTGATCAATGAAGATATTAACACATCATAATGATTTCATGAGATATCATACATTACCATACATTTCATAAAAAAAGCAGTTTATATTTGCATTATATATTATATTATACATTTACCATTTATTCATTAATTTATTCATTCATTCATTCATTTTCTGAACTGCTTAATCCTAATTAGGGTCACGGGGCGACTGGCACCCATCTCAGCCGACTCTGGGCAGAGGCAGAGTACACCCTGGACAGCTCGAAATTTACCATTAAAATAACACTATTTTAGTATTGGTATGTTATTTCACAAATAAATATATATATTCATATATAGGTCCACTTTCTGGTCAACTGTATGAGTACGAATATAGTCAGTGGGTGAAACACTTTTAAAAATCTCAGTCTCTTAACTTTTGACCCAAGAAAAATCTCACAGATCAGGCAAACAAATAGCCTAAGACAAATCCTGAAATGTAAAGTACAAAAATCAGCATGGAAAAATCAGAGGCAGGTACACGCTGCAGGTAATACACAGAAATCTGGTGCATCACTCGGGTGGACATGACACGAAACTTTTGCACTGTGTTGTCAAATATGATCATTATTGTTGGTTTTCTTGCTCACTCACTCATTTGCTGAACCATATAATCCTACCAGGGTCATAGGGAGGCTGGTGCCTATCTCAGCCAACACTGGGCGAAGGCAGGGTACACCCTGAACAGCTCGTCAGACCCTCGTAGTGCCAACACAAGCACACAACCATTCATACTTACACTCATGCAATTTGGAACAGCCAGTTAGCCTAATGTGCATGTTTTTGAACTGTAGGAGGAAACCAAAGTACCCAGAGGAAACCCATGCAAGCACGGGGAGAACATGCAAACTCCACACAGAAATGCCCTCACCGAGCTCAGGACCCAAGCCTTGTATTTACCTGCTGGACGGCGGATGATGCTAACCACTTCTTTTTGTTTATCTTCATTTATCGATATTGGAGACACAGGAGTTACTTTATAGATCGTTCGTGTCCTTTTTTTAAATTCAGGCTTTGGCTCTGCAAAGGGCAGAGGGCCATACTGTTGGATGTCATCACAAGTGAGTAGAGAGATTTTTTTTTCTTTTTTTCATTCTTAAAGCTTCTTCTGAGCTTTGACATTTGACATGAAAGATAAAGATTGTTATTTTACAACCAGCAAGATGAGAGAGAAGTTCTAGAATGCCAAGTGTGTGTATAAAAAACGCATGGTGACACAAAATAACACTCCAGCAGTAGGTTGAAACTTGAAGCATGGGAGTACAAGCTGAGATTCTACTGTATTTCACTGTTGGCAACACTGAGCTGGATGTCCAGTTCTATTTATTAAATAGTCACTGTAACCCTTGGTTTTTAATATTGATTCCCATCTAAAGGCTACCGATTTTCTCCCAGCGCTACTGACGACAGCATATATCCTAATGCTGGAGAACAGCCTTGAGAGAGGGGCTAAAAGCAATCTCAGCAGCCTTCTGCAAGGAACAGAGCTGTGACAATGTAAAATACACTCATGGTTTAAAACAAAAGACTGATACAATGGGAGGCACATAGGACTTTTCTTCCTGCATGTTCTTTCTTTCACTGTGCACGGTTCTCCCATAGCTGCCTCTGTGGGCTCTTGTGAATCTGCTATTATTGAAATGAGTGTCATACAGTAATAGCGTTGTTCTGTCTGGAGAATGGGACATGTTGACACCCGTGTTGTGTCGTTACCCAAGTCCCATGAAGTTCCCTCGCTGAAAGGGGCAGGTTATAGAATATCTCGCAGGCGTGTGCAATATTCCATCCAAAGACACAATTATTTACTTAAAAGCGTTCCATCATAACGTCATGTAGTTTATGGAACACAATTTCACAAGATGTGCTTTCCACGTGGAGGCACAGCGGAAAAAAAAAAAAAAAAAAAAAAAAAAGTTTTACATATAAAGAAATACCTTTTATCTCCCTATGTGGAAAGTCACAGTGCATGGAGCATTTAATCTATTTTGTGTTATAGGTAAGAAACTACTATTCTAGTAAAAATTGAAAGGATGTGCTATTCATCAAATCTGCATATACATAGATGTGTGTGTGGTGGGTGGGGTGGGAATGGGGTGGGGGGGGGGGTAGTTGGGTTCGACGTCACTGAACCTTTACCCGTCGGTGTTTTGGTACACTTAAATCTACACTTTTTGTATTCCTTTGAAGATGCATGAAATATACCTTTAAAGATTTATTCTATTCTCCTATAGTTTATGTACGTAGCTGTAAATCACTCCATCTCCATTTCCAATTCAAACATACATATTAATCGTATGTAAAACGTACCATAATAAGATCAGGACAGTGACAACGACAAAAAGGTACAATAATCCTTATTTTAATTAGAGGTTATCTAATCTCTACGTTCTATTTGCAAATTTATAACGGAGTGCCTGAATGGTGCACCATAGTCATGGAACATGGCTTGGATGGTTCTCCCGTGTCTGACAGGTGTCCACGAATGCGGAAACCCAAAGAGGCTGTTCATGCTGATTGGCTCTTATGTATGACTCACTTGCATGAAGACGTGCAGCAATAATAATAATAATAATAATAATAATAATAATAATAATAATAACAATAATAACAACTAGAAAAGCACTCAGAGAGCGCAGACCTCCGCCAAGGCCATTAAAAAAAAATCCCTGCATCCAGACAATAATCTGGATCCCTGCCAAAATTTTATCAATTGTTCCTTGTATCATTTCTGACTCATTCTGAAAATTTCATCAAAATCCATTCTTAACTTTTTGAGTAAAGATGTTAGGCAGAGAGACAAACAAACAAACAAACCAATGTGGGTGTAAACACAACCTCCTTGGCAGAGGTAATCATCATATTCATCATCATAAAGATGTATTATTAATAATGAAACGGATACCCAAAAACTAGAGGCTCATACACCACTGTTCAGACTTGCACAGGAAAAAAAACCACAATCAATCTCAGAAATATTTTTTTTTCCCCTTTTTCGAGCTATAAAGTCTGCAGAGTCGAGATGCATTAATCATTAAAAATCTTCACATTTTATTCTGTTTGTATATTTCTATTTAGTGCCCTTGCTTCTGTTTTTAAATAAATATTTTTTCTTTCCTATGTTTTAAACTTGTATGATGCATACATACATACATACATACATACATACATACATACATACATACATCTGATATCACATACACACACAACACTTTCCAGACTACGCATGTGTGTTTCGTGCACATTTTCTTGAGCAAAATGTGCAAAATTGAGGAAGACTAGTGAAAAGAGCATCAGAATAATATTTCAAACTATTTTCAACTATTTGAGTTAGTTTTTTCATCACTACTTACTACAAATAATACAATTTTCAAAGAATAACACAGGCTTCCCTTGTGTACACGTACGCCGGTGGAATGGATGGATGGACAGACGAACATACACGAACGGTTTTTCTTGACGTTCCAGAAGCAACTCGATGGTTAGATACTTTTTCCTTATCAATGCTTGCGTGGCGATATTATTATTATTATTATTTTTTTTTTTTACAGCAAAACCCATTACTATATTAAAGGTCTAACCAAATACAAACACATTATTCAAAATTAACATCTTATTAACAGTTTAATTTGTTCTAAAATGATAAAAATACAGCTTTGGATTAAAGCACTTTTTTTTTAATGGTTTGCTTGTTTAAAAGCTTTCCAGAAAGGTTTGTAGGGCGTCTACTTGATATTAGAGCACTGGGATGCAGTGGGATTTATGGAACCTTGTTTTCACCACATGTGGAAATGTATGCAAACTTTTCACCCTTGCAACTTTTTAATCTCACAATTTCTAACAACCACTAAGAAAGCTGATCCAACACTGCAGGCATGCTATCCTGTTTAGCATGAGTTATTTTCCTAGAGTGGACAGTTTTCATCAAAAGGAGTCCTTTAGGGAGATTATTATGCTTATTTACATGCTGTTGGATTCTGGGGTAATTGGATTATTGGAACGTGAAAGCTCTGGATCACAACCATGCAATCTTAAGTAACTGCAAAATAAAAAAGTTATTTTACAATTGTGAAATGGTAACTTGCAGTTGCAATATGTACAGCTGCAACTGTGTAATGTCAACTGGCAAAGTTAGACATATAAAGTCAATATAAAGTATATCTATTCAGTATACAAAGTTAGACATATAAAGTCAATAATAAGAATAACACAGGGTGATTCAATATAACCTCCTACATTTCAAAGGTAAATGGGAAAAAAATACATATAAACAAATTATTATAAGCACTCAAGAAACTTCTTTCAATGCAGTTTTTTTTATATCATGTCATATTCCAGATAATGGCCCTCATTGTCTATGCACTCTTGGAGGTGATTTCTGAAGGCTGCCAGGGCTCGATGGGACGTGTCAGGTGGAACAGCAGTGATCTCCTATTGAATAGCAACTTAAGGGCTTCAAGAGTTTGGGGTCAGTGAGTTTACACTCACAATTTAAGGTAGCCTCACAGGAAAAAAAAAAAAAAAAAGCAAGCAGCGAGGTCAGGGGAACGGACAAACCAATGAGATCACCTAATCCTTTCACATTTCCCTTTGTGTTATGTTACACACAACTCAAAGATCATTGGAAGCAAAGATCTTTAGGCTGTGAGTGCCATTGTTCCTTATGGATCTTACTGAAACACATCGAGTTCTTTGAGCCCAAGGTGTCCAAGTTGGGGTTGGGCTACCAACAGACCTTTGCACCACCTCTCCTGCCTTACTATTTTTCATGTGTGCAAATGATGATGAATAAAAAGTGTATTGAATGAGTTCCATATGTACAAATAATAATTTAATTATTAAACAAAAAATTAAACTTTTCTTTCAGTTTAGCTTTGAAATATGGGAGGTACTTATACACGGCACAAGCAAGTTTCAATGGGGATCCAATTCATGCAGATAAAGAAGCTCAATTACAAATCACCTACATAAATGCAACTGTCTTTTCTGGGTCAAAGTGGTTTAAATTAAGTTAGTAGTTTTTTTGTATTTTTTTCAACAAAAACAAATGTTACAGAAAGTTACACAGACTAATAATTACAACAACAACAACAACAATAATAATAATAATAATAATGATGATAATGATAATAATGATAATAATAATAATATAAATGATAATAATAATAATAATAATAATAATAATAATAATAATAATAATAGTAACCTAGAAGCAGCTGAGGTGGAACTGTCAGAGCCAGAATTGACAGAATATGCTGACGGTGTCGGCACTTTCACTGTTTTTTTTTTTTTTCCCCACAGTATATTTTTCCAGAGATATACAAACATACCAAATGCCAAATATAAATTTATATCTAAATCCCAATACACATATACAGATGATTATTTGGCAAAATAAGTTAATTTCCATTAAAAATAATTTTTTGTTAACTTTTGTTGATTCATAACACTTAATCATTTCTTATCTCCACACATGTTTTTTTTTTCATAAAAAAACAAAATACACAATTTTCAAATGATCTTGTGATTTATTGAAGAATGAACTCACCCACATCTACTATATATTCACCATGTGAAAAATGAATTGCCCCTAACCTCAGCTGTAATGAAATCCTTAAACTTTTGCAGGGTGATTTTGGCCCTCCTCTCTTACCAAAATTGTTATTGCATTAAATTCATTCACATTGGACGATTTTGTTTTCAGCCCTTCAGAATATTGAGTATTATGCTTCAGATAGTTGTCATGCTGCCTAACATAATTATGCTTCAGCTTCAGGTCAGTGATAAGACATTCTCCTTTAGTACTTCTTTGTACAGAGCTGAATTCATCCGTTCTTCAACTATGTCAAGCAATAAAGGCCCAAATGCAGCAAAGCATCCCCACACCATCACACAACCACCACCATGTTTGACTGTGGGCTTGATGTTCTTATTGTGGAAAGCTGTATTAGCTTTATTTCTGATGTGACAGGAACCAGATTAAACAAACAAACAAACAAAAAAGCTCCAATTTTGACTCATCAGTCAGTAGAACATTACCTCAGATGTTTTGGGAGTAATTAAGGTGTATTATAGCACTGTTAAGTTGGACAAAAAATACTTTCTTTTGCAGTGGTTTTCACTTTGCCACTCTTCAATGCCATTTTTGCCCAGCATTTTTTTAATGGTGAAATCATATCCACTGGCCGTAATTAAGCTCAGGGGAGCCTCCAAGTTTTCTTCTGTGATTCCTTATAAGAGTTATCTATGTGCTCTCGAAGTTATTTCACTAGAATGACAGATCCTTGGCAGGTTCATCACTATTCCATGATTTTTCTTTTTTTCATTTGGAGATGATGGATCTCACAGAGGTACATTAGACTCTCAGAATTTAAAATATTTAAAAGTTATATTTTAATAACTTTCTTTTTCAGGTATTCTGGAATTTCTTCTTATTGAGGCATAGTGTGCCGTTTGTAAAAACATTTTCAGTGACCTTGAGATTGTTGAAAATAAAGTATTTAAATGGTCTCTAAATTCATTCAATCTTAGGATGACTAGTGTAATGTAATCTTTTAATATTAAATTTGGATGATTGTGTGATGGGGGGTGGGGTGATGGGGATGGGTATAAGTTTTTGACCAAAAATGAATCACAATCAATTCCATTACAAATAATAACAATAAAATAAAAAAAAAAAGAAAAAAAAACAAAAAAAACTCTAACCCCATTACTGGTACACATGAACTATTTTAGCTCAAGAAACTAAATGAGAGTTTGTGAAAGATTACCACCCTGAGATAATTATTCCTAAATGCTGTATTTAGCCAGTCATCTCTCCTGTTGCGTCTCTGATTGGCACCCTACCAGCAAGGTTAATACAGCCTAAGTCGATGATTAGTCGGAAAGTGTCTATATAAATTGAATTTGGCACAGGCTCGGAACACATTATCAACCTCACCAGGATTAGACAATCTTCTCTCAAGAGAGCCTTAAATAAAATGAGTTGCAATAGCCCGCTATGGCAACCAGACATGGTATTTAACACTGGATCTACTGCGATTTTGAACGGCATACATGTGACGTGCAACACGTCATCCTAGATTTTCATCAGAAATCAGAAATTGCTTTTTTTTCTCTAGCAGCAAGGATCTAAACATTTAAGACTGTAATTTAAATAAAAGGTGTAAGTTAGCAGTAGAATTGTACATGTTTTGGGGTACGAAAGGGGAGATATCTACTGGGATGCAGGTTACATTACTATTTTACTAACGGTCAATAATTGGTACAAGTGGGATTAAATAAGATTATTTTTTTCCCACTCGTTTTAAATAGTTAACAGATGACAATTTATTTGCCTCATGCTTTTCACTGTTTATCATCATCATCATCATCATTACTGTTATAATAAAAATAATAATAATAATAATAATTATTATTATTATTATTATTATCATTATTATTATTATTATTCATTAATTCATTTGCTGAACCGCTTAATCCTAATTAGGGTCGCGGGGAGGATGGCGCCCATCTCAGCCGACTCTGGGTGAGGGCAGAGTACACCTTGGACAGCTCGCCAGGCCATCGCAGGACAGAAACATGCTGATGTCAATTCAGCCTACTCTATTATCATCATTTATTCATTCATTCATTCATTTTCTGAACCACTTACTCCTAATTAGGGTCGGGGGGAGGATGGCGCCCATCTCAGCCGACTCTGGGCGAGGGCGGGGTACACCCTGGACAGCTCGCTAAGCCATCGCAGGGCAGAAACACGCTGATGGCAATGCAGCCTACTCTATCATCATCATCATCATCATTATTATTATTATTATTATTATTATTACTTTCATTATTATTATTGTTGTTTTTGTTATTTTTTCTTACTTTTGTCATTTGTTTAATTGTTGATTTATTTTGTTATGGTTTCCTTTTGTAAGTACTGTTACCGGCCATGTCTCTCACTGTCTGTGGTGATGTATATAAAAGAACCATTGCTGATTTTCGTAAAGAGTAGCTGCATAGTCATCAGCATGTTCCTGCCCTGCGATGGCCTGGCGAGCTGTCCAGGGTGTACTCTGCCCTCACCCAGAGTTGGCTGAGACGGGGGCCAGCCTCCCCCCGTCCCTAATTAGGAATAAGCGGTTCAGAAAATGAATAAGATGAATAATAATAATAATAATAATAATAATAACAATAATAATAATAATAATAATAATAAAAATAATAATAATAATAATAATAATAATAATAATTGTTTAAAGCTGCAATTAAACCGCCTCTTGTTTCTCTGTACCAGGATGAGATAGAGCCGACAAAAAGTTTTTTCTTACATATTTGAAATAAACATTTTTCATTTATTTATTCATTTATAGCTCATTAATGAAACTTTAAAACATCTTTTTCCATGCACCATATTTTACCATATAATCTGTCATTTAACCGACCGCAAAGGGATGTAAATACCAAACATCAGCTGCCAAAAATGGTTTGGAGTATATTATTTTAAACACTGACTCTCTTTTACCTATTGTGTTTGCCTGTATGTATAGATGAACATCTCATTATTTTTTTTTATTATTTTTTTTGCTACTGTATTAATCCGGCAAGGGAAGTTATTGCCTCTGCATTTAACCCATCCACACTGAGCACACACAATCGGAGCAGTGGGCTGCCACACGTTGGGGGCTCCCGAAGAGCAGTTGGGGGTTAGGTACCTTGCTCAAGGGCATTTCAGTCATTAAGGTGGAGGAAGGAAGGTGCAGCTCATCCCCCCACTGCCACACATTTTTCCTGCTGGTTCTGGAATCGAACCAGCGACCTTTCGGTCCCAAAGCCACTTCTCTAACCATTAGGCTCCGGCTGCTCCCATGATGTGTTACATTAACACTAGAACTGAACTCCCATGTTGAACACTTAAAGGATGGGAATGCTGAACAAGCAGGGTTGCTAATATGTTTATGTAAAGCTCTGCAGTGCACAATGTTAGGCAGTGCAGTCTATTTTATGGTTGTTGCACAGAGTAGATAGAGCTATTGTGCTGCAAAACTTAAGCCTATCAATTCAACTGTGAGACATGTTTACAGATAAGGATTCCTCTTGGGTAAAAACAAGCAAGCTTCCTAAATGTCGCGCACACTCCTCTGTACATGTATTTCATTGTGATAATAAAAAAGGTGTAAAACAAACAAACAAACAAAGAAACATAAAAAAAATAAGAGCAGCTCTGGCAGGTTCTGGTTCTAATTTAATTTGCATGTTCTCATTTGAATATGTTGTTTTTATAGCAACCATTCTTTCCAGAATATGTATAATCACTGACAGGAGATAGAAGAAAGGGAAGGAGACAGAATAAGTTCCCTGCCATGGGGAGTCTTCAGGACTTTTCACATTCTGGTTTCGCTGTAACATGACAAACTGCACTTTTCCTCACTCATCACTCCCCAAGCCACTTAATCCAATTAGGGTCATGGGAAGACTGAAGACTATCTTAACCAACGCTGGATGAAGGCAGGGTACACCCTGAACAGCTTGCCAGTCCATCACCGACACAACCACATCCATTCACACCCACACTTACACCTAGGGGCAATTTGGAACAGCCAATTAGCCTAACGTGCATATCTTTTGACAGTAGGAAGAAACCTGATTACATGGGGAAAACCCATGCAAGCATGAGGAGAACATGCAAACTCCACACGGAAACACCCTGTTCAGCCAGAGACTCAAATCCAGGGCAATCTGCTGTGAGAATACTATATTCTCTTCAGGAGAGGAAAAAAATGTAATATTGGTGATGGAAGCTCCTATAACTGAAGTGACAGCAGAAATTAGCTTCTCTTATAGATTTACCACGACTTTAGGCATAACGGCATAAAGCCGGGCTATTCAATTGGCGGCCCTGGGGCCAGGTCCGTCCCGCGAGGCAATTTGTACTGCCACTTTGAGTTGGCAACTCGTATTATTGTAGAAAGTAAAAATAAATACATATAATTAAAAAAAAAATATATATATATATATATATATCCAAAGTTAATGTTTTTGGGTGATTCTGTGTCACAGCTGTTTCTCACCAGGTTAGCCCCGCCTCACTGTGTGATAACCTGTTACCTTGGACTTTCGCGTGCTCTTCCCACCAATAATCTTCTTATTAGCACAGTAGCCTGGTAACTTAAACAAAATGTCTCTTTCTACTTGAAAAAAGAGGAAAGAAGTCGGTGATGTTCAGAGAACACTGCAGTTAAACAGTGAATGGACAGAGAAGGTTATATATCTGTCTGCTGTGAAGCAAGAGTGCATATCGGTATGTAAGGAATCTAATTTCAGAGGGCATTTGAAGAAACCCCACAATAACTTTGACACGACTGTCCCACCGGACTCTAATGCTCTCTACTAGAAGATTTTGGTGCTCATAATTCTCACAAATAAACGCCATTAAAACTCATAATCGTGCCTCCCTCACGCTTCTGCACCTCTGTATACACCTGACTCACTGCTTTTACTCAATCAAAAACATCTTTTTCTCATGAAACATGAAATGTTGCTTATGAAATCAGTTAAGTAACAGTTCTGTTCATCAAATTATTAATTAGGCTTGACAGTTAAGTATTATGTCCGTGTGTTGATATTTACATTATCTTTTTCTTCTTATTATTAATATTTAAAACTGAACCTTGCTGTCTGTTTATTCACTTCTTCTTTTATCCCTTTTTTTCTTAGTATTATTACAATTAAAGGCTTTAATGTTCTGTATTAATATTCACTTAATTCTTTTATTTTAAATATATACTATTATTATTATTATTATTATTATTATTATTATTATTATTATTATTACTATTATTATTACTATTATTGTTGTTGTTGTTGTTATTATTATTATTTTCCTTGATAAAATACTATTCACTCATATGTTGTAACAATTGTATTTAATACCATACTATACTCATGTTATTTTTGTTGGTACAGTTGTGTGAAGCAGATGTTGTCTGTTAGTAAAAAATTCTAAATGTCTGTGCTATGGCTCACCTGGATTAATTACCCAGCATGGTGTATGTTTTCAGTTGAATGTAGGAATGTCTTGGGCCTATATGTCTTGATACAATACAACGCACTAATTTAATTAAATAAAGTGCACTTCAGTGTTACTTTACTGTATCTGTAGCTGCTAATGTTTTTCAAGCCATATTTCTCGGGCCCCTCATTTGGGATTATCATTTTCATGATCCGGCCCTCATCCCAAATTAATTGAATAGCCTTGGCACAACGGTCTATTTGTAAAAGCCGTTTTAGAAACAGAATTAACAATGATAATAACTTTCTTTGGGTGACTTGCAAGTAACATTATTTATTTATTTATTTATTTATTTTTTGCAGATCTATTACACCCTCTTGTTGCCTCTTAAACGCGTCAATTCTTTCATTTGTAATTTCATTGCTGCTACTTTGGCCCCTGGATGCAAACAACCCAGTTTCATCCTGTAGAATTAATCAACATGTTTCTGTGACGTCACAGCCATGGAGCCTTGCCCTATATCAGTACCAACAGTCTGTCCCATCATTCTGCCATTAGCTTTAACAGCAGGCCTGGTCATTAGACAGGATGAACAGCGCACCGAGGGCCCCATAACTGTCTTCTCTATGGTACAGGCTCATGGCTCAGAGACCCCAGCATGGCTGCATCAAACAGAATATGCCATCAGGCTTAAGTCTGTCTTGGCTGCTTCATGAAGTCCTCCCACTGTGAACTCCCCATTCTGACCTTGAGATCCAGTATTTAAACAACACAGGATGAAGAATGCTCACCAGGCTCACACTGTATCAATTACAAGCCCCTAATTAAGAGTGAGTGTCTGCAGGAGATAAAGAATACCATTAGAGGCACAAAAACAGTAGGAAACAAGCTTTTTTTTTTTTCCTTCTAGGGATTTTGGACTAATCTCATTTTGCTGGAACTGTTTTTCACCCGTGGATTCTTTGAAGTGTAAATGCTAAGAAAAGAGAGCCTTACCAAAGAGGTTGTTTGTGAGGAAACAGTAGAACAGGAAACAGGAAATGGAAATAGGACTACTCTATTGTTGTCAATTACAATCCCATCAAGACAATTAACTACTCGAATATATTGATAGATTTTCATTGTACTGGTCCATGTTAGATGAGAGCAGCAGGGTGGCATTGTAGTTCGCACTTTAACGCTTCATAGCAAGAAGGTCCTGGGTTTGAGACTCAGGCCTGGTGACGGCATTTCTTTCTTGTACTATGGTTTCCTTCCACAGTCCAAAGATATGCACATTAGGCATACTGACTCTTTCATATTTCATGTGTGGGAGTGTGAATAGCTGTGTGTGTGTGTGTGTGTGTGTGTGTGTGTGTGTGTGTGTGTGTGTGTGTGGGTGTGTTGCCCCGCGATGGTCCAGCAAGCTGTTAATGGTACACCCCACCTTCGCCCAGTGTTACCTGAAATTGGCACAGCAACCCACACACCAGATTCTAGTAGTGGGTTTATGCGCTTCAGCAAATGAGTGAGTGAGTGAGTGGTCTATGTCAGATGAGGTCGGCATGGTGGAGTGGTGGTAAGCACTTCCGTCTCACAGCAAGAAGGTCCTGGGTTTTTGTCTCGGGCTTGGCGAGGGTGTTTCTGTATAGAGTGTGCACTGTTCCACAGTGCTTGTATGGGTTTCCTTCCGGTACTCCGATTTCCTCCCAAAGTCCAAGGCATGCACATCTAAATTTAGGCTGTTCTAAATTGCCCCTAGGTGTGAGTGTGAATTGTTGTGTGTGTGTTGAACTGGCGAGCTGTTCAGGGTGTACCCTGCCTCTCCCCAGTGTAGGCTGGAATAGGCACCAGGCTTTCGGTGACCCTAAAAGGATTAAGCTTCTTAGCAAATGGATAGATGGATGGTAGGATGTCAGATAAAATGTTTACTCTAAACTTTGACAGTTTTTGTCTACTGACTGAAGATCTGTTAAGTACACGAGGTGAGAAAAGCTAAAACAATCCAAAGTAGAACTGAAGTGTCCTGAATTAGTTCTAATGAGATTATTAGCATGTGCATTGAACCAATCAGAGGTAGATCGCAAAAGTCTTTTCCAATCTCCATCCAAGCATCTCAGACAGGCTGGAGAGGCCTCAGCTTAATGCACGAGATGAGATTTAGCTCCATCCCAAGACACCCAGTCTCATTTCTCCAGCACTCGTATATTATATATCGAGCCCTCCATGCCATATCCTGACTTATTTCCACAAGTGCCCACAATAGATTGCACCATTTCCGACAATAGATGGTACAATCTGTCAGCTTTGCTCACCGAGTAAATAATGCATTTATATTTGTACATACTTTTATTTCCACAAGATACACTGGAAATACCAGGTTGTCAAAGAGGTTCTTTGAGTAAGCAATCAAAATATTTTGACATTTTGCCTTTGCCGCTTTGCTGCCCATTGGTTTTTTTACTCCCCATTTCTCCAAAAAGACCCAAGCCTGTGAAAAATAAATGTGTCAAAATAAATAATGAATCAGCAATATCAAAAAGACTCTTGGAGGAGTTAATTGTCTTTGCTAAGCTGAAATTGAATGGCAAGTTATCTTCCTGACACAAATACACATGCTTTCCATAATCCATGGCTCTCGAACAATGTTGAGTCACTTGAGGCTTGTCTGCATTTAATTTTAACTGTAGTACCTAGTAGCAAGCATCTGCACTGCTGGGGATAGGCCTTGTGATGTACCTTGGCTGCAGGACTGTCTTCGTTAGAAGCTAGATGGTCCCACAGAGCCTGTCCTCAGACAAAAGCCGCATCTGTTTCATAGGGATGAATGACTTTCTTTGGCAGGCCAGAATGCCCTTGAAGCTACTGCCGCTGTGCTTCCTTCATTCAACCCCAAAGTTACTATAGAAAGGGGGGGATTATAAGATAAGTCATTGTATTTAATTTAGTTGGTTTCAAAATGTACAGACATGAATATATGTCTGTCTCATTATTCTTCCCGGATTTTGGGGCAGTATTGCTGATTAGTAATACTGGATCAGCGCGGTGGCATAGTGGTGAATACATTTGTTTCACAGCAAGCAGGACATTTCCATGTTCTCCTCGTGCTTGTGTGGGTTTCCTCTGGGTACTCCGGTTTCCTCCCACAGTCCAAAGATATGTACATTAGACTAAATGGTTATTCAAATTGCCCAAAGTTGTGAATGAGTGTGAATGTGTGTGTGTGTGTGTGTGTGTGTGTGTGTGTGCGTGTGTGTGTGTGTATGTGTGTGTGTGTGTGTTGGACCTGTGATGGTCTGATGAGTTGCTCAGGGTGTACCGTGCCTTCGCCCAGTGTCAGCTGATATAGGCACAGCCTCCCCGTGATTCTAGTAGTGGGATAAAGTCGTTCAGCAAATAAGTGGGTGTGTGGTCCATGGCATGGGTGGCATGGTGGAGAAGTGGTAAGTACTTCCATCTCATAGCAAGAAGGTCCCGGGTCCGAGCTGCTGGTTTTACAAGGGCGTTTCTGTATAGTGTGCATGTTCCCTCAGTGCTTGCATGGGTTTCCTCCACGTACTCCAATTTCCTCCCACTTTCCAAAGACATGCACATTATGCCAGTTGTCTGGTCCAAATTGCATATAAGTGTAATGTATGGTTATGTGTGTGTTGGCCCTGAGATGGTATGACAAGCTGTTCAGGGTGTCCCCTGCCTTCTCCCAGTGTCAGTAGACACCATAGAGCCCTTGTCGGTAGTGTAGCAAATGAGTGAGATATGTGAGAGTACTTGGGAATGGTGCAAACCTAACCTGCCACTTTACTGGTTGAAATATGTAAAATTGTCATGGACTGGTGAACTGTTCAGGGTGTATCCTGCCTTCACTCAAAGTTGGCTAAGATAGGCTTCAGCCTCCCCATGACGTTAGTAAGTTTAAGCGGTTTGGCAAATAAATGAATGGATGGCTATGCTAGAAATAAATAATATTTTCTTGAATACTAATACAATAAAGTAGTGATATATACTGTATGCCTTCTAGAGAATCTTACAACATTCAGAATGTAAAAGTCTAAATTTCATTACATTTTATTACTGCACTTCTGTAAGACCTTTGTTTATTACTGTACTTTTAGTGGGTACTCATACAGTGTACTAACTCTGTAATATATTAGATATCATTCATGCATGCCCTGCGATGGCCTGGCGAGCTGTCCGGGGTGTACTCTGCCCTTGCCCAGAGTCGGCTGAGATGGGCGCCAGCCTCCCCGCGACCCTAATTAGGATTAAGCGGTTCAGACATCATTCATGCATTTGCTGAACCACCTAATTCTAGTATCACAGGGAGACTGGGGCCTATCTCAACCAACTCTAGACAAAGGTGGAGTACACCCTGAACAGCTGGCCAGTCACAGGGCCAACAGACACACATTCACACTAACACCTAGGGGCAATTTAGAACAGCCATTTAGCCTAATGTGCATGTCTTTGGACTGTGGGAGTTCCCAGCAGAAACCCACACACAGACAGGAGGTCAGGACTCAGAACCAGCACCTTTTTGCTGTGAGGCAGACATAATAACCACTATGCCACTGCACCACACTATATTAGATATCCTGCATAGTAATGTGATTTAAAGCGTATGTTGCTCCACAGGTCATGCACTCTTTAGACAGTTCCTCTGATTCTGAGCTGCATCTCTCAGCAATTACTTTCAGCAAGCAGAAGGTCTATTAACCAGCATACTCATCCTATAACTGTTCTTTACAGTATTTTTTTAGAATAATCAAATGCAAGATAATAAAATGTGCTGAATCAAGTAGGCAGGTAAAATAAGTGAGTCTGCTGGACTTTTTACACCTGAGCCTAGTGGCGCATCAAAGCCGGAACTCATCCCGGTTTCTGTAGTGCAACACAACCAGAAGTTGAACTTCTCCTGGATGGGATGCCAGTCTATCGCAATTTGCCCTCCCAGTACTTCCACTGGTACCCAATTATACTGCAGGGTGGAAAGGGGCAAACTTGTAGTTAAGACCTTTGCCCAGGGGTCTTAGTCTGGTGAAGAACCTAGTGGCGCATCAAAGCCGGAACTCATCCCGGTTTCTGTAGTGTGACACAACCAGAAGTTGAACTTCTCCTGGATGGGATGCCAGTCTATCGCAATTTACCCTCCCAGTACTTCCACTGGTACCCAATTATACTGCGGGGTGGAAAGGGGCAAACTTGTAGTTAAGACCTTTGCCCAGGGGTCTTAGTCTGGTGAAGAACTAACCGGGGATCCCCCTGTCGAATCAAGTGCTGTGACATAATTTCAAAAATAACAGGAGTCGGTAAATTAAAGCAAGTTGCAGTGATCAGTGTGACACAAGAATCACCAAATCAGCATAAGCATGTGTGTGTGTGTGTGTGTGTGTAATGTGTGTCTGAATGCATGTAACTTTCTCTGCATAAATTTGAACTTGGTACACAAACTCTGGTGAATATTTTTAATTTAAATGCTTAAATGCTGACCTTTTGATTTCCTGAATCTTCTCTGCAGTGATGTTTTGTATAACCTTTTCCAGCATATTTGTGCTTGTGATGGGTGTGGCCGATGGCTCTTTGCTTCGCCTAGCATGCAGGCCTATGAGCAGTCCCAGAAAAAAGGCTCCTGTCCCAAGCAAGAGGTACTTTACAATGCAGGGAGCAGTCATCTTGTGCACCTGTGGAACAGTGTTCCTGTATTCCAAGAGGTAGTTGGAATCCTCCTGTAGTCGCTGGAACCGTCCATGGGGAGACATAGATGGCTGGATGAACTCTTGGTCTGGGTTAATTTCATCACTGGTTGAATTGTCCAAAGTCTGGGACTCTGCACCGTCTAGTTGGTAGTTGGCCAGTCTGGGCTCCTTCAACTCCTCTTCCATGTCCCACTCTAATTCAAGGGAGGCTAGCTGATCTTCACATTCCAGGTCCTGAGTAGCATCACTCACCTGCGCTTTTCTGTATGCCATGTCCTCACCTGTCCACACAAACACACACACACACACACACACACACACACACACACACACACAGGAATTAATATGATATTACTTCATGACAAACAGACATAAAGTAGGACAAAAAATAAAAAAAATAAATAAAAAAGCTGATAAATTAAACCACCATCATTTTATAAATTCAACTTTTTCCACTGTTTTAGATTTCCAGTGTTCTCTCTGTGTTCTAACTACAGTCAAGTGTTCTCAGGGGAGCCAGGAAGGGCACAGTGGTTCACTGCTGCTGCTAAAAAAGATCATTAAGGGTGACGACTTCCTGGGATCAAATTCATAAAAAAAGTAGACCAGTGTCAAAGTACTCCATTAAATTTAACTATCCCTTTTAAAGTGATCACCATCAAACCCAAACCAGCCCAATCGATAATAACAAAATTGCAAAAGTGCCCAGAAATTTTAGTGAAGAAAAGCTATTTCTCATTCAAATTCAGCTCCAAAGAAGACCAGTGAAGCAGCCCTTGCTGCTTGAAAGGCTAAGAGCCAGGCAAAGCAGAAAACACCTGTGAAACAGTTTTAGTCAAACTACAACACTTACATATATCTGAGGTCAGGAGTAAAATATAGCGTGAAAAAAAACAGTATTAATGTTACATTTTTACGTATTTCCAACATTTTTAGCTTTTAGCTTCTCTTTTAATCAAACAGTGAAACGCAGTTAACAAATTTACTGACTTCTTTTTAATATGTGGGCAGCACGATGGCGTAGTTCGATTCCCAGGCTTGGGTGTTTCTGTGTGGAGCTTGCAAGTACTTTCCGTGCTTGCTCCAGATACTCCGGTTCAAACACAGTCCAAAGACATGCACATTAGGCTAATTGGTTGTTCCAAATTGCCCCTAGGTGTGAGTAAGTGTGAATGGTTGTGTGTGTTGCACTGCAATGGTCTGGCGAGCTGTTCAGGGTGCACCATGCCTTCGCCCAGTATAGGCTGAGATAGTTACCAGCCTCCCTGCGACCCTAGTACAAATAAACCGTTTGGAAAACGAGTGATTGAGTGAGTAAGTGAGTGAGTAAAACCGTGCACACTCAAGACATTAGCACTTAGGCTTGCCTGCTGGATCCCAGACTGATATATAAAGCTTGGTGGTCCAAACCCAAAAAACATGCCTATTGTAGGGGTGTTCCGGAAGAATCTTAGAGATTTTTAGCATAATACAACCATACTTGTGTTTCAGCATAAATTTACTGACCTTTTATGATGTTCAGCTGTGATTACTGGCAAGAAAATAAAGATGGAATAGAATAGAATATACTATCAAAATGGGGCAGTCGTGGCCCGGTGGTAGGGTGCTAGCTTACTGAACAGAAATTCGGGGATTCAAGCTCCACTATCACCAAGTTGTCACTGCTGCACTACATTATGGAAACAATCCAGATTCTAGTCCCCCTATTCTGGTGCCAGCTAAATCATACCCCCAATCATAATAATCAAAATACAGTTTATGGTGAAAGGCATGTGGACACCTGACCATAACACTGTAGGTGGGCCTTCCCCAAACTTCTTCAACAAAGCTGTGAGTTGCTACTGTATACAACGTCTTTGCATGCTGTAGTATTGCACGGTAAAGATGTCTCAACACTGAAATTAAGGGGCCTGGATATGTTCTAGTATGGCATTGCCCCAGACACATAATAAGCTCCATGTATGCGTGGTTTTCCAGGGTTGGTGCATAAGAACATGAGTGACTTGCACCGATCACAAATGCTGATCTCTACCCAACTGAAAACTTCTGCCTTCTTGCCTGCCATCAGAGCTTTTCCCCGTCTAATGCTCTTCTGGTTAAATGGACCCAGAAATCCTCACATTGTGGGAAATCCAAGGGTTAAAGGTGGGTGTGGAATTTTATAACCATGAAAACACCAAGAATTAGTAGAGTAGATAAGATAGAGGTACACGTTGCAAATAAGATGATGGTAAAGAGGATATGAGACGGAATTATGGCAAACGAGTGACTGAGTGAGTGAGTGAGAAAGGGAGGCACAGTGGCATAGGGGCATATCACGTCCACCTCATAGCAAGGAAGTCCTGGGTTCGAGTCCTGTGCTCGGCGAGGGTGTTTCTGTATGGAGTTTTTTCTAAGCTTGCCTGGGTTTCCTCCAGGTACTCCTGTGACCCTAAAGGGATTAAGGGTGTGATCACACTAGAGGTGCAATAGAACAACAAAAAAAAAAAAAAACTGACGTTAATTGATTTTGAATTTGAATTTTTTTTCAACATTTTTTGTAAATTTTGAAATTCGCGTGAAGATATTTTGCCCTAATGAGCAAGCCCGCGGCCCGTGCCACTTCAGAGTAGATGCGAATGCTGAGAAGAGGTCCTCCTTCACCCTATGACCCCTACCACAATATGGATTGTCAAACATTTGGGAAGAATTGACCCTCCTCCCTTCATCTCCTCGCTGCTTTCCTCTCCTTTCCTGTCTTTTCCTGCGGTCTTCTCTTCTATCTTTCGCTCAGGTGCGAGTAATTTGTGAATGTTTGGCAAAAAAATAAATACAAATAAAAGCGAATCTCCTGTCATAAATCAGTCATGTTTTGTTTGCTTTTTGTTCTTAAACCATTTGCTTATCATTTCTGCGTTATTAGCACAATCAACATGCAAATAAAATAGAGATGATCACAAGATATACGGAATATGGTGGATGCCATCAAGTCTCAAACTTTCCGCGTGGAATTTTCCAACTTGTCGTTTTCCATGCAAAGGAAAAACGAATAATTTGCGAGCAAAACAACAACTTTGGGACCTTCTCACAACGTGTGCAGACTGTTTGAGATGACTTTGAGGCTATTGTACTAAAATACAACCAAAATTTGAGAACATTTTGAGAATGAAAAGTGACAGCCGTGAATTGCCATTCGCATCATATGGCATCATATGGCACCATAGGGCAGTGGTGGCTTAGTGGTTAAGACAATGGATTACTGAGCCGAAGGTCAGCGGTTCAATCCCCACTACCACCACTGTTGGGCCCTTGAGCAAGGCCCTTAATCCTCAATTGCTCAGTTGTATGAAAATGATAACTGTAAGTCGCTCTGGATAAGATTGTCTGCCAAATGCTGTAAATGTCAATGTAAACGCACCTCACACCTCTAGTGTGATCACCACCTTAAGCAGTTTGATGAATTAATGTTTGAATTAAATTTCATCATCATCATCATCATCATCTTCTTCCGCTTATCCGGGGCCGGGTCGCGGAGGCAGCAGTCTAAGCAGGGATGC
>JAQMYF010000011.1:13533979-13547787 GCA_030014195.1 Neosilurus mollespiculum | reverse complement strand
TATATATATATAATAATTACAAATATTGTCACCCACGTTTGGCTCACTTCCTGCAGTCGGGTCAATTCAGGGTTAAATTATTTCCCTGCAATTGCACTGCAACACAGTTTAGAGTGGACTTGGAGGTGAACTACACTGCTGAGACCAAAGCATGAATATGGCCTAAATGAACCACACCATGAGTGAACACACACCAGGGTTTGGTTCAAACAGACTGCAAATGTAAAAGCATTCTAATGGCACCAGATCACCAGAAGCCCTAAGAACCGCCGAGGAAATTTTATTCTACAAGGCATAACCGTAAAGAAAAGGTTTTTACATGAGGGTTGGGGCTTTTTTGAAACATCATTTCACAAATTACCTTTACTTATGCAATAGCTTCAAAGCTATTACAGTTGCGGTGTTAGCTTCATATCCATAAAATGCGTATCCAAATGTGAGGCTGTGAATGATTTTTATATCTTTCCACAAGCTGTTAAGTGCACATTATAATCAAAAAAGGCTTGTTTGAGCACTGGCGCTACATTTAATACTTTCTAATAACTTATGCGCATACCATTAACCGTTATTCCCCATAATACGCTACAGAATCAGCTGCTGAAAATGATAACTGCAATGTTTAACCTGCCAAAATCATATTCACATTAGGCAGAGAAGTTAAATATTTGCATAATGCTGTTGGACTGTTTTTCCAATGGGTCAGTGATTCACAACGTTTTGTTGACCAAGACACTTCCGGAATAATCCATAGTGTGTGCTCGGAAATAGTGATTCTCTAATTCACTCAGAGGGGTTCGGGAGGGGTCACCAGTGTAATACGAAAGGGAGAAGAAATGGAGAACATGTATGATGAGGGAAGCAGGTTATGGGAAGCAGGGACCCTGGAGGCAGAAAACATGGTTGTGACAGGGCTACAGTAACTGTTACACCACTGTGGGGTGCCTCAACTAAAGTTTAAAGAGGAAATGCATTATATTTGATTTATTTTTTCTTGTTGCTTGTCAGCTTGGACAGTGAACATTTAACCAAACTCAAGATACATTTCTTTTTATGCCCCAAGGGTCTTTTTTTTTTTACTAAAAGGCGACGTTAAACGTTGCTTTTTTTCTCCTAGTCCTTGAAGCAGAAACAAGCATTCTGTTCAAATGATCAACTGAAGGCTCCAGTGTCAAAGCTGAAAGTCTATAAGAAAACTAAATCTAACTCTGATGTGTATTTGTAGAGGTAACTGAATCCCACCCTCCTTTTCCCCCCCAGACGTTTTGACAGATCTGTGACATTGTGAACATAAATACACTCACTCACAGAGAGACGCTAAACACAGAAAGAAGGTCCATGCTACAGCTTTGGACAAACAAATACATTATTTTGTCTTGGGTAGGAATAAAAACCAGACATAACATTTAGTGTACAAAGTAGTTTGGACATATTTATATATTAAAAGCTGCAGCACCCCCAGCGCAGCTAACTGGGATACTGAAGGCCAGCCATGTCTCTTACTGTCTGTGGTGAGAGGCATGTAAAAGAACCATTGCTGACTTTAGTAAAGAGTGGGCTGCTTTGCGTGTTTCAGACCTATGATGGCCTAGCGAGCTGTCCATGGTGTACCCTGCCCTCGACCAGAGTCGGCTGAGATGGGCGCCAACCTCCCCGCAACCCTAATTAGAATTAAGCGGTTCAGAAAATAAATAAATGGAATCATACGAATCATATGCAAATATTATACCAAATATTATTCCTATACTGTACCTGTCATTGTGTGAAGCTATAAAATAACACCTCTACCTTGAATCTATTTTTATTTACCTTTTTTACTTTTTTTCTTTTTTTTAAATCCACTGCCCTAAAGGAGTTTACACACACACACACACACACACACACACACACACAATTTTGTATTTATTGCAGGAATTTAAAAAAAGGGTGAGAAAAAAATGCATTGAAAATTTTATATTTGGACTGCCTTGGAGGGACATCATGGCCATTCTGAAGGCATATATCTGGTTAAAAATGAATTAAACAACTTACAGAATAGCTCTATTGAATTACTACAATGATGATCACTGAACAAGGAAATCACACTTGGCTAACAAGGTTTTAGACAGCTCTATACTTTAAAGTTTTCACTCTGCAGAATGGATAAACCTTAAGAGAAAGCAGTGCATATTTTTGAGTGGCAGCATGAAATCTCGAAGGAAGATGAAGAACAAAAAGAAAGGAAGACAATGAAGAACTAAAGACACTCAGAGTGCAAAAGATACCTTTGATAGAAACCCCCAGATATGGCATAGTTACTAGAAGTTTGCATATAGAAGTGGAGTGCTGTGAGGGGCAGTTAATCCAAGTCGATATAGTAGATACGCGTTTTGTTTATCTCTCCATGCCTGTTTATTCCTGCTTGGAAGCTACCGAGCCGAACCAAAGTGGCTCTCTCAACCTTCCTATAATCGTCCCGCACATGCGCTAACACATAAATCGAGTTGCCCATGGAATTCTGGGAGGGCTACCGAGCCCAACCAAAGTGGCTCTCTCAACAGCTCAACCTTCCTATAATCGTGCCACGCATGCGCTACCACATAAATCAAGTCACCCATGGAATTCTGGGAGGGCTACAGAGCCCAACCAAATATTGGCTTTAGCATCCAGGCGGGAAAGCACAATTAGCGTTGCTGTTCCGCTTGTTGCGCTCGCTTCACAGCAATAATAAAATGTCTTCCCCTCGTGGGTGTCTCAAAATCACTCCATGTTAAAAGATACAGATTTTCTCAAAATGTATCACCTCATTGTGACCTTGAACTTTGACCTTGACCTTTTAAAAACAAATCATTTTCAGGATTTGGATGGGATAACACACTGACCATGTCTGGCCGAAATCCATCTGATAGTTTTATCAGGAAATTGTTCACAGACACACAGACAGACGCCAATGATTTCAATAACTATAGAGGAGGTAAAAAGGAGGCAAAATTTGTGTTGGTTGGTGCTCCTTACAAGTCTGAGAACCAAAATTTTAATGAATAAAGAATAATACTTAAACATTAGCAAAGAAAAACAAGGGAATATGGAATTGGAAGTATGCTAAGGGCACCTGACGGCCACCATACGTTTCACGCTTTGAAAGAGAGGGGTACGGCAGGGTTTTAATCAAATAAATCCTGCATCGTGTACCTTTAAACTGGCTTCTTACTCAGAAAAGAAGGTTGGAAAGAAAAGATAAACATTTAAAAGTTATTTTGGTAAAACTAATCCTTCTTTTAATAAAGCTGAGGTCTTAAATTGTAAGAAGTAAAGAGCCTGATTCGTCTTTTGTCTTGGTAGAATTTAGCCTCAGTGACATCGGCCAGATTTTCACAAACCATCACACATACGTTTTGGAATGTTGCCAAATAACCGGGCCTACCTACCATTGTTTACACCAGTGCGAGTCATAAATCAACTGCACTTTGCCATATTGTTGCACCTGTTTCCTTTTTCCCCTCACAGTGAATCACAGTCATCCTCAGCACTAATCAAATTCTTTCATCAGTCCGTGATAACCAGTGTCCCACGAAACAATAAAAAGTCTCCCTGTGGCAGCTGGCTTGGCATTTCTTAGAGCCCTTTCAGGCATTGCAGTCGCACAACTGTGGATGGGACAGCCGTCTATCACAGCAGCAATCACTAGACACCTCAGTGCCCTGACCTGTTGCCTCTGTAACGGCTGAGTGCCGCGACAGTCTCTCCACTCCAGTTTCTTTCAGGATGGTTCAATTCTGCTTAAAAAAAAAATCACCTTTACCCTCAATGCTGTTGCAGAATACACAGCAAGGGAAGAAAACAATGAAAGGGGAGTCTGGTAACCTCAAGCGGTAGAGTGTTGCCTCGAAAGGGTGAATCGTGTAGGCAGTTCAATTAACAAATAAAATGGTAAATTCATAAATAAATAAACAAATAAATAAAAGTCTTTTGTTTTTCATTTTCCCTTTTTACTGCAGTAACAGAGCTATAAATCTCAGTGTTGCTGAGGCCATAAAACAGTCTCGTCTGTCCAAGTGAGGCTGCTGCTGTGAGATAATTAACCAGGAGCAGCTCAAGACACAGTGAATAGCCCTCTCCTTTAAATAGTGTGTGTGTGTGTGTGTATGTGTGTGTGTGTGTGTGTGTGTGTGTTTGGATGAGAGAGCAAAAGAAAGATAGAGGGAGCCTGATGAGCTCTTTTAAATGGATCAATTCTCTCGGCAGAAACTGGTTGTGCGCTTTGTTGCCTTCTGATTAATTCTCGCCAACGACACACATCCTGTTGTTCTCCCCTCTCACTCGTACTCACACTTTCCGTTCTCTTCCCTCCTTCATCTTTCAAGCAACATCTTTCTGCACTTTTCTTTCTGTTTCTTTCCTTCACTCTAAGCAAAGAATGGAAAGGAATAGAAGAGGCATCGATGTAGCATACGTTCACTTAAACACACGCAGCATCCAAGATACACAGAGTACAAAAGCAAACAAAAGATAGATGGACTCCTGCTGTAATGTGACACGGGGAAAAAGAACAACTATCTATCCATTATCTATACCACTTATCCATCAGGTTCATGGGGAACCCAGCTGACTTCAGAATAACTACCAGGCACAGGAAAAAGATTGAACCTAGAATCTTCTTGCTCTGAGCATTAATGCTAACCACCACACCCCCATGCCACTAAAAGATAACACCTGTTGGGTGATCATTTGCTGATTTGGTTTGCTATCGGAACTAAAAAGATCATGTAGCTAACTAGTAACGAACGCTTGCTCTTGGTTCATGCAAGCAATGTTTTTTTTGTTGTTGTTGTTTAAAAAAAAAAAATACACCAAAATAAAACGTGACACTGCATGAAATGATAATTTTTTTTCAAGGATTATTTAACATGGTGAGACAGGACAATTTAAGGTGATGATTTTTACTCTGGTTCATATGGGGGACTGTTTGGCTTGTTGGAGGTTTGTATTATAAATTTGTTATTGGATTTTTTTTAAACAATCCAATTTTATTTTCAAAATGTTATATCCATTATTTTTTAAACCACAACTCTAAATGCCTTCGGAGATGATCAACTGCCAAAAAGCATAGTCCTTTTTATTCTCCAATCAGCAGTGACATGCAGTAAGGACCACCCCTTTTGTTGTTGTTATTTTTTTCCTTTGCAAATTTACATTTGTACATTCATGGCATTTGGCAGACCCCCTTATCCAGAGCAACATACATTTCTTGCCAGAGCAATTGAGGCCTTGCTCAAGGGCCCAACAGTGGCAGCTTGATGGAAGTGGGGCTTGAACCCCCGAACTTTGGATTTGTAGTTTTGGACTGAAAGGATTTGCATTTACACATAAAATTTGTACAACTCATTAATTAATGAATATCACTGCTGGGGCCATGGTGGCATAGTGGATAGCATGTCTGCCTCACAGAAAGGAGGTCTTGGGTGTGAATCCCAGGCTCGGCGAGGTTGTTTCTGTGTGGAGTTTGCATGTTCTTCCCATATTTGCTTGGGTTTCCTCCGGGTACTCCAGTCTTCTCCTGTAGCTCAAGGACATGCACATTAGGCCTAGAATAAAACATAAAATGTCCCTAGATGGGAGTGTGAATGGTTGTGCGTGTTGGCTTTGCAAGAGATTGGACGAAGGTAGGGTACACCCTGAATAGACAGGGTCAGTTGCAATAGGCTCCAGCCTTCCTGGTGACCCTAATAGGACAACAAAGGTTCAACAAATGAATGAATGAATGAATGAATGAATATTACTGCAATTCAATAGGCTTTATCTTTTGAGAGTATAAATACATTACAATAAATTGTAATGCCAAGTTGTCTTTTTGTTTTGAAATCTGTTTGTGTTTGGATTAGAACTCAGTAAGGCACATGATTCTATAGGCACACATTAAAAGGGGGGGGGGGGGACAGAAGAAAGGGAAATGAGGACAGAGGTAGCGGACGGTGAAGGGGAGAGCCATGTTTAGATTCTGGAAATGGTACACTTCCTGTTCCTGACACACGTTTCAGTGCTTTTCTCATCTTCCCTTTCGTGCCTCACCTGCTCGCTGTCTCTGTCAGAGCGTACAGCAAAACAGGCGGATAAATAACTTCTTATTGAAGAGGGAAAACACACTCCCTCCCTTATTTCACTCTGGTTATTGCTTATTAACTTTTATTAATTACAGAAATTACACAACAGGAAACGCAGCTTAACAGACTTTAAACCAAAACTGAAAGGGCTGAAGGGTTTTATTTATTTATTTTTAGTCCATCAGTTTTCCAGGTCACTTAGCTTCTTATATTCCGTGCTTATATTCTGAGGATTGAAATTCAAGCTGTTATGCTGCTGTCACACTGCTTCACTGTCACCGTCCTCATCACGGATCGAAATGTCATATCTGTCTCAGAAAAGTATCATCAGATTTCTGCTTTTAGAAACTCTCATGAAAATTACAGGCTACAGGTAAAAAACAGGAGCTGAGAAATAGAAAATAGCTGCAGTCCATGACCGTATGCAATTCCGTGAAATGGCATTTCAATAAGACTGACTTATTTGTTAATTTTATGCTTCGCAGATCAACATTTTTAGTCAGAGTGCGTTATGCTAGGTTCTGTTTCAGGAATATTGAAATCGGGAAATAATTGGCACAAACAAACATACACAATATACCCCTAACCGTATTTGTAGTCAATCAGCCAAGACTTGCTTCAGGCATTTGTCTTTAGTTTTGCACCGGAACTATGAGGCCAACAAACAAAACAGGCTGTTGGCCACAAGGCTAACATTGCAAAGCCACTATACACCCTCCTTGACCCTTCTTCTTAAACACAGTGGAGACCACAAAGCATCCGAATATGAATACTTTCATACTATTAGTATGATAAAAGCACCATGTCAGTCATTCAATAAGCAATTAATAGCAGTTTAACAGTGCTCAGATGATCTAAATCCATAATATGCAAATGTATTACTAAGTATGCTCAACTACAGTATTCCATAATTCATCTGGCGTTGAAATAATTCAAACAGAGCAGCCTACATTACCTTGTTTTACTCAACTACACTAGCATAAATTTACAATTGCTAGCCACCTTAGCTAACATTATAAAGACTGAAGGACAGGCAAGACGGCAG
Source organism: Neosilurus mollespiculum (assembly GCA_030014195.1). NCBI lineage: Eukaryota > Metazoa > Chordata > Actinopteri > Siluriformes > Plotosidae > Neosilurus > Neosilurus mollespiculum. The sequence goes on along the minus strand of JAQMYF010000011.1, from coordinate 13,540,665 downwards.
CAGAATATATTTGAATTTTGCACTAACTACTCACTTGCACCCTCATATATAACGTACTACAGGGACAGTCAAGGTAGTAGGAACATAATCAATGTTAGTACATACTGAGCATCTGGATGATGTTCAATGCATCTGGTAGAAATATTACAATATAGCTTATGTTAGAAAGTTTTAAATTCATACATCTACTAAAAGTATGAAAGTACAAGCACCAGCAATGTTCACAGAATAACGATGGCTGCCTCACATGACACAGTGAAAATTAATATCTTTTACAAACAAATGTGGGAAAAAAATATCTAAGCTTAACTAACAACCGTATTTTAATTTAGCTAATCTCTGATCTATACATTATATATACCACAGCTCAATACAAACAGGGTTAATGGTTATACCCAACTAATGTATGGATGTATGAGCAATTAGAACTGCCCTCTGCAGATTGTATCTGATATATTTATATTATTTGGGAATTTACTATAAATTTAAGGCAGCGTATTGCTGTCACTCAGGTAAAAAAGGAGGTCAATATCATGCTATAATGTAAAGTTGACTTTTTCCTGTTTCTCGGACGTACAAAATTGTCATGTTATAACAATATAATATTCATTATGTTTCATTTTTAAGATATGATGTTTTCATGTAATTCCGATATTGTTTCAAGAATAAAATACAATATTGCTACAACAATAAAAATTTATTGTTGTAACATGATAAGTTTGTGTTAGAATAATGTGGAAATATATTACTATAACTTGAAAAATGCTAATTTGATAAATTTGTATTGTTGTAACATTGATCATTTTATGACACAAGTTGCATGTCAAAACATGAAAAAACAGCTAAACACTTTTCATAATTTCAAGCACATTTTCATAACTGTTACACCACTGCATAATATATAATAAACCAACATTATAAAAAATAAAGAAATTATAAAGAAAATCAGAGGACACTATAAAAATTTTGTAAAATTAAAAAAATGTAAAAGTTACCAAAAATGTATAATTAATTTCTTAAAAAAAAAAGAAAATCAAAGTAAGTGCTTACTGCATATACCTACAAGGGTATAGCTGTTGCTACAAGCAATGTTTATACTTGGCACCAGTCACTCTTGCCACTACTGGAGGTTGACGCTAATTTGCAGTGGCAGCCTCTGGCTTCTGGTCTAGCCATATATATGTACGTATGTCTTTGTGCTAGTCCATGTAGATTTAGGTAGAATTATTAAACTCATGTTCATTGCTTCCTTAAGGAAATTTTTTGGGGAAGTCAGGGTTTGGCGGCATCTGTCTAAGTTCTGATGAATCCATCTCTGATTAAAACTATATTTAAGTTTTTAATAATAACTGCTCGAATCGGGCTGCGTGAATGTTCAGAACCTGCTGAGAAAATTATGCCGTTCATTTCATCACTTATTATTTCCTATGTAGATATTCCATTAGTTTTTGTACATAATCTGGAATTTAAATAATAATAATGCTGATAATTTATTATTAAACAAAAATAAATAGTGCATTTTTATTTTATTAATTGATGCCTACAGTTGAGTGATGGGAAATCTTGGTAAGTAAATAAGACAACGTGCATGTTGACATTATGTAGCCAAGAAAGCTACTTGTTTTGGTACTAGCCTTACTTTACATCTTTTGATGAAGCGATCCAGTTAATTTTTTAATTTTTTTTTAAATCCATCCATCCATCACTACCTGTTTTTTGTTCACTACCCATCTTATTCGGATGATCCCTCAGCATGACTCATCCGGTTCTACAGAAGTCAGGGGTAACAAGCGTCATAGGAGTTGCCGAGGAGAGAAATATCATCACACTGAATGTGTGGGAGCCGAAACAGTCTATCGCCTCAAACAGTGCGCTGTGCAATCTACCGAAGCCAAAACAATTTACACTCATAGATTGTTGTTAGAAGTGCTTGTCGAGGATCAAATGATCCTTTCTGTGTGTTCGGAATAGAAAATTTCCCAAAATGCTCACCATGTCTTCTGTCTCTGATGAATCAAAGCTCTGAGATCAGTGTGAGGACTGATGTGCTCATCTCGAGTCATTAGAGCACACAGAATCTGATGAAAAGTTATTTACTGACCCGCTGATCTGCATTTTTATCTTCAATATGCTGAAATGTAATATTTGTTTGTATGACTGTGTAGATTTAATTTGTATTATTATTTGAGTCGGCTCTTTTAGAAACATGGCAATGAGTATGCATGTATGTATGCAAATAAAATGTAAAAAAAAAAAAAAAACATTTAGAGAGTACTCACACATCCACTCATTTGCCAAGCTGCTTACTCCTACTAAGGTCGTGGGGAGGCTGACACTGAGCAAGGCGGAGTAAACCCCGAACAGTTCACCGAACCATCACAACACACACACACAACCATTCTGACTCTCACACATCCAGGGGCAATTTGAAACAGCCAATTAGCCTAATGTGCATATCTTTGAGCTGTGGGAGGAAACTGAAGTGCCAAGAGGAAATGTTCTATAATCATGAAGCTCCAGATTTTTCTCCTGTTTTAGTGTTGATAGCAAATTATAGAACATGCATATTTCAACCAGGAATGCTTTAGCCTGGGACTTCTTATTGTGAGGCGGATGTGCTAACCACTATGCCGCCATGCTGCCCTATCTACAAAGTAAAAAAATAAAAAAAATAATAAAATCAATGTAATTCCAGACTCGAAGCTCCAGATTTTTCTCCCTTTTTTGTGTTGATAGCAGATTATATTTTCCATTCTAACTTTTGCGACTCTGGCTACATACCAGTAGCATCTATTAAATAAAACCCGGAATCTCTGTTAGACATTATAATCTTATTTATATGAATATCTCCCTCTTTGTGTATTATGTAATGAGAACATCAGACTGTGAGGCTTCAAGCCTATCGACACTCCTTGGAGATACTTCTGAACATAAAGCTATTTGTGCCTTAAGTCTGTCTAACTCTGTCTATCTCCATCTTCAGTCACACTCGCACTCAGACACATGCCTCCAGTCCCTCCGTTCCACTTAATCGGTTCCACTGCCTGAAGTGGGAGCACGGTTAGCATGATGGGATCCCTCTTTCTCTTTCTCTCTCTCCTTTCTCATACATTTTCCTTAATTCTTGCAAACAAGATGTTTCAGCTCTGAGAGAGCTAAAGTGATGACACACACTTATTATGGAATTGAACATCAATTAATTTGCTTCTACAGCATTATGAACTTGGGCTAACTAAACACTGTTGATTCTATATAGCAATTAATTCACAGCAAATTTAATGAAGGACGCTAAGTAAGCAACCAAACTATTAATACATTTTCAATCTATGTTATGTAACTAAGAAACACGTAATTTTTATTTGCGGTTTTCGTTGTTCATACTCTGTGATAGTCTAGCCATTTTCGAACAAAGACGAAGAGCTGGTTTCTTTATAGAAAAGCTCCGTGGTGCTCACGTGCACACACAGGCAACCCTACTGTCGGCGCTGAGTGCACTTGCACTTCACAGAATTTTCTTTTTTAGTCAGTGTTTTTTCTTCTTGAAGAAAGCTATCTTGCGTATGAGCCGAGCAATGGCTCAGACAAACGTTTTATGTTCAAGGTCACTGTGCCAAGGTCAACGGTCACATATGCAATTTAGCTACCCCACGCACAGGTTTAGGTCATAGGAAGTGCCTATGCAAAATTTCAGAATACAGCCTGTTTTGTTCAGCTGGCATGTGCATGAGCCAAGCAATGGCCTGGACCAAGTTATTGTCATGCCGCCCGCCCGCCAAGCCTACGACAATACCTTTCCAGCCATAACCGGCTGAGGGGTAAAAAGGTCAGTTGCTCTGGATAAGGGTGTCTGCCAAATGTCATAAATGTAAATGTAGTATCCATACAGTGCAATATGTTACAATTTTACTGGATATAACAATTGGTCAGCCATAGGTCTGTATCTATAACTGTGCTCTTTGACTGGAAAACTGTTTTAAGTATCTTAAAATAGCTGCACCGAACCACTTAATCCTAATATGGTTGTGGGGAGTCCATTGCAGAGCCAACACACACTCACACACACTCGCACTCTCACCTACAAGCAATTTGGAACAGACAATTAGCCTAATGTGCCTGTCTTTGGATTGTGGGAGGAAACTGGAGTACACGGAGGAAATCCATGCAAGCACGGGGAAAACATGGAAACAAGGGAGTGGAACCCAGGATCTCCTGAGGCAGACATGCTAACCATTACAGCACCCATCTAAAAACAGAACACAAATAAGAGCTATAGGTATTTTTTTTCAGCACCTCAGCACAGAGACCACTCCGAACATTGGCTTAAGAGCTTCTGTAGACAACGAGACCACAGCACGATAGGTGATATAAGCTGTAGGTGCTGCGTTGCATGGCTAATTGTCCCTATTAATATATAATAAAGGGGCATTAATTGCATGGCTTCCCGGGTCTTAATGGCACTTGCAAATAGGCAATTAGCTCAAATTTCTCACTCTTTTTTTTCATTTCTTTTTTTTTTCTTTTAATTGCAAACTCCTGACAGGTCTTTCACTTGAGAGAAAATATGGCAGACCGAAAATTATTCTAAGAAATGTGAAATTTCATCTATTATGAAATCAGGTCCATTAGAGCGCCGAATAAAAAAAAAAGGTTAAAAAGAGAAAAAGAAGTACAACAACGGGGACACACAGGAGGCTTTTACTAAACACTGCACCAGTGGTGTCAATGTCATTTCTGGGGTCATCCTATTTTTTTGCTAATGCAGGCATACAACCAATAAACAAGCATTTCAGCTTAAAAACAGACGACTCTGCCTTACGACCTCTATAGCACGGAAAGGAAAAACATTCCCTTACTGACTGATCGAGACACACACCCACAGGGACACACCGATGGCTCCGGAGACAGAGAGAGCAAATGCGAAAGGCAATCCAAATGAAATTGGCCGCAGTAAATGACACTCGATTACCATCTTAAATATACTGTCAAAAAGCAATTTGTGCTATGCATGCTAGAGGCCTGGAATTTGCACCTTATTAGGGAGCCTGGACTATCATTAAGATCTCATTCTTTCCGATTTTCTTCCCTCTCGCTGTTGTTCTTATTTGGGGTGGGTAGGGGGGCGAGAGAGAGAGAGAGAGAGAGAGAGAGAGAGGGAGGGAGGGAGCAAGCAGACTGATTGCCAGTGTAAGTGAGTCATCTCAATGAGATTATAAGACAGGAGAGAAAAAGATATGGTTTACTGAAACTACAGATTTTCCTTGGTGTTGTGATGGCAATCACTGAAATCAGCTCTTCATAAATAATAAGAATAAAAATAACTTTATTAGTAGCTCATCCACAGGTTGGCTCTTCGTCTACTGATTACAAAATATTGATTTATTTATTCTTTCATTCGCTTTTTGTTGTGGAATTTTCATTAAACCTGTTACTTCCTGTTATGATTTACATCTCAGCATAACATTCATGCAAAATAAATAAATAAATAAATAAATAAATTACAAAAAATAAACACCCCAAACCAACCAGCAAAAAAAAACCCCAGCTTTACTTTTGACACTTACAGCAAACTGATCCAGGAAACTCCCTGCAAAAATGAAAGAACGTCATCTGTCCAATCAGATTTAACCATTCTACCACACAGTGAATGAACTGTCTTTGACTCATCACCAATACACTAGACTAACATTCCTCCATTGTCAGGTTTCGATCTGCATTCATTTCAATACGATAGCTCATGGAGAAGACTTGATATCTATTGAGATTAAGTCCAGTTTTGCTAAAAAGCATTCATTATCAACACTGGCCAGTGTATTGGTTAACATCACATATAGTCTTGTTGGATGAGATCACATCCAGTGCTGCCAATATTCTAGAAAAGCAAAACAAAAAAGGTACTATAAAACAAGGATGTATTATTCCCCTGGTAATGACCATCCATTGACCTCCAATTACGCTTAATATGTGGATAGAGTGTGGTCATTAAATCGTGGTGAGTGGGTTTTACGGGTGAGCAATGTGTTTCATTTTACTAGTTTATACCTCACCAGTTTATCACCTTGTCAAGCACCATGCCTGCTACACACTATATATACTATACACCCTACCAAGACAAAGGGGGTTCATTTACATTTACGAGATTTGAAAAAGCCCTTATACAGAGCAACTTACACTTTTTCTTGTTTATACAACTGAGCAGTTAAGGGTTAAGGCCTTGTTTAAAGGCCCAACAATGGCAGTTTGGTGGTACAAAGGCTTTCTGACCTTCAGATCAGTAACTCAGTAATCCATAACCACTGAGCCAGTACTCCCACACACTAATTATTCCAGTTGACAATAGATAATAATTATACACCAGCTAGAAAAACTTGGCTCACTGCCTGTGAGAGGTGGTGTGCTCTCTGGACAGGTCGCAAATCCATCACAGAGCTAACACAGTGATAACTAGCCATTTGCAACTCATCCTCACATGACACACCTATCCAACCGGTCTACATGTTGGACTGTAATGAAATTCTTCTTATATGGTTCGCATTTTATGGTTTCACCCAAATGAGGATGGGTTTCCCTCTTGAGCCTGATTCCTCTCAAGGTTTCTTCCTTGTGTCAGCGGAGGGAGTTTTTCCTTGCCACTGTCGCCGCGGGCTTGCTCATTAGGGATGTGTAGGGGTTGTAGAAAAATTTTTAGA
>JAQMYF010000011.1:13518838-13533246 GCA_030014195.1 Neosilurus mollespiculum | reverse complement strand
TAATTTTACTATGTAAAGCTGCTTTGTGACAATGTCAATTGTAAAAAAGCGCTATACAAATAAAACTGAATTGAATTAAATTAAATCCCATTATAGAACTGGAATGAGCCAGGGCTATCTCAAGGCTACCCAAGGGTTCTCTTTCTGTTCTATTTCTCATTCATACAGCTTAATAGTTTCATCTCCCATAACACCCTCCCATGCTGTGAATGCCACCCACCCTGTCAAGAATGCCTGAACCATGGGCACCTCAGAGAGAGCAATCAACGCCGCTAGTGGATTGCCTGGTGGAAGTACCTTGTACTCTATGAGTGACCCTCAAGTTCCTTATGGAGTCTTCATTTTCTGTCCCTGATTGAAGATGAGAGCTCATTTCAAAATTGGTGGTTCTGAAGCTAATGATGTTGCGTTGCGATGCTTCCTAAAAGCATAAACTGCCTAGTGATTTGAGAAAAATGAAAAATGTACGTCATGTGCGAAACCTGTCTCTGAATACGAGTAACTGCCTCGGCGATAACACTGATGAAACGTTGTGGATTGAAGTGAGTGTTTATGGCCCTGTGTGTGTTTACATGTTGTTCATCACTTTTTTTTTATTCACCAGCCTGCTGCTGCTTCTTCTCCATCTCCCTTCAGCCTGGATTTCCAAAGATAAACCCTTATCTCCAGGCTACACTGTAGAGGCCATTATTTTTCCATTCATTCCCTGTAGGAGTGCACATCCTTGACATGTAGTATGAAACCTTCCATAATGCTTCTGGGTGAGAGCATAAGAGTGTGCAGATCAGCTTTCTTACGCTCAGCCCTGAAGCAGATTTCTTCTCAGACAGAATCCATTCGCATGGCTTTCAATAATGAAGAAAAGCAGTGATCTGGGTTTTTACCAGGATGACTGGTAAGAAGAGTTTAAAGTGGATTTAACAGTACGTCGTGCTCTGTGATCTAGTAAGCTCCTTACTACCTTCCATGACTTCCTTAACACAGTGAGTGAATAACGTGTACTGAATTCACCGATTTCATAATTCCACTGAGCTCATGTTACTGTGATTAATGTGGAGCCATTTACAATAACAGGTTATTTATTTACTTTTTGATCCAGTTGTCAATTTGTGTTCTTGCCTTATTTTCACTATGACTTTTATTAGTTTCTATGGCTGGCTACAAAGTTCTCATTGTGTCAATAGTTTAATCTTGTAACCAGAGGAGTGCACAAAAAGATACCAAATTCTCAGATCTGTGAACCAATGAGTGGAGTCCAAGACCTTTGAAACGGCACACTGTAGCACCATGTGGTATCAACTAGTGGCCTTAGGAATGGCCTCAAGGCCAGTGTAGAAGATGTGATAAAGAAAAAAGGCAGTGTGGACACAGCGAGTCTTGAGGATCTGACGGAAAAAAAAAATTGAATGATTTATATGTTTTCCCCCAATTCACAAACTTTTTTTAAATGTTTTTTTTAGAGCAAACACAAAAAATTTACAAACATACACACACACACATATCTGTGTGCACTTCCTTGATAAATAAATAAACACACACACACACACACACACACACACACACACACACACACACATTATATATATATATATATATATATATATATATATACATATAAATTTTTCTTAATGTACTTTAGAATTGAATAATCAGTCAATGTTCTGCTAAACTCAGCATATTTTAGAAACATTGCAAGGGTGTTTGTTAGACAGCATCAAATCCCAAGATATAGCCTCAAGCTGTTTATGAGGTGCCTCATTGCCTGTGCATTACACAAATAGGCTACACTTGCAAAGCAATACGCACTTGTCAGCAACCATGCTTATTTACAGTAACAGATGTCTTTAGGCGTATTTTCCCCAATTTTTAATAGCCCTTGATTCTGCGTGTTCATTTACAAACCTCACTATCCTCTATGGATGAAGTGTGAAGCCAGACAGCTTGCCAAACTAAAGGCTAACACGTTTGCTACAGGGTAAACAGACAGGCTGCTTCTCGACAAATAAGTTGCCGTTAGCATAAAACCTAACCTCCATTGCCCTCGGTGTTACTCGAATAAAAATTAAACAGGATGTGTAGTCAAAGCATCTATCCTGAATGGCAAAACAGCTCTTGGGTTGAGGAGTCATATTAAATGTTACCCCAGGCTAAAACTTCATAGGGCTACATGAATATTTCTAGCCGTTCTCGCTGAAAACAGTATAACATCGCATGAGAATCAAGGCATAAATGCACCCTCAGGGCAAGCATTTATGACTGTGTCACTGCTAATTTTATCTGAAAGATCTAAAGGCGATGCTACGTTGCACGCCTTATATCGAGCCGGCGTGTTGCCGATGGAGCAAGACTCTAGTGCTATCATTTCAGCCATATGGTGATCCTCAGTAACGCTACATAACCTACAGAGCAAATGGCTGGGGGAAATGAGCTAGTTTAATGTGCTGTTTGGAATAAGGTAGTGTTGAACTTTAGTGGGAATCTATGCTAACAAAACTAGCAGTGCAAAAAGAGAGTTATCCAGAAGCATGCACACCCAAGCTGTTAAACACCAAAAAATAAAAATAAAAAATTAGGTGAGATACCAGTATAATCCTGGATGTACACAAGTTTATTCATTTTACCAGAATGATAATGAACTGTCTCTAGTATCTTGACCGTTGTTGTTCATTGTGTTCTGTATTTAAAATGGGAGACCATTTAATCATGTAAAATAAAGGATCCCGTTTGTATCCCAGTTTAAAATGTTGCTTAAAATCATTGTCATTTAAAAACGTCAAAAACATAACTATGTGGTTAAAATGAAAGATGGAAATGATGACACCTATATTTGCACACATTTATACATTATACTCAGTATTATAGCCAGAGGGGTGGTCAAAGTGCACGGTACTGAACCTCCACCATGCAGCATGAATCATGTAGGAAATGGGTCCTACCTTCAATACCTTGTTCCTTCAATCAAGTCTGACTCATGGCAAACTTCTCAGACAGCTTTTTTCGATTGTAAGGTCTTTCTCTAACCCGCCACAGTAGGGTGGCTAATTTTGGTATGGGAAAAAATTAAATTTCAATTTTTTTTTTCCCACACACCCTCTAATTTTAGGAGGTTTCATGAAAAAATAACCCAGAAAAAAATCCAGGCCTATAAAATAAATCTAAGTGGTTGGGGACCTTCAGTTTTGCACATTTTGACCGGAATTTTGCAATATTTTAATTATCCGTAACTTTATTTTCTGGATCAATAATCCGTTTAACGTCTAATCAGACCATATAAATTATTACAATATGTTTTAATATATATTAAGTGTACTTTTATGGCATGTTTTATTAAAAAATTTCATCAGTATGTACTTGTAATTATCTTTTTTGGGCCACACTACACCACAGCAACTGGTACTCCCAAGTGGTCTCCCATCCAAGGATGAACCAGGCTCGACCCAGCCCAGCTACCGACGTCAGACAGGATCGGGCATTCACCGAGTGAATGGAGGGCCCTATATCGGTATTAGCTTTATTTATCTTAAGATATGTTCTGTAGTATGTAGATGTGATTATTGTGATGCAAACAACACTCTTGCTTGAAGGATTTACAAGATGGTTGGGGTTTAACCTTTGGAGGTCACTCAAGATCACAGTTGACTCTCTTAATTCAAAGTTGACACAATGCTTCCTATTAGCGTTCCATAGTAACTTTTTGTGTATCATGTGAAATGTATAACTTCAAAACTTTGGGACCTTGCTCTGACCTTGACCTTTGACCTTGCCCTTCCAAAATCAAATAACCACTGGGACTCGAGTAGGGTAGTGTCCCCACCAAGTTTGGTGAAAATCCTTGTAGGGGTGTAGTCAGAATTTTATTCAAAGTCTAACTGACAAATTGGTGTTTATAATTCCTCAGCCAAAACTCTTGTGGTGGAGGTAAAAACTAAAAGGAAACATGAGGATTAAATCCTCTAATTGTGCTAAGAATGCCATATTCCATGAGACTTATTCCACTATCAGTATTTATCGTGTTGAAAGCTCAAATATTGGACCATAAAAAATAGTATAATAAACCAAAATGTCTATGTGCAGCACTCCTTCTCTACAGAGACAGACAGCTAGATAGTGATGTTGTTTTAATCCAGTTCACTTGTGCATTAGTTTACCTTCATGAAAATACCAGGAATGACAGCAGTCAAAGTAATGTGTTTACAAAAATAGTGGTTTAAACAGTCAGTGGTCAGGGAAAATTAGAGGGACAGGGTCCCAGTATTTTCATGATGTCACTGCTGGTCATAAGATGAACGAGAAACTCGAGTAAAAACTTGAAAAAAAAAGAAAAGGTGTACAAGCATTTAACATAGGGGCAGCGGTGGCTCAGTGGATAAGGCTTACTGATCAAAAGGTTACTGATCAGAAGGTTGGTGGTTCAAGTCCCAGTACCACCAAGCTGCCACTGTTGAGCCCTTGAGCAAGGCCCTTATTTTTTTTTTATATAAATGAGATAAAAGAAATGGAAGTCACCCTGGATAAGAGCATCTGCCAAATGCCGTGAATATAAATGCAAACTTTGATCAAACAATACAGGTCACTCAATGTGAGGTTCCACTAGGGGGTGACCAAAAAAAAAAAAAAAACATACACACATGACAACGTGACATGCAAGTTAAGATTTTACTGACTTACAAATGCATCTATTATCTATAGTGCGTATTCCTCAGGATCACTGGAGCCAATCCCAGCAGACTCTGGACAAGAGGCGGGGTACACACAGGCCTTGACCAATAATCAACCACTTTACACAGTTTACACTGGCAATTATGTTAGCAACATTTCTTATTTAAACATCCTGTACTCTAAACAGACAACAAAGAGATGTTTGGAAAAAGAGAACCACGTCATACCAAATGTGAAGCACGGTGGTGGAAATGGTTTGGGTTGCGTTGCTGCCTCAGGGATTGAGTAGCTTGTAGTCATTGATTCAAGTAAGAATTCTGCATTACATAACAGAGTGCTTGAAGATAATGTGACCATCTGTCTAAAAGTTGAAGTTAAATTGCCAGTGGATCTTTCAACAGGATAATGATCCTTAGCACACTTACAACTCCACGAATGAATTGCTCGAAAAGAAGAAATTAAGATACGGACTGGCCTGGTTATCGAAAGCTCCAATTTAAAACCTTACCTCTTACCTCTGGTTTGAAACCTTACAATTACATATAAGGGGAGAAACAGTGGTGTAATGGTTACCACATCTTCCTCAGAGCTAGAAGGTCCTGGGTTAGAGTCCTGGGTTTGTGCATTTCTGTGTGTAGTTTGAATGGTCTCCTTGGGCTTGTGTGGGTTTCCTCTGAGTACTCCGGTTTCCTTCCACAGTACAAAGACCTGCACATTAGGTTAACTGTGTTCCACATTGCCCATATGTGTGAATGTGATTTGCTGTGTGCTTGTTTTGCTCTGTGATGGTCTGGCGTCACGTCGCGTGCCTTCGTGATCTTAATAGGATTAAGCGGTTCGGCAAACGAGTGAGAGAGAATGAGAAAATACATAGAAGACACCCCTGAAACAACTTCAACAGGATGCAAGTGGTCAAAAATGGCAGCAAGCTGCTATTTATTTTACATTTGTTTTGTTAAATACCGTAAGTAGGGGTATGAAGGTGAATTCTGTAGCAAAAAAAAAAAAAAGTACAAATAAGCAAGTAAATGTAATGCAAAATTGCGCTTATCGAGCCAAAGTCCTTCCAGGTTTTCTCTGAGTTAAACATTGCATTGCTATCAGAATGGCTAGACTTTTGCACTGGAAACACTGTTTACTTATATAAATAGTCTATGATTGGAATCAACAAGGCAAAAATATTGCCTTTGAATGTAAACATATTATAGGTTATTGTATTTCCTCTGCCAAAAAGTTTCCCCTCTATTTACTTATGTGTACAACTTTTTCTTTCTGAGAAATTGCTTTTATGCACCCTGCTGCTAATGAGCCTCATTTGCATCTGTGCTGATTAGCCAATCAGAGGTAGCATGACGCCGTCTAATAGCACCACTTTCTCACACTTCGCCACCATTATGGCGGCACATGCCTTCACATCAAAAAAAAAAAAAAAAAAAAAAAAAAAGGCTTGGACAGGTGATAAAGCTTTTAGTTCTTCACTCTTTTTTTTTTTTTTTTTTTGAAGTAGTGTTGCCAGAAACCATCTGCTAGCCTGTTACACTGACTGCATGTTACACAAGCATTCATAATCAGTATAAAACTATATTTGCATTTCTATATTTGCACTTTTTTTAGCTTTACATAGTTGACCACACAAGCCTGCTATAACGAGCCATAATGACAGGTAGTGAAGGGTGGTAAAAAGACGGAGTGTATTTCTCACTTCAACACAGTTCGTAAATAAGCTCAGGGAGTGAGGACAAGTGCAGCTGCTACTACAGTGAAATCCTTTGTTTATATGTAAAAACAGCATTCACACGTTCACACACACACGCACAAATATCCATTACACTTGAAGTTTTTAAAAGGAAATGAAAGCCCTTTGTCCAAATTTAGGTTCTCTTTTATGGCCGGTTCCATTTTAAGCGTAAGACGAGAGTCAATTTCTAAAGACTTGACCCTGGCTGTGTGTTCATTGAAAAGAGGAAAACACAGCCTTTTTTTTTTTTTTAACCCTTGTACATGCTTTCATTTACTGATTTTGCAGTGCGGTCTACAAATGATGTTTGTTTTGCTCATTGCTTGCTAACACCTAAAGCCGGCAGTGAAAAGCGCTAAAAGGCTTCATGGAGAGAAACGTTCTTGTGCTTTCTTCTGGAAATGCTAGAACTAGAAAAGAAGTCAGAGAGAAAGAGAGAGAGAGAGATAGAGAGAGAGAAAGAGAGAGAGAGAGAGAGAGTCTTAAGCCAACTGCCACATCAATGCTAACATCACTGTTATAAAAATAGTCTGGCGAGCACTAATAGACAACCATAGGAGTCTGATGGAGAGAACTATGGCTACCAGCAACATTGTGACTATATAACCTAGACTGTACACCTGCGTGTAAATATGACGACAGAATCAAGCTTGGTTCCGTATCTTGAATCTCTGACCTGGTTCTTTCATGCAACATCTGTTCGAACTGCATCCTAATGAGATTTTACCTGGATGTGTAAACAATTATAGTGACATCTGAACACTGAAGCACATTTATTCATTCACTCACTGGTTGCGGGGGGCTGGAGCCCATCTCAGCTGACTGTAGGTGAAGGTGGAGAACTCCCTGAACAGCTCGTGGGCTAGTAACATTGCCTAAAGAGAATTAAAATGGCAACCTTTTTAAAATACCATGTAATAAATTACTTATTAAACTCTTTTGCTCGGTCTGTACAGAGAAATCTTTTTGTCTTTGACCCCTTCTGTACTAAACACCTCAGGCTGAGATTTCTTTGCACAGACCTCTTGCTCTCTTAATAAGTAGCTTTATACATATCTGACCATCAACATTTAAGGCAGTTCTTCCAGAAGCTGTTGGACCAAAGCTGGAGGCAGACAACTGTACAAGAAGCCAGCGTACACTGTAGGATTACCATTTCCCTCAGAACTAAAAGGCTTAAAGGTTGAGTCTTATGTGGGACATGAGTATGCTTAAATATGTTAAATCTTACCTGCTAGGCATGTTGTAATCATTAGAACAAGAAAGTATGTAGATAACAAAGAAATAATTCCAGTTTTTTTTTTTAGCGGGCAGTATTAGCTCTCCAAAAAGCAACAAATAGATCATGGCATGGTCACATGATAAGCTACATCAGAAACGGGTCACGAAGTTTATTTACAACATGCAAGCATATCAGCCTCGGAGTCCTCGTCAGTTTTCAGTCAATTTGACGACATTTAGAGCGATGTCAGTGAACCTGAAATTGATAAAAATGATTTACAGAATGTTTTTTTCGCATATGAACCCATGGAGGAAGGTTTGGGGTCATCTTCCAGTGAGGTGAATGGAGATGACAGGGAAGAGCGTCTCGAAAACACTGCATGGCGAGCAATGACTGTGATCAGATTTCAACCCCATATTGTGTAACTTAACTATACACATAAGGACATATGTAAATATATCATGTAGCACCACTGGGTGTAAATATATAGTCAAGCATCTATAAAAATTAGTAGCTACATAAACATACCGTAGTGCAATGTATATATTATATATATATCAAACATTTTATTATTATTATTTTAGATGCATGTTATAAATGCATGGTACAGCTCATTACAATCTGTTAAAGTAATTTGAACATCCATGAAACATTAACTAACCTTAAAAATTTTTTATTAATGTAAAAGACGTTTCTGGAACATGTGAGTTGTTTCGTCAAACGGAGATGAATCAACTCTGAAGCCTTTATATCCAACTGTATGTATATCTGAATCAGTGAATCAGGTCTTCTCGGAGTTGGTTTCCAGCCTGCCCGAACACTGTGGTTGTTACTCAGGGAACAAGAGTCTCACAGGGATACAGTCCTCTCTCGAGAACTTTATGCAGGCTTACCTTATCCTTAGTTTACTTGCTACAAAATGCCATTGAGCATATGTCTCCAGTTTTCCGAAGTTGTCCGAGTGAGGGCCGTTTTCAGTCATACTGGACATGTTTACACTTCCGCGCGAGTCTAGCGTGTGATGTTTCACGTACCATGTGACCTGACTTGACCCAGTTGAGTCTGTTTGGCAGCTGTGGGCATCAAGGAGCCAGGAAACACAAAACTGAACACTATCACAGTACACACAGCAGTGATAAATGTTGGGACTGAAAGGTTTGATTTGTTTAGTCACAATGAACTATTAGCAACAAAAAGATTACTAAATATTTTATGTAAGACTCGACCTTTAAACCTGCTCCAGACAAAGCAAGCTGTGTGAAAATTGGGTTTACCAAGGTTGGAGACAAAAAATCTTGATCTTGATCATGATCTTCAATCATGTGGCCTTCACACCCCTAACCTCAACTCTATGATGGCACCCCAGGCCTCCCTGCCCAACATCAGTGCCTGACCTCACTAATGTGCTTTTAGCTAAATGACCACAAATCACCTCGGTGGGAACTGGAAAGCTTTCCCTAAAGAGTGGAAGTTGTTATAACAGCAGACTTCACCTGGAATAGATTGATCAACAAGCACAAACATTGTGAGTGTAATGGTGAGGGGTTCATACATTTGTATCCAGATCTGAACCAATTTTGACAAGAATAGGGGCAACTCCCAGGAGACAGAGTCCAAGGTGGCCCCCGGACATGAAGAGTAGAGAAACATTGGGCTCCAAAATCTTATTGGCATGTTTGCATAATGCCCTGGGTTTGAGTTATAACATAATGATTTGAAAGTGGTTGTGGTTACAACAATACTTTGGTTTGGTTATAAAGGACAAATTGTGGTCATGACAGTGCATTAGGAAGATATATCTGTCAGCATCTGTTGTAAAGGTGTTTAGTTATAAGGAAAGCTGTCAAGAAGAGTTCTGTTTATGGCTTAAGGTTTTGGTTATGACGATTTATTCAAAAGGGGTTTCGGTCCTGGTGTAATTAGCAGAATTAATTAGCAAAGGGCTTGGGTATGGCAGTGTTTCTTTATACCATCATCTTACAAGTGGTTGAAAGGGTTTAGGCTATGATAGCATGTATTATCCCTTCAGTTGACCCTAACTCTTGGCAATTCAACAGTCAGAATTTTCTTGGCAAGGGGGTACACAATGAACAACATCTCGGCAATCCTTCGCAGAACCAACACACAAGCATCATTCGCACTTAAGCCTTTGAACTGTGGGAGGAAACTGGAGTACCCCCAAAGAAACCCACAGAAGCACATGGAGAACATACAAACTCCCCGCAGTAATGCTCTTCCCCAGCCTGGGATTCGAACCCAGGACCTTCATGCTGTGAGGCAGACGTGCTAAAAAGTACACCACCGTGCCACCCTATGAATGCAAAACAAGGGCACTATACTTCTTTTGTGCGAAAAACTAAAATTAATCAGATGAACCACAAGAGAGAGAAAACAACAGCACAACAGACTAAAGTCCATAAAAACAAAAACAAATAAATCTGCACTGCAACAAAATAAGGTGAAGCCAAAGCCAATTGGGGTGCGTCTGGTTAGATAGATAATGAAGGATTTTGCAGTAAGCTGAGAAAGGCATAGGGACAGAAAGAACGAAAGTCTGATAGAGGGATGGAAGATATTGAATGCAAAAAAGAGAGCACAGAGGGATAGAAGGAGAAAAAGAGAAGGAGAGAGAGAGAGAGAGAGAGAGAGAGAGAGAGCGAGAGAGAGAGAGCGAGAGAAAGAGCACAGGAAAGCGGCCAGTGCTAAAAGTAGTGGTTTGCTTTTGAAAGCTAGCGCTTTGGTTTTACTTTCTTTACCTCGTTCAGTGAATATCAAAGAACAAGGCCACAGAGCTAGCGGATTCCATTACCACATTTATGCCTGTTTTCAAATGTGGCCAGCTATTAATGGTTCATCATTCCAGACAATTCATGATAGGTCTGATTTGAGGGGGGAAATACATACGTTTATTACAGTGTGTGTCTGCTCCAAGCTCAACAGCATAACAGTTACAGATAGATCTGACCTCCACGTAGCAGTACTGGGCCTGATCGGTTTCCAGATGCAATGCTCTATAGTGCCCAATGAATCATACTCTGGCACAGCTCAACCAATAGGAGACACCGTCTATGGTGAAGCTTCAGTTAATTATCTTAATCTTGTAGGAGAAACAGTTGACTGCTGCTCACACTCAGATCGTAACAATCCAACTCTTTAAATATACACTATTATCAAGTCTGAGATCAGCGTAGCACCCGTAATAATGCAGGATTAAATCTCTTTTATTATATGACTGGTTACAAGATTCCCCTACAATGAACTGGTGAGCTCAGACTGATGTACCCTGCCTTTGCTCAGAGTTTGTTTATTTATTTATTTATTGATTGATTGATTGCTATATTGTATTAACCCCGCAAGGGAAATTATTGCCTCTGCATTTAACCCATCCAAAGTGAAGCCTGCCACACATTGCAGCGCCCTTAGGGCAGTTGGGGGTTAGGTGCCTTGCTTGAAGCATGAAGGTGGCGGAAGGGAAGGTGCAGCTCACTCCCCCGCAGCCATCCATTTTTCCTTCAGGGAATGAATGAACGAATGAATAAATAAAAGATTGATTTTGGGATCAAGTAAAAAAAAGTGATAAAGAAAAAATGCCTGAGTATACAATTTATTTACGAAGTCAGCAGAATTCCAAGAGGTGAAAAAAAAAAACCTTATTATTCCCTGTTTTATTTATTGTTTAATGTATAAAAAGGCGTTTTATTTGCAGCAAACTTCTGTTGAATATTTTAATATGTACTACATAAAAACCATGCAGTCAGATTGGCTCACTGTCAATCTAGACATAATCCAGAGTGGATAACACTTGGATCAACTTGAACATTGCAGTTTGTTAAAGTTAACTTGAGCAGACCATTAAAATTGGAGCTGATCATTGTCACATCTTAAAAATTAAAAAAAAAAAAATACACCATAAAAACTTATTTTAGTTTACTTTTCTTGTATTTCTGTGTAATATATATCTAAAACTTTGAACGAGTCATGCCCTTACACAGCGCTTATGCTCACGGAGCACATGGAGTTCAACTCCTTTTCATGGTCTAATATGTAAGAAAGAAGAGATCTATAAATTATCACTTTAATTTCTCTTTTCTCCATATTTTTGTTTAGTAAAACATTATAAAAAGATAAATAAATAAAGCACGCTACCAAACATCCACATGCTCTACTTATAGAAATCACCTGTCTGTGTCATAGTTAAATTAAATAAATACAACTCTTAAAATCTTAACAGAGTAAACCAGAGCACCGAAACGAAATCCACATGCACACAGGGAGAATGCAATAGTATATGGTGGCTACAACAGTGGTGTTACCGCCAATACCATTTGCTACCCCAATTATCCAATCCAATTATTTTCACCCAAGAACCAAGATCTATTTTTACTTTTTCCTACAAAAGATCCGTGTCCAAACAGTCCTTGTGTAGCTCAATGTTCTAACCCAATATGATGTATATATATATATATATATATATATATATATATATATATATATATATATACACTGTACACACACACACCATAGCCGGACTGACACAGATAATGTAAACACACCCTAGGGCACAGCACACCATTTCCACTTCTATAAGCAGGCGAAGCAGTGTGTGAGACTCCTGAAGGCAGTGGAGGTGGAGGCCACTGTATAACAATATATTAATAATGTATGCAAGTGCACTGTGCTTTCCTCAGTCATTACCTTGGCTGTGCTGCTGCTGCCCTAAGGATGTCAAAGAAGCAAAGAGTAAAAGAGGGAGCGAGAAAGACAAGAGCATAAACGATGCAGCACATCAAATCCAGAGGAAATGGCCTCAGTCACTACTACTCCCACGCTCTGTGTGTGCCCATGTGTATGGATGAGTGTGTGCATGCATGCATGTATGCATGCGTGCTGAAGTGAGGGTCAAACAGGCAGCTTGATTTTCTTTGTTTTGGAGCGATGCCACATTTGCTCATAGGAGAGCAAATAGGGCAAGAAGAGAAAGGCAGAAACGCATCCTTCAAGCACGGAACAAACTAAAATCAGTCGCGCAAAAATTCTAAAGCTTCTTTTGTGGAGTTATAGTATAATGTCCAATCAATAAAAGATGAATAGCAAAAAAAAAGGGGAAAAAATATGTATTTATAAAAAGATACAAGACACAATCAAAAGCACTATGCTAAGATGTGGACATAAGGTTAAAGCCTTGACCTCTGAAACTCAGAATAGAGGTAAACAACTTGACCTTTAAACGTGCTACGTAATTTAAGAGACGGGTTTTTAAATATATTAGATGCACATTTCTTATTAAGCGTGGAACTCCTCACATTTTCTTTATTTTTCAGGATCTAAAGGAACACATGGCTGAGAATTGAGCCAAGAGCTGATATAAGCTCAGTTTCCTATAACTAGGAATTTTAATGAGTGAAAATAAACAAAACAAAAAAAAATTAACACATGATGAAGATTCATTACTCCCAGAAGGTTGTGGGTTCAAGTCCCGGACTCGGACTTTTCTATGGGAAGTTTGCATGTTCTCGCCGTGCTTACATGGGTTTCCTCTGGGTACTCTGGTTTCCTCCAACAGTCCAAAGACATGCACATTAGAGTAAATGGCTGCTCCAAATTGCCCCTAGTCGTGAGTGTGAAAGGTTTACATTTACATTAATGGAATTTGGCGGATGCTCCTAACCAGATTGACTTACATTTATAATTTTTTTTTAGATAAATGAGGATTAAGGGCCTTGCTTAAGTTCCCAACAGTTGGCAAGATGATACTGGGGATTGAACTCCAGACCTTCGGATGAGTAAACCAGAGCCTTGAGCCACCAATTTGGTCTGGTGGACTGTTTATGGTGTACCCCGTCTTCTTCCAGTGTTGGCTGAGATAGGTTCCAGTCTCCCCACGACCTTAGTAGGAGTAAGCGGTTTGGGAAA
The DNA here is from genome assembly GCA_030014195.1 of Neosilurus mollespiculum. Lineage (NCBI taxonomy): Eukaryota > Metazoa > Chordata > Actinopteri > Siluriformes > Plotosidae > Neosilurus > Neosilurus mollespiculum. The sequence goes on along the minus strand of JAQMYF010000011.1, from coordinate 13,519,714 downwards.
TAAGTAAGTGAGTGATAAAAGTTTGAGATTAGACGATGGAGTGACAGGGCATTAAGATAGAAGAAACACACGTCCATCAGAAAGTTAATTCAGTCTTGTATACAACGGGATTAGCGAGCAGCCAGTGCTTTTAACATAGACTGGGTCAGCGGTGTGAAAAGGTTCTCTACATTTCAATCTCTTTTGCAGCAAGTGCTCACAAATCCCCTTGAGAACACACACATACACACACACACACACACACACACACACACACACACCAACGGAACACTGCCTAAGCCAACTGTGTTCATGCTGTCATTATAAAGTCGGTTTAGAGAAATAGGTTAAAGAAAATGTATTATTAATGCAATAGAAATCTGCCTCAGCTTATATTTATCCCACAGCGCTTCTTGATTCTCCTTTGTTGATTAATTTCTGATAACAGCAGCTGGCGCAATACTTCTGCCTGCATTTGTTCTAATACATTAGTATTTCTATAGAGGCCTGACAAACGATTTAAAAAATCGAAAAAACCCACCAAAAACATATGTAGCTATTGATATGGTGAAGTTTTCGAAGGGAAAGAGTCTGTAGCACTGGAACGGTTAGAGACGGTTTTAAAACGTGTTCAGGTAAGAGGACCTGTCGATTCTCTGTAACGTCTTACTTCACTTACAGAATCAAGTGATTACTGTGCTTATATTATGAGACTGTTCGAAAAGGCATGATGCAAGCACTCACACTGACCATCTAAACAAAACCCTCGGATGCTTTGGCTCATTTAGTATTTCAATAACTTCTTTTAAACAAAGATGAGAGCATTCCAGAAGCTGGCAAGCAAGAGTTTGGATGGTTATGGATACAAAAAATAAATGAATAAATAAATTATATATA
>JAQMYF010000011.1:13506029-13518738 GCA_030014195.1 Neosilurus mollespiculum | reverse complement strand
CCCGTTGATAGTGGGGCTTGAACCCCCGACCTCGGGATCAGTAATCCAGCACCTTACCACCAGGCCACCACTGCCCCGAAATATTAATCATGTTTATCAGAAATAAAAGAACTCTAGAGACAAGATAAAATAAGTCCATTCTGTGTTTAAAGCATTTTTTTCTTGCCTTGGCCATGTCTGCCTCAAGGGACTGAAATTTCACTTTTCATTCAAAACAGCAATGAGCACTATTGAGAAAGAATAAATACAAGGACTGCAGCACCTGTTACCATCTTTTCTGCCTTTGTACAATTTCAAAAAAGACAAATAATATTCAAAATTAATAACCGTCATGCACGACCCAGGCTCCAGGCGACTCTTTATTGAGATGCACGTTCACAGCCTAAGTGACTAAGTGAAAACTCAATACCAAGGTACAAAAGACTACAAAATGATCAGCATGTGTGTGAACTAGTTCTGAGATATCAAAAAAAAATAAGAGGATAAATGAATTACATCACTATAAACGCAGAAACTAAAGCAAAAAAGACTGTAAGGAGAAGAAAACTTGTGATAACTATGCCTTAGAAGCATGGAGGAAGCTTCATATCATATTAAATGCATTTGAATCACCAAATACAAAGCAAACACTTTCATTATGTGTTTTTGTTTTTATGTACTGACCAGCAAAAAAAAAAAAAAAAAACACCCCCTGGTCATTCAATACATTCATTTTGTCAAATTTTATTGCCAGTGTTGCTGAGCCTTTACCAGACCAACTGAAGCAACAAAGCCATTTGTGATTACGTGCAGTAAGTCTGTTAGGCTTTTACATCTGAGGCCAGTGCTCATCCCCGGTTTTCGTAGCGTGTAGCGAGTTCAACTCCTCCTGGATGGGACACTAGTCCACAGGTTACCTTCCCAGTATTTTTTACTGGTACCCAGTACTGCAGAGGTACACTTGTGGTTAACAACTTGTCCAGGGGTCATAGCACGGTGGGGGTCTAACAGGGATTCAAACCCACAGCCTCCTGATCATGAGCCCAGCACCCTAACCACTACACCACCGGCCCCATATTACATGCAGTAATCAAGGCTAATAGTGTTCCAACAAGGTATGTAGCTGTTAACAAAACTGGTAACAAAAATCCATTTTTAAAAGTTTATTTATGGTTTAGGTCCTTAGATTTTCAACAATGGGTTCAGCAGCTGCTCAAATTCCCCTGTGAACAGTTCCTGCCACTGAGTTTGCAATAGTTTTCTCGAATAGAACCTTCCAGCACAAGGTTTTCAATACTGTCTAGACCATCATATTTAAACACAGACATTTGACCTTGACTCTGGAAAAACCCACAAAAGAAAATGTTTTTTTTTCTTCATTTTGCTGTGAAATGTATTACAATATACAAGCAATACAAAATGGGGGAGAAATTAAAAATATGATCGAGAGGAAAGAAAAGATCTAAGAGAAAACATTTAAAGGGGGCTTGGAAACTAGCAAATTGGTTTTATATTGTAGTTAGAATGTTATTCAATGCAAATCCTGCATTCACTTTCACACATAACAGAATTGTAACACACTGAAATCGACAAATTCTTCATTTTTTAATGCAAAGAAAAAAGTAGCAGCAATTTGAAGGATAAGCTGTCCAAGCATTCAACTCCTTTGCTCACAGCTTACAAGTCAAACGTATTTAAGGTCTCCTCTGTTGTCCACCATGCAAATAAACAAACAAACAAACAAACAAACAAACAAACAAACAAACAAACAAACAAATAAATAAATAAAGTTTTGGTTGACTTTAAAAGAATATTACTATGACAAATGTCATGAATTACTGTCAAGGCTTAATTGCCTAACTTCTCAACTGTGCTTAAATATAGTCATGCTTATGTCTGTGCTAATTCTGGCTCAACAAAAAAGATACGTGTGCAAAATTAGCTTGTAAATCTGATTTGAAACTATAATAACAGCTCATAGACAATAAAACTCCAAACATGTTTATTTAACGAGTGAATGCAAATTTACTATATTTTTTGCTAAGATCATTTTGCGCAAAATAATTTACCATTTCCTTACTTTTTAAATACATAAAATATTGATGTAAATTTAATCTATTCCAAACATAGATATGCTTAGTGTAAATCATTACTAAGGGAAAAAAAAGGCCAAATGTGTGTTTCTTTCCATTCCTTTGAAAACTGGAGAGCTTGGGATCGATGAACCAATGCCTTTAAGAGAAATGGATTTGGTAAATTATTAAAATGGCTACTTTTTAAAGATGAAGGCTGTGTGGTGCTATGGGTAAGATTACAGACTTAGGGCATTAGCACTGCCTCCCTACAGAATCGTCGCAGAAAAGAATTAAAAAAAGCAAGCAATTCGTTGGGGTTAGCTTTATTAAATCCACCATGCACTCTCTTCCTAGGTTCTGTTAACAGCAAATACATGGGGGAAAGAAGATTTCCATATGTTAGTTTTGGCCATATTTAACCAATCACTAAAGCGGCATTTATTTGGATCAGCTGTGATGGTGCTTTTTTTTTGTGGAAAATTTTAAGTCCACTTGGATCAAAACTTGGTAGAAAGTGCTATGATCTTGAGCCATTTACAACTCCAACTCAGCAAGGCTTTAACCACAGAGACAGACCGCTACCTCTTTTCAAAGCTTTTTGTTTGTTTGTTTGTTTGTTTTTGATCTGCTAGGAGGATGCGCCAGCTCCTGACAGTCAAAGGATCAATGTAATCAATCACCAACATGAGAAAGGTTTCATTCTTAAAAACTGCAGCGAGCAGCTTTGGTATATTTTTAGTCAAGTCCCCCAACCCCTTAAAAGAAAAAAAAAAAAAAACTCAGCAAATATTTAGTATATAATAAACATTATTGGTGTTTTACATCACTGTTATCATCATCATCTTAATAAAGACACTGCATTCTGCATTTGTTAGAGCTGTTAAAGAATGGATGGAATACTACAGGACATGCTAGTATGGGAAAATAAACAATTTGTTGGGATATTCACCACCATAATGTTTTATCAGTCACCACCAAAAAACAGCATACCACAAAATTCTTCTTATAATCACAACAACAATTAATAAACATGAATTTATTTGTCCATTAAAAGCTGTCAAATATTTCTGCAGCTTTAAGCACATAACATGGGCTAATCTCTGTATACTTAAATAAAGGTCAAATTACTCCGCAGATATATTTATTGGAACAACTGTAATGACCTATCACTTTATTACATCTGCCGAGTCTTGACTTTTCATCAACGTGGGTTTGTTTGTTATGTCTGTTGGCAAATTCCTAAGTCTAAAATTGTAATGATGGGTACGTAATCACCCACAGATGTTCCTATAAAATTACAGTATGAATCCATGTACTAACGAGGTCACAAAAATGATCAAAGTTAAAAAAAACAAACAAAAAAAAAAAAAACACATTTCTCTGTCATATCCAGTTTGAACAAAATTTGCCATATTTATTCAGGATCAGAAGCTTTAATGTACGACCCAGTTCAGATCCAGATTACACTTTTGGCAGAAATGTATTTTTATAATGGGAAATGCAGTTTGTTCTTGGAAAGGTGGTAGTACCTGCTGTACCAGGGGTTGCTATGTACTTAAATGTATTTTTATCGCTTGGTGGAGACTTGTGCTCTCCGGGTGCTCTTGTTCAAATATTGTAGCCAACATTCATAAGATGTGTGTGATTAAACAATAATATTAAATATTCATAAAAATAAAAAATAATAAAATATTCATCATTCATTCAAACCCAAGGTGATGCAGACAAGTCAAACCGTTTGTGGTTTTTTCCAACCGTGAGATTACTGTTGACGATTAAGACTTTGTCACTAGTCAGCTACTTACAGAAAACATCACCATATCAAAAATCATGCCTTATTCTTGTCGAAATATTGTGTCGGTGGTACATTTGCCCATGGATTAGCTCTGCACATTCATATAAACCTGTGCTTGACTCTTCTGCCCAACCTCATTAGAGAATTCAACAGCGCTTTAATATAATGAAATGTTCTTTCTGCTAGAATGCATCTAATCAGCCAATGAAAGGTTTTATAATCTTCTAAGGAGTCCGCTCAGGTGAACAGAAGCAGGAAAGATTAATTGTTGTACATGTTCCAAGTGGACTATTGTTCATTTAATACCACATTGGAAAGAATCAGCTTTTTTTTTTTTTTTTTACATCTTATTCCTTATTTGTGTATTTGGACTAGCATGCTTTTATATTTTCCTGGTATAAGGACTTATTCAAAAATTGCTGCATATCCAGGAACTGTAAAAAAGCATTTTAGGAGATGCTGAATGAAAGAATTTGATCAATTATTTAGGTTTTTTGGTTCATATAAAATGAGCAACACTCACCTATAGACATGAATTTTTAAAACATTACACTGACATTATCTGTAAACAACAGTTGTAAAAATTATTTATTTTCCCCTTCTGCATGGGAATTGATATATTTTTTTAATTATTTGTGTGTGAGAGTGAAAGGAGGTTAAAAAAAAAGGAATTAAATTGTCTACCTTGTTTTATACTGTCCTTATTGTGATGCAGAATTGCAGACAAGTTGACCTTTTCATATTTAATCGGTACAGAATGAAGCGGGGGGGTCAACGACCCCTTCCACCATATCCATACACAGCCAAGGAAGGAGAATTTATTGTGTAATATGCTGCATTTATTTATTTAAACTGGTAGGTTTAAAAAAATATAATAACAAGGCTTTAAAATAATGCTTACCACATAATGACGATTTCAGAGTTGCCTGAGATAGGCACCAGCCTACCGATGACCCTAAAAGGATTAAGCTAGAGGTGTCAATCTCTTTCACTGAGGGCCACATCACAAAATTTATAGGTCCCCACGGGCCAAACAGTCACTGAACATCAGTTTCAAAAAGGGCATGAAATAAAAGCTGCATTACAAAATGATTAATTTAGGTACTTGTTCTGTTTTCCTTTTTTCACTTTCCTTTTCTGACAACACTTGACAGCGATTAGCTGGCTTGCAATCTTTCATGAGTCATGAATTACTAGATGTTTATTTAAAATAGGTTGCTGCCACCTAGTGGAAGGATGATGAATTAAGTTTCATGGTAATGGTCGATGCAAACAATGTACGATAATCGTATTCCTTAAAAGCTTTCGCAGGCCACATAAAATGAGTTAGCAGGCCGGATTTGGCCCATGGGCCTGAGTTTGACACCTGTGGATTAAGCAGTTTGGTAAATTAATGAATAAGATATATTAATAGTAAAATAACACCAGTTAAAGAAGATGAAATGGACATTTTTGTATTATTTTTCATTTAAAAAAGATTTCAAAGTGCACATCTTAAGCAGAGAATAGTCTGTAGAATCGCTGACTTGCTTACTGTTTAATGCACTGCAGTGGCCATTCTTTCATATTTGGATTCATTAATATTTCATCTAAAAAAAAAATAGAACACTACATCTCTGGCTCATGCACGTTAAAGTTTATTCAAGTTTCCAGCCTCTGGTTTCTGTTCTACTAATACATTTGAATATTACTAAAGGGAGGTCATACAGCCAAAAAAGATTTCAGAGCATTAACAATGACAACTGGGTGTAGGCAGAGGACATGAAGGCTGCCTTCATGTGTGTGGAAAAGATGAAGAAAGTTCTGAGGAAATACAAAAAGGAATAGGGAAGTGCATGATTTGACTTTTGCCATTGCAGTGGTTTACGTTACACTAACATTAGGAAAGAAAATGTCACCATGGCAGATGGATGATCAAAAAATGTAAAGGTACAATGTGTAACATTATTATTTAACATACATCACTGGGCGGTATGGTGGCATAGTGGTTAGCACACGTAACATCCACAGAAATTTCTGGGTTCGAGTCCCGGGCTAGGTAAGGGCATTTCAGTGTGGAGTTTGCATGTTCTCTCCATGTGTGCCTGGGTTTCTTTTAGGTACTCCGGTTTCCTCCAACAGTCCAAAGACATGCACTTTAGGCTAACTGGCTGTTCCAAATTGAGTGCGAATGCTTGCGTGTGTTGCCCTGCGATGGTCTGGCGAGCCATTCAGGGTGCCTTCACTCAGTGTCGACTGAGATAGGCACCAGCCCCCCCTCAACCCTTGTAAGATTAAGTGATTCAGCAAATCAGAGAGAGTGAGCGAGAAGAACATCATCTGTAATCATTATCATTTAGTTTTCAAAACCTTAAAATAAGCTGTTTATATATAAATAGGGAGCAGGTTCAGTTGGCTATCATCGGGAACCTCATCACTAGATGCTGTTATATACCACTAAAGCTTAGTCCCTTTAAGGGACGTCTCTAGTGGAGACTTGTTATGGAGACGCATGATGAAGAGGTTGAGGAACTGTCAGAACCAGATCACAGATAGTGCTTTTGTATTACATCTCGCTTACATAGACTTATGTTCCTTGCCTTTGCTCTCCTGACAGGAAAATCTTTGGATGGCCAGCTAAACCTCTTCACAAGGTCAAAAATCCATTTATTCTGGAGATATTTTACCCCCTCATACACCCATGTGGGTGATGCTCCATCTTGTCACTGCAGGTACAGAAATCTGAGCCTTTAGTCTTTAATCCTCTACTCAGCTTGCATTGAGCTTTCAAACCCCAACACACACATACACACACGCTTCGTCTCGTCAGGGTGTCCAGTGCACATTATCCTTTTTCTGAAGCAGCCAAATCAGTAAGAAACAGAAAAAACGGACTAATCTCCACCACTATTTGTAAAAACGAAAGATTGAGGAGAGGATGAGGATTCATGGGCAATGACAAAGCAAGAAATGCACCTTCAGCATTAATGTGTAGAAGATGGGAGGGGGGAAAAGACGATAGATGGCATTAGAGGTGAACGAGGACGTCGCTAACGCTAAATTCCAGTTCATCGAACCCCAGAAAGAACCATTAGTCATAAATCTGGTGCACTCAAGTATCAGTGAGGAGTGGGATGGAAAAGAGGGGTACAATGACCTTCACTGTGTGACGCTAACCTATAACATCTAACACGCTGTGACAGTTCTCCTGTAATGGCTCTCAATTCATCTCTCGCTGCTCTTTATGTAACCTTTTCTGTCTTACACCATCTCAGAGAACATAGCTTCCTTTAACAGGATGCGTTCCCGGAACTTATTTTAAATTTATAGCAATCTGATGTCAGTGTGAACTTATACAGATGTTGCTAGCTTTCATTAGATTAGCTAGGCATTGCTGTACCTAGCTCAATACTAGCTAGAATATTCTAGCTAGTTAAAAAATGGTTCACTTTGGTGGGGTTGTCATGTATAGATTACCCCTTCATTCACATAGGTTCGACGATAGGCAAGGAACACCAATAATCTTCATGGAAATAACCAATGAACTTTATTACATAGGCAAACCTAAGAAATAAAGGTCAGGCTTGAGAATAAATCCTAAAAAAATTAACTCTAGCTGGTTAACGCTAAATTACCTAATTCATTTTTAAATCCATTTACTACCCCTAGATGTACTCATAATTCTTTAATTCTCCCATTGCACTAAATTACATCAGGTCAAACCAATCTTAATATAATGTAATATCTCCATTAATGAGGCATTATTCTGATATAAGCTGGATTTAATAGTTTTAAGAACAATGACATTTTACAATCATCAACTTGTTTATGTCAAGCTCCTTTACGCATTAAGGCCAGCATCAAAGTTCCTTCTGAAGACATTTTCAACCCCTTATAAAATGTATTATATCCAATAAAGGAATACTTGAACAATAATATATACAGAAAATGTATTTTTTGGTTATTTTCCACGGGTTCATTTTAAGTTTAATAAGTAGCACACTAGTTAGCTACAGTGTTAAAACGTGGATGTTCTGGCTAGTTAACCCAAATTAGCATTTATATTCTATTAGTAATGTGTGCAAACAGAAAACATTGGCAGTGCCGTACTTAGCTCAACAAGCCAGAATATGAAAGAAAATATTCTAGCTATCAACACCAAAGGCTTAGTTGAAGTAAGCGAACTTTAGAACTTTAGCTAGCTAGGGTGCTAGATACTGTAGTACATTATTAGATAGTCTAATTATTATATATAATAATTATAATATATATATATATATATATATATATATATATATATATTAGCTAACTATAGAATAGCAGTAGATAGTATGTAAACTAGTTGTAGCATCCCAGGACATGTTCCTGAAGTTACTTTTCAACTTTTACACCAATCTAATGTGTGGGGCCTTATACTGTCTTAGTAGTTAGCTTGTAGCTAACTTAATTTAGCCAGGCTAAGCATTAAAGTGGCCCTGCAATGGCCTGGTGAGTTGTTCAGGGTGTACCCTGCCTTCACCTAGAGTCGGCTGAGATGGGCGCCAGCCTCCCTGCAACCTTAATTAGGATCAAGAAGCTTTTTAGCATTTCAGAAAATGAATGAATGAAGCAGGGACATAAAATATATCTAGATAGGACATTTGATAAAGTATTAGCTAACTGTATAACTGTAAAAAAAATGCAGAGCTAGCTGTATGGTCTTGGTGAATTTGATTTCCTCAAAACTGACGTATTCCTTAATTGTTTTTTGTTTGTTTGTTCGTTTGTTTTTTAACCCTTTTATCTGAGGTCATATGTGTTTACTTTCTATTCTCTTAGTAGCTAATTAGGTAACTAGCATTAAGATTAGCTAGTTTCAAACAAACAATTAAATCAAGTATTGGTGCTGAAAAGTGTCTCAATTAGGTGAAAAATAGAATTTTCCTACAGGATTATATGATACTGTGTTTTCATGTTTTTTTCCTGCAGCCTAATGAACATTGCATCATCCAACCTTGAACCAACTGTAGAAAATCACATGGTAATATTGAGATGAAGTGAAGCACAATTTGTTTAATAATTTCATTTAATGCAGTGTCCATAATTTTTGCAATTTCAAAATTTTCAAGGATCTTAAGTGTCCTACAAATGAAATCTTTTTTTTAATTCATCCAAAATTTATTACAGGTCATGTGTCTCTATAATATTACAGCAGATTCAGCATCAACACTGTTGATGAAATATGAATAAATTGCATATAAATTAATATTTTTTCAAGTGAGACATATAAAACTATATCCGCAAAGTGACGCAAGATTTTCAGTGAAGCAAGATTGTCATCCTCCACATAGGAAAAACTTCCAAATATATTTTTATGACAAACTAATTCTTTGTATTAGGAGCATAACATGAAAGAAATTAAAATCGTTATATTATTTTATATGACATTGTTATATTATATATTTATATGACAAATTAATTTTCTATATTATGAGCAAAATATGAAAGAAATTAAAATCAGCACCAATACTGTGTTTTGTGCCAACGTTAGGCAGCTTATCTTTAGTTACCCAAGTCTGTTTTAAAAAATAAAAAGTTCCACTTCGTTCTCAAAAGGCAAATCCTGTTTTACCAGTGAAAAGCTATATTTTCCTTCATTTCAAGATTTTTTTTTTCCTGTCATGTGACACCTTCTAATATCAATTTTTTATTTATTCCTGTAGTAGCAGAGACTGTAGAGCTGAGCTGCTTTTTAATTGAATAGGGACTGTTGTCAGAGAATGAGACTAGACCCAAAAGGGAGAGAAACGTCTGTCTGCACTATGGTAGATTCTTAATTAAAACTGAAAGTGATGACAATCCACAGTAGAAAAGACTCAATATGAATTCTGTAGTAGTCAGACAGAGAGGAAAAGATAGACAGTCTGATAGTTGATGTTTTTTCTTTGTATATAGAGGACTAAGAAGCTGAACACGCTCTATTGAACTGGATCATCAGAGATTTGACTTGCTTCCTAAAGCATTTATGGCCAATATTTACTACTACTCCAACACCTGCTGTAGAGTTCATCTCAGTACTGAACACCAGGCCTCCCTCCTTCCTGCTTTAAGATGCAACAGCTTGAATGTGTACACTCCTGAAAAGAACAAGTGTTTGAACGTGTTCTCGTCACCATTTCACTGAAACATGGCAGCAGAGGTGCGATGAAACGCAGCTATATTCTCTACCTTGGCAAGTGCTTTAGAGAGTTCACACCCAATTTCACATAACAGAAACCCCCAGTGAACATTCAGCATTCATGTTATGACAATTTATCCACATGGATGCACCACACTTCAGTATGTCAGGATTTCTTCGAGGTGTAGAGTAAATCTGCGTTATTTGATTTATATTACTGAATTCAGATAAAATCTCAGTATGCTAGTTTGTTAAAGTACACATTAGTGTTCTCAAGATTAGTTATGAGCATTAGCTCTAGCCATTATTAAAGCAATAATAATCATCATCAGCAACAGCAGCAGCACTATATGATGCCCACATAAATAAATAAATAAAGTACACAGCACCCTAGCTGGGCTTGCTGTAATACCACAGTTCTACAGTTTGCCCTATCTCACAATGTTAAAGAATGATTTAAAAAGTTCCAGGATTCACAACTTGATCCAGATCATCTCCAAATTCTGATGGAGTCTTCCTTATCCAAAACCCCAACTCTGGGTTTGCACATATGCACATAATTTTTGTGTTATCCTGCTAACAAGCTCACTTTAAAATAAATAATTAAACAACTAAAAATACCTCCTTGGAAAAGGTAAAAATAGGCGCAGGCTACATATAAAGGTTTTTTCCATCTCCCTTTCAGATGTTCTCTCACTCTGCTACATGCGAAATTAAATCTGCTAAATAACACTAGAAGAAGAAAGTTTTTAAATGTAAATTTGCTGAATATTTTGTTAGTTTTAGCTAGCTATGGTTTAAGCCATTGTTTCTTAACTTAGCTAAAAAGTTAGTTTGCTTTTGTACCTTGAATTACTGTTAGCTAGCTAATTAAAGTTGTATTACCCTTTAAGTTACAGTTGCACACATTTACAATATGCAATTCTAAAAAACTCTAGTTATAAATTCCTAGTCACTGTGCAGGGGGCAAAAACTCGACCACTAGAAATCTGATCTAAAATAACCTCTAGTCTGCCGATGGGCAAAAACCCTTCACAGAGAAGCATAGATCAGTGCCTGACTCCTTTAGTTCTAAAACTTTATGATCTGTGTCCCTGTAAACTTTAGCACCACTCACACAGACAGAGGATGGAAAGCTGGCCAGGTGTCAGCATTAAAGTTATGAGGACATGTAAACATACACAGTAATAATAATAATGATAACAATAATAATCAATCATCATCATAATACACTGCTACAATTTTCTTATTTTTCAATATGGGTTGGTCGTTTTGTTTGTATTTACATGAAACGATGAAGCAGTTATCATGAACATGTGGTTACTGAGTAAAGTCTCTCATCCGCTTTATCTGAGAGTTATGTTACAAACTATTCTACACACTCACTAAACCCAGCCTACATGAGGGTATTATGCAAAGGGGTGGAAAAAGGTGAACTAAAATAAGAAGTATTGCTACACTATCAAAATCTTAATTAAAAGTAAAAGTATGGAGCCAATAATCTCATTTAAGTACAAGTATTCAAGTACCCACACATTTAACCAGGTGAAAAAAAAAAACAGAGAAAGAAAGAAGAAAGACAAAGAAAGATCTAGAAAAGGAAGTCAAGAGAAAACTTTTACTTCAAAAAAAGGGAGAAAGGGTAAAAAAAATACAAAGAAATTAAATAGAGAAAATATTACAAAGAAAAAGAGACAACTCAAACAAAGGAAAAGAACATAAAAAGAAAGAAAATATATTCTCCCTTTACAGGAAAAAAGAATGAGAAAACAGGAAAAACAAAGAAAGAAAAACACAGGGTAAGGAAAGAAAAGAAAAAAGAGACAGACTAAAGAAACAAAAATACAGGTGAGAGAGACAAAGACAAAGAAAAAAGAAAGAAATGCTCACTTCACAAGAAAAAAAGAGTAAGAAAAGCAAAAAGAATGAAAAGGAAAATGACAAAGATGACAAAAAAATACAAGATGGTGAGAATTAGAGAAAGTAGAGGAAAATAATGAGATGAGAGAGATAAAAAGAGATTTGACAGAAAGAAAGAAGCGAAAAAGGTGGATACGAGACAGAAAATAGGTATAGAAAAAAAAATATGAGAGTGAAACATAAGAAAGATAGAAAAATGAGACAACTAAAAAAATGAGAGGAGGATGTGTGAGTGAGTAAGTAAGTGAGTGTGTGTGTGTGTGTGTGTGTGAGAGAGAGAGAGAGAGAGAGAGAGAGATAGACAGCAAACAGACAAATTAGAAAAATCATATTAATCACCTGTACAGGGGTTCTGTTAATCTGTGGCAACTGATAGCCACAATAGAATAACTCTGACAATGTGCATATACACGTAGATCTCCAAGTGTAGTAGTATACAAAATATTCCCAAAAAAAAAAAAAAAAAAAAAAACACTGGGAATTTAGCCAGTAAATAAGGAATTTAACTTAAAGCTACTTCCCGGTCGGACATGCCCGAAACACCACACCAGGGAGGCGTTCGGGAGGCATTCTAATCAGATGCCCGGCCACTTCAACTGGCTCCTCTCAACGCGAAGGAGCAGCGGTTTTACTCCGAGCTCCTCCCGGATGACAGAGCTTCTCACCCTCTTTCTAAGGGAGAGACCTGCCACCCTGCGAAGGAAACTCATTTCAGTTCAACTCATTTTTGTATTCGCGATCTCGTTCTTTCGGTCACTACCCAAAGCTCGTGACCATAGGTGAGGGTAGGAACGTAAATTCACT
>JAQMYF010000011.1:13481991-13492386 GCA_030014195.1 Neosilurus mollespiculum | reverse complement strand
GTGTGTGTGTGTGTGTGTGTGTGTGTGTGTGTGTTTGTGTGTGTGTGTGTGTGTGTGTGTGTGTGTGTGTGTGTGTTGCATACTAAGGGGTGGTATCCTAGTATCAAATAAATCATAATTGAACCTGGGGTGGCACGGTGGTGTAGTGCTTATCACATCCGCCTCACAGCAAGAAGGTCCTGGGTTCGAGTCCCAAGCCCAGATGTTTCTGTGTGCTGTTTGCCTGTTCTCCCCGTGCTTGTGTAGGTTTCCTCTGGATACCCTGGTTTCCTTCCACAGTCCAAAGGCAATCAAGTGAATTTTTTAGTGAGATTCTAAACTATTGTCACAAATTAAAGTATTCCGTTGTAGTTAATATCACAACATAGTTTTTTATAACCTCTATTCTATCCTATTGTCTTCTACTATAGAAACAGGTTCAGCTGATTTCATAGATCTTTACTTAAGTAACCGCTAAATGTCAAAGTTTCATTTACATAGAGTACAAACACACTCTCCATGACCTGCTTTGTGTATTTGTGTGTGCGAGTGTGTCTGTGTGTGTGTGTGTGTGTGTGTGTGTGTGTGTGTGTGTGTGTGTGTGTGTGTGTGTGTGTGTGTGTGTGTGTGTCAGAAAATAGGAATGTTATACCAAGTTATACCTATAATAAGACCCGCTTAGCAATGAACAACAATAATGAGCCAGTTACACATTAGCAGAGATGTGTAGCGATAAGAATTGTTCTCTTACAGTCACCACGAAGCTGTAATTGATTCTATGGTAATATTTTTTATCTGTCTGCATGTGTAATCAAAAAAACAGTGAGATGATATTGGCTGCATACCCAGTGATTTTTTTTTTCTGAGGCTTCACATTCAATGTCATGCTTTTAGATAGAAAATATCCATAAAGATAATCTAAGATCTGGATTCTGGGATCCCATTACCATTTATTTTCCTAACTGATTATTGTGTCCATTCTAAAATGAATCAATTAGCTGGATTTTTTTTATAAATATATATAAATTACCAATAATATTTGATTCAATTTATTTAATTAAACTTATACTACTATAGTGCCCAACACAGTTACACTACTCGTAAAGATTAGCAAAAATTTCAGAATAAATTGACATTTTGGTGAAGTAGCTTCATTTTATACTGTGGGAAATACAGCTAACTGAAAAAAACAAAAACAAATAAATGTCTTTGGACTTTGGAAGGAAACCGGAGTGCCTTAATGAAACCCTTAAAAGCACAGGGAGAACATGAATACTCTACACAGAAATGCCCTCATCGAACCCAGGACCTTCTTTCTGTGAGTTAGACGTGCTAACAATACATCTGTAAGTGTTTTTAACCAAACAAAAACATGTAGGAATTATTGTATTTTTAGTTAGTCATATGTTACTTAATGCTTTGCTATTCAGTTAAAGGGTACCTGTGGTGAATTAGTTTTACTAGCTCTTTAAAATGTTCATGTATAACATCAGCGGATCCTTCCGGCAGCATCAGTTCATGCCCCTTGTGAAATTATGTGTGAGTGATGTTCAGAGACATGTTGCCTTCCTGATTGGCTGTTCCAGCCTGGTACTGATGCGAACTCGTTGGATTGGCTGGGCATAATAATACATTATCGGCCAGTGCTGAGTTGCACAAACAAGTGCAGAAATCGTGGAATAAACATTTCTTTTTTGTTCCTAAACCAATTGGCTGTGTAAACCATTTTGGATTTAACATCATGCACATCTCTGGCAGCATTCTCATCCTCGGAGTCTCCACAAGACTTCTTCCTCTCTGGTTCAAATAGGTATCCATTTACACGTTTTTTTTTTAATCACCTAAGACATAATTTGCTGAATAGATTTCCTTGTTTACTTATGCTGGACAACCCAGCCCAACAAGTTTACATCACTTCCGGGAAAAAACAACAACTACTATTCATTGGTCCAGCCCCTGCCCATAATTGATAAAATTACCCAGTTTTGTGCTTTTTATGGTCATTTATGTTAAAATAAGTGTCTGCATCGCTTAAATGTATTACATACGCACAAATTTTGCTGTAAGAATGACCAGAACTGGTACACTTTAAGCCTTAATCTCAACCAAGAGTTTAGTTCAACTAGGTCTTAAAACACTTGTTTGCATACTTAGGAGCTAATTGTTTCAAATCACTATGGCACTGCCCAAAACTCCATAATGCACATTCTGATCGACATTAATGCATAATTAACGCAGGATATTATAGTGTAAATGAGTATTATATATATTAATATTGTAGTTGGATAACTAAATAGAATATAAAGGGATTAATATGCAGGGTTCAACCCTCGGCTGTTTCTCACAAGTTACATTTTCTTAACATCACAATTTATGTCCAGAGTGTAAAGTAAAATGTTTTTAGAGGATGAAACACTCTCCCTCTCTATTTCTCTCTATGACATTCTCTGGCATTTTCAATGAAATACATATACCGTCTAAATGAAGTATCATAGTGCATGCTGTCTAACATAGACCACATAATCAATACTGTTTTTATTATCTAATTTTATTTGGCATGTTAGCTCAGCCTTCAGTATTCTTCACATTACATATACAGATATAAACCTTCAGAAAGAGGTTGGAAAAGGCTCAACAAAAGTAATAAAAAGGATCTTCATCTGTATGAGTCATTCTTTTTCATTATATTACGAACTATAGAGAATGAAAGACAGACTGAGACAGTGTGTGAATCAGTCTGATCCTATTAACATCTGTCAGCCCCACGAACAATTCAAGTTCATTTCACAATTCTATCCTAAACATACTGCACAACAATATAGCAGCTGAATCTGAGACTTTCTTCTTCTTCTCCTCCTTCTTCTAATGTTATTATTATTATTTGTTTGGCATGACGGTGCGGTGGTTAGCGCTGTCGCCACACAGAAAGAAGGCTCACAGTTTGAGCCTCAAGGCCCACTGTGTCCTTTCTCTGCAGTGTGTGTAGCTTGTCTTATGTCTGCATGGGTTTCCTCCAGGTGTTCTGGTTTGTGGATTAAGCTAACTGGCTATTCTAAATTTCCTATACACTGGTATTACAGCAGGGGGTGCTGTGCACTGTCTGTTTTTCCCTCTTGGTGGAGGTTTGCACTCTCCAGGTGTTCTTGTTCATCATTCAAATATTTTCTAAGCCGCTTAATCCTAATTAGGGTCATGGGGAGACTGGAGCCTATCTCAGTCAACTCTGGGTAAAGGCTAGGTACACCCTGGACAGGGCCAACACACATACAACCATTCACGCTCACAGCTAGGGGTGACTTAGAACAGCCAATTAATCTGAATGTTTTTGGACTGTGGGAGGACACCAGAGTACCCAGAGGAAACCCAAGCAAGCACGGGGAGAACATGCACACTCCACACAGAAACGCACGAACCAGGAATTAAACCAAAGGCCTTCTTGCTTTTAGATGGACGTCCTAACTACCTTGCCACTGTGCTGCCCAGTGTTCCTGTTATTTTTGTAATTATCATGAGGAATTGAAAAGTAACAAAATATTTTTTGAATCTTTAAATATTTAAAACAACAAAAGTAATTTCAGACAAAACAAAACAAACAAAAGTAATGTTTAATATCTTGCATCTCATATTCAATAGTCTGCAGTACAGCAACACGTTGGAATAGTGGTTAGCATCTTAACCTTTTACTGAAAACACTGTCACCATGGACACTAAATCCATGTGTATACCTTTTATTATTTTACGTTCTCCTCAAAATTTTATTGTATTGTGATGAATCGACTACAGACAAATAGTGGAAGGGGTCTACAGGGAAGTCTGTTTAAAATGATGAGGAAAAAAAGAGATACTGTACCCAAGCTCCCAGTGGTAACTTTACTGAGCTTTTCCAATGGACCTCTTGATCTCATAAAGCCAGGTTTTTTGTGAATGACAGAAAACAAGACAGATGAATTATTCAAAGTGATATTTGCTTTGACATCAACCCACTAATTTTGAGCACTGACATAATAAATAATCAGTCAGAAGCAATTTCTCACAATGCATCATCCTGCACTGTCTTAATCAATGAAGGGATTAGTTTAAAAAAAAACATGGTGGCAAAGTGGTTAGCTCGTCCGCCTCACAGCAAGAAGGTCCTGGGTTCGGGTCCCAGGCTCGGGCGCTTCTGTGTGGAGTTTGCATGTTCTCCCCTTGCTTGCTTGGGTTTCCTACAGGTTTCCTCCCACAGTCCAAAGACATGCACATTAGGCTAACTGCCCGTTCCTAATTGACCCTAGTAAGGATGAAGTGGTTTGGCAAATGAGTGAGATTAGTGAGGGCATATATATATATATATATATATACACACACACACACACACACACACACACACACACACACATATATAAATATAAAATGAATTTTTTATTATTTTTATATTTAAGGCCAGGTTGAAATTCACTTTCATTTTTCTTTTTTAATGTGTGATTTTACATATAAACATGTGGAAAAACGACGATGTGTGTCATTTTTGTACAAGGATATTGTTTCCTAGATCAAAGCTTTCTTCTTCTGATCTGTCTCCCTTTCTGTCTTTCTCTCTCTGGTGGTGACAAGGTGAAGTGTGTTTGTTGCACTTTATCTTTGTGTTACCATGGTTACAAGACCCAATGAGACCTGTGGAGATTCTCTCTCTCTCTCTCTCTCTCTCTCTCTCTCTCTCTCTCTCTCTCACACACACACACACACACACACACACACACACACAAAGCAATAAAGGCCTTCAGTAATAACAAAAAGGCATTTTTTTCTTGTCAGACTGATGTGAAATAAAGAGTTTGTGGTGCTCAGAACTGACAGCTCTGTATTAAAACTCAAGGCAACATCTGCCAATCAAATGCCCAAAATTCGCCATGTGCCAAAATATACAGTGGAGTTTGAAAGTATGAAAGCACCAATAAAAGTGCTTGTAATTTGAGTGAATGTACCCTGCCTTCACCCGGAGTTGGCTGAGATTGGCGCCAACCTCCCCGTGACCCTAATTAGGATTAAGCGACTTAGAAAATTAATAAATGAATGAGTTTCATTCCATGCTACATTTATAACATCAACTTGAATGAAAACGACAATGTTAAGCTAGAGTTACTTAGTATTTGACTAAGTATGTTGCTCTCAACTTGGCACGGACTCCACATAACCTTCTGATCCATTTGAGATCAAATACATAAGGGTGCTGTTGAAAAATATGACTCAAGAGAAGAGATTAGGTATGTACAGTTCATATGTTAAATATCACACAGGCTTCCACAAGTTTTTTCCCTAAAGGCCTTTTTGAGAGCACATTGGGTTTTTGGCACAATAATAACAATTAGTTCAATAGCAAAGAGAACATCAGAACCAGGATGTCAGGTTTAAATAAGACTTGTTCTATCCGCAGGAGGTTTTAATGCAAGTGGGACAACACCAAGCATTTTGATTTCCCACATATACGATATTCTGGAATAAATTCCTAAAGTACCCAAATAGGATGAGGTTTGTCACTTCATATTAATGTGATCCTTTCATGTCTATTTAAAGCAATGTTTACAATAATAATCAGTCAAACCATATTTAGAAAAAGAGGAAATTACACCAAAACTTCCAAAGAGATTCTTTTAAGAACACAAGCAGTCAAAATGAAACCTTGAATGTTTCTTAAGCACTCAGAAACTGTGTTGATGCCCTATGGTGTTATGAAGGCCAACACACACTGAGTTCAGGATTAGGAAAATAATAAGTTGGAAATTGAGAAGTATTTGCAAAGCTCTCCTACAAGATATGAAATAACTTCATGAAAACCGCCAGCAGCAGTCTGCGAGAAAAGCTTCAAACCCTTCATCCGATAATTTTCTCCGTTCTCTTTTATAGAACCACAGTGAGAAAAAGACTTTTTTTCGGTTCGGCTCAGCTGATGAGCTGAGCTTATGAATACTGCATAACCCAACCCTTTTCAGTCATTGACAAAGAAAAGAGGGGATAAAGAAATATACTCCAGGAGGGTTAACAAAATATTCATGTGCATTACCTTAATATGATTGTTAGACTTGCTTGTGCATTGTTTCCCTGGGATAAAGTGAGAAAAGCCGAATATTTCTCTTTCATTCCCACCATTCCTCTATCCCTGATCTGAATTTAAGAGAGAATCAGAGCGGTACAGATTATCTCTAGTGGGCGCAGGGTCTTAGTTAAGCTACTGAAAGAAATTGCTAAAGGGCCTCGATAGAAGGGCAAAATTAAACACTGCGGCAACTGGCAATCGGCAGAGAACTCCACTTTTTCTCTGTCCTCCCTCAATCTCCACTTCACACTTCACTGCAGGAGATTTAAATATGAATATAAATATTTTAAAGATAAAAAGCCACCACCAGCGAAGCTACCACTTGCAAATCAGTTCTGTAGACTTGCTTTAAAAAAAATACATATTTAAGTTAAAAGATTCATATACTTACAGGAACGTCAGGTACGTAACAGGCAATTTGTGGAGAAGTGCTTGTAATGTGGCATGACTCACGAGCTCACAGATTTATACCAGCCATAAACTAATAAAAATCATTATCCACCCATCTAGACAGAGAAGCAAAATGACTTATCCCAGCATGTGTATTAATTTTCTGTTCTCCTCTAAAAGCTCTTCTTTCCTTCAGGCACATCTCTAATACTATATAACTTTACAACTGCTTACTTTCTTATTCCTATTATTTTTTCTCATCTTACAATTCACAGGCCAAAACAAAAATGGTTGCAGTCATTTTACTGTTATTGGTCATGTGGCTTCTATCATAGTTGTATCAGTTCCTGAGGCAGCGATGCAACCCCAAACCATAACATTTTCAAAACCATGCTTCACAATTGATATGAGGTTCGTTTTACTGTTTACATGTGTTCTTCCCTGGACAAATTGGCAACCTTTGATATCTATGCCACTTGTAGATGACTGTCCTTATAGTGGAATGATTTACTCTCATCACTTTCTCATTTGACAAACCACTTTATCCTACTATTAGGTCCCGGGGAGGCTGGAGCCTATCTCAGCAGACACTGGACGAAGGCAGGGAATACACTGAACTGCTTGTTAGACTATCGCAGGGCGATGATTTTTTAAGTTCTTTTAGAATCATTGTCTAGACTCATAAACATCCACAAGCTTTTGTCTAAAGGTTTTTTCAAGAGCTCTTTAGATCTTGGCATGAATACATCACAGACTTCAATACCAAAGAGAACACCAGCTTCACAATGCTATTTATAAGTTAATAAAACATCAGCATCAATCAACATCAATCTGCAGGAGGTTTTAATCAGTGGCAACTAATCTAATTGGCTGATTCTAATTTTATAGACTTTTTATGTCCATATGTAAGGGTGTTCTTACTTTTTCCATGTGTCAGACCTATGCAATTTATTGTTACTGATCATGTAAGCCACACACGTTGCCTTTAAAACCAATTTGACATTATCCATTGTTTAAACATGAAACTTAATTATTTGGTAGTTTTACTGGGGGCAGGTTTATGTTCAAATATTTATTAAGTTTAATTTAATAAAGCTGAAACATGAGAAAAGTAGTTACAAGTAGTTAAGTGTAAGGTGTGCTGTTCAGGAGTCCGAGCACTGGTACAGAGTGACTAAACTGTATGTCTCAGAGGCATGAAACTTTGTAAGTAACTAGCTGTGGAGGAAAAGTCTTGGATATCATGTGCCACTGTGTGTTTTGGACCCATGAACCGAGGAAGGCCTGTGGCCTGCTGGTCTGAAATGTCATATATTTAGTCATCCAGAAATCTTATGCAAATTGCTGGAATTCCCTTTCATTCACCTGAATTAATTATTAATCATTAACAGCATCAACATGACTATGAATATGAATACAGAAACTATATGGAAAAATAAGAAAAAGAAAAGTCCTATATTTAAATTGTTAATGATTATACCTATAGAAGAGCAACTGTATGATTTACTGTACTATTTGATTACCGGATGAGTTATGTGAACATTGTATGAGTAGTTTATTCACTGAAGTGAATGTAAGATTATTTTATTACTTCCATTCCACTCTGTACAAGAATTGCTTGATGGTAACACAATGTTGTCAGCTCTGGGAGCTCGACCAGGTGGTGCTGAGCTAAGACCTTCATGGTCACTTAAAGACAGCCGGGAACTACAGGCTTAAGAAACAGTAAAGCAATTCTTTTTAATTTTAGCTAAGCTAGCCTCAACATAGTGATAAGCCTAAAGTAAAAATCTCAGCAAGTCATGAATTTGAATCTCTTGTTTCATGAACTGGACATTTTTTGCCACAACCAGGGTTATATTTTAATAGCTATTTTTTTTAAGTACTTTAAGTCCAATCAAGCTGAAATTTCGTGTAGTTCATGGCTATGCTGAACTTTAAAAGGATTTCTGGTGAGCGATTGGTTATTTAACACCATATCCACCATCAAACCATAAGCTTTCAGCAGGTAATTTACAAAATTTGCATTCAGCCACCTACGGGTCTGTTCACCTTGAAGAGAACTGGCTACTGAGAAGCTCCACCAAGCACTGCTTTTTTTCAATGTGGATATAATAACAATTTAGGAGTATGTGAAAAACACTTATTTCATTGACCTTTTTTACTCTCGTAATCCAGTTCTGTTCCATTTTCAAAGCTTGTGCTTCATTTTCTAATGAATAAAACAAGTCCACACACACTCCTGTGAGACTCTTGTACAGACAGGAAAACTCGCTGCTATGCTTTCTACATTACTCTGTGAGCAGACATCCATCCTCATCCTGTATCTGAACCCAGATCGACCCCTTTACCTTTAGGGGTCACATGCTTGTTTAATAGTCTTCTATGTCATTAAATACATTAGATACATTATGGGAGGTCAAAGGTCTGTTACTAGACAGACTAGGGTCACACTTTATATTAATGCCACATCACTCTGAAAACCCAGAATCCCATTTCAGATCGCATAGTAGTAATTTGATTTGCAAAGCCATTGCTAACATCACTTGACCTGAGGGTTATTACAATTTTTATGAACTGTTAATCCCATCAAGTCTCTGCTATTCAGTTCATCTTAAAGCAGATTATTCAGTATCTACTATTAATTACTCAGTACCTTTAGTGAAAATAATATAAAATGTAAAGCGGATCTTTGGGGGCTTAAAAGGATCACGTAGGTTTGTTTATATAAAACCTCAAGATGAGTTATGTGTTTGTCCTTTTTTTCTAGAGGTCTGAGCACCAAGAATAAGGGAACCCTTTTGTTTTTTGCCAGTATTTTTAGGGGGCCAAGCATAAAGTTCTATACTGATGTGTCAATCTTTACAATGTTTTTTAATAATAAGCATCTGGCAATCAGCTTTTAAAAGAAACTGCAGTGCAGTGCAAATTTCTTTTTGTAATTTTTGTTTCATGTTCTTTAAAGCTGGCCATGGATATGAAGTACCTTTGGATCTTCAGAATAAATCAAGAACAATGATGGAAGCATTAGTAAAATACATTTGCTTTGTTGGAACTTTTTTGTAAAGGAATCAGTAATCCCAGGTCAATTACACAAACGTATCAGCTGACCTTCAAGTTAAAGTGAGCAAAATAAGCATTCTGTTAATACAAGTATCATTGAACCAATGCCAAATGCTTGTATCATGAAGTACTGTGGCTTTCTTCTTGTCAATCCTCGCTCTTTTTCATTAATAACTGGGTATAATTAACAAATAATGTCTTATCGCAATGCAGACAGGCCTCAGTGGCACAGACACTCAGCTGAACTCGCACCCAGGTGAAGAACACAACTTCTTCCAAAAGACTTGTACTTTAAATCGGAAGCCATTATTAATCAGGAAGCAATTAAGGGCCAATACAAATTCCCCACAGACAAAAAGAAAGGAATACAAGATATGGGGAATGTTCTAGATAATAGAAAGAGAAGTAACATTTTGAAAAGAAAAGCCTTTCCTTCATGAATACGTGAGCTACAATTAAAGTGTGAGGAAGCACCGCAGGCCTAAATCTACCTGTAAAACAAGCTCTATCACATACACAGACCTGAAAAGTTGCAAGAAGAATGGCCTATTTTACTTGCAATAATGAATAAATTCATGAATGCTATCACACTAAGCTTCTGACTAAATGCTCGTGAAAATAAAATGTGCAAAGTTGATAAGATACTTTATTTTGCACCTTCATTTTGTGCACATTAGTCAAACGAAAGGGCAGGTATTAAAGGTACATCATGTTACATTTAAAAGCATATATTAACAGGAATTAATTTTATCATAAATAAATAACCTTTTCATTAATATGTCATGTCATGTCATTTTCTGAACCGCTTAATCTTAATTAGGGTCGCGGGAAGGCTGGCGCCCATCTCAGCTGACTCTGGGCGAGGGCAGAGTACACCCTGGACAGCTCGC
>JAQMYF010000011.1:13457104-13472196 GCA_030014195.1 Neosilurus mollespiculum | reverse complement strand
TGTGTTGTTGTCTTTGTGCGTGACCGTGGCTTGGTAAATGACTGATTGTTGCAGGCAGTTACCGTTGAGCGGGCAGGCATTCTTTTGTCGGCAGTTACATGTTTTGTTTTCTTCGGGTGATGCGGCGGTGTTGTCGGCTTTCTTCGGTGGGTTTAGGATGCGTTCGTTATGGTTGTCGATTTTTTTTTAATAATTAGCAGTTGGTTCGTATTGCAGGGTGTAATTGTATCCGCTTTCGTCCAGTGCTTTCTGGTAGGGAGGCGCGGCTTGGTTGAATGCTGCGCTGTCAGATGATAAGGATGACAGCCGTTTGTTGATTCCGGCGGGAATGTTCCTTGTGATGGTGGGTGGGTGGTTGCTTTCGCAGTGTAAGTATTGAAGTGTGGTGGGGGCTTTGTGAAGGGTTGATAGGTGCTTCTATTCAGGTTGAAAGTGGCATCTAGGAAGTTGGTGGTATGTTTATTGGCCTTGATTGTTATCCGTAGTCCGTTGCTCTTGAATATTTGGCATATTTTTTTTTTTTTTTTCTGTTTCTCTTGGTTATGCGTTGATGATGGCGAGTCCGTCGTCAAGAAAAACTCTGTTACATTTTAGGGATGATCTGGATCAAATTCTGAATACAAAATTTTTCTAAACATTCTTTAACATTGTGAGATAGGACGATTTTTGACATTATGGTTAATATGGGGATTGCTGGGCTTGGAGGAGGTTTGCGCTCTCTTAGTGTTCTTGTTTTGGTCTTTAATTTTAAATATACATAAGGCATCAGCATGAATATCCATGACTATAAATCTCATACATTCTCAACAGAACATTTGTCTCATGTGTATGCCATCCCATGACATAAAACATTATATTTTAAACTTTATAGCAGAATAACCTATGAGCAGCTTCTTGGATGTACATCTTTAATCTCTCACTCAGGTTTTGGATTCTATAAATGTATACACTTGCAAGACTGCATCATAAACCCCTTTGCAAAATGCTTTTGTCTTCCGAAATGTTTCTCCCAGGGAGAGTAAAATTACAAAAGCTTACATGCTATAACTCAAATAATCTGCATGGGCAACCCAGAAAAATACATTACAGGTCAACAGGGAAATAGAGTATATACAGTGTGTACTATATTGTATATGTATTGATGTATCTTTGAAATTTAAGTAGCCGGTTCAGTGTCCAAGCAAAAGTGAATTCTGGCAAAGGACACATGAGATGACAAAGATGCTTTTGCATCAGCGGCCCCATTCCTGGAACATGTGGAAGATCGCAGCTGCTGAAGTCTGAAGCTGTAAATATAATAAGATTTACAGCAGCACTGATGAGAGTGTTATCGTCACATCTAACACAGATGTACATAAATTACACAGAGAGGGAGAGAAAGATTGGAAGCATGCCATCCTGAAAAAAGACCTTTAAAAATTCTCTCTCTCTCTCTCTCTCTCTCTCTCTCTCTCTAACACACACACACACACACACACACACACTCACACTCACGCACACACTCACACTCACGCACATGCCAATCCACCTTATTCCTCCTGCAGAGTCCTGTGCCAGGCTTGATTAAAAGAAGCCCTGCTGCCATGTGTGTGTGTCCGCGTGTGTGTGTGTATGTATGTGTGTGCATGTGTTTTATGTGACAGCTCTTTGCATGTGTGTTTTTCGAAGACACACAAGAAGAGCCATATCTGCAGGTCAGACATATGCTGGCTGCAACGGGAGGATGACCTTGCCGAAAATGACAAACACAAGGTGAGAGAGAGAAACAGACAGTCTCAGCATGCTCTCTCTCTCTCTCTCTCTCTCTCTCTTTCTCTCTTTCTCTCACACACACATACACACACACACACACACACACACTTAGAAGTAACAGTAATGTTATGCATATTATCAATAGCTGGTCACTATTTACATAACACATACACACACACACACACACACACACACACATACATATATAGATATAAGGGACACCTCTAAGGACACCAGGGACAAAATAGACCTGCACAAGGCTGGGATGGGCTACAGGCAAGCAGCTTGGTGAGAAGGCAACTGTTGGCATCATTATTAGAAAATGGAAGAAACTCAAGATGACTGTCAATCTCCCTCGGACTGGCACTCCATGCAAGACCTCGCCTCGTGGAGTATCAAGTACCATGAGAAAGGTGAGGGATCAGCCCAGAACTACACGGGAGGACCTGGTTGATGACCTGAAGAGAACTGGGACCACAGTCTCAAAGGTTACCATTAGTAACACACTATGCCGTCATGGATTAAAATCCTGCAGCGCGCGCAAAGTCCCCCTGCTCAAACCATAACATGTCTAGGCCCGTCTGGAGTTTGATGATGACCATCTGGCAATGACCTTGCATGGGATAAGGTCATGTGGTCAGATGAGATCAAAATAGAACTTTTTGGTATAAACCCCACTTGCCATGTTTGGAGGAAGAAGGAGGATCAATCCCAAGAACAATCCCAAGAACACCATCCCAACCATGAAGCATGGGGGTGGAAACATCATGCTTTGGCTTTTATGCAAAAGGCTTTTATACCTTCCCTCAGTAAGACCATTGAAGATGGGTCGTGGCTGGGTCTTCCAGCATGACAATGACCAAAACCCAATAGAAAATCTTTGGAGGGAGCTGAAACTCAGCCCTAAAACCAGAAAGATCTGGAGAAGAGATCTGTATGGAGGAGTGGGCCAAAATCGATGTTGCAGTGTGTGCAAACCTGGTCAAAGAACTACAGGAAACATCTGACCTCTGTAATTGTAAACAATGGTTTCTGTGCCAAAAGTTAAATTCTATTTTTCTATTGTATCAAATACTTATTTCATGCAATAAAATGCTAATTAATTATTTAAAATCATACAATGTGATTTTCTGGATTTTTTTCTAGATTCTGTCTCTCACAGTTGAAGTGTACCTACAGTAAAAATTACAGACCTCTCCATTCTTTCTCAGTGGGAAAATTTGCAAAATCAGCGGTGTATCAAACACTGGCAAAAGATCTCAGGGATAAATTAGTAAACAGGCACAAGTCAGGAGATTGATACAAAAGATTAAAGGCTTTATTAATCTCTAGGAGCACAGTAAAGTCCATAATCAAGAAGTGGAAAGGGTTTGGTACTACTAGGACCCTTCCGGATCAGGCCATCCTTTCAAGCTAGATGGACAAATGAATGCAGTCATTAATTCTGGAGAAAGACTGTTGATACTTGAACAAACACACATCTACCTGCAGTGCTGAAGAAAAAGCTCCCCATCGCCCCCACCCTTCAAATTCATGGATGCACATTGCCAGGACAATAAGACCACAATCTCACCTCCAGCCAGTCGGCACAGCAACAAGGTCTGTTTGTATTGTGCACGAGCTAAAACTGCACCTGTTGTTGATTGGCTGGAATAGTGTTATGAGGCTTGCTCTGAGCCATTTTGTTTACTTCCAATTCACAGAGCCAGGGCTGAGGACAAACATGGTTCTTTTAGGACACACACAGAAAGGACATCTAGCAGACCTAAGAATTGCCAATTTTGCCAAAAAGTACTTTGTATTATAAAAGTTGGCGGTACCTTTAACACCAACTTGATTTCTTTAATGAATGAAATTATCTGTTAATTAACTTGCCATGGTACATGAGTCCTCACAGAGGGTTATGCTTGGCACATATCTTATTTTTGTGTGTGTGTGTGTGTGTGTGTGTGTGTGTGTGTGTGTGTGTGTGTGCGTGTGCCATATTCATGAAAACAAAGTCCTTATAATTTTGTTTTTTGGCACAGTGGGAAGGCTGCATTGCCCGATCATTCACAAAGTGCTGAAATACTGGGCTGCAGAAGGAAAATAAAATGATTCTCTTCACACATGTTATTTTGTACAAACAGGACTTTGTGGCAGAATGCACAGCATTTTAATACCAGACACAAAAGAAAAACTGACTGTCACAAAGAAAATGTGCCAATGTCAACAAGACAAAAATTCATAAAAACATCAGCAAACAATACAGTTTCATCAAGAGGAAAAAAAAAACAAAAAACACTAGTTTGAGACGCTGATGTAACAGGATTCTTTGGCATCTGACAAAATATCAATGAATCACTCTTTGCAAATGGGTTTAGCTATTAAGGAAAGGCCCTTCTGCTAGTTTTCCTTCCTTTCAACCCACACCACACACATGAATAATGAATCTAAACTCTTCTGAGAACACAATAAATCTGTGAATCCGAGTGTGTGCTGTGAGAAAGTGGGTGAGTAGTGAATACTACAAAGAATGTAAATTGCCCTCTATTTATAATTAATATTTAATACGCATACACTGTACAATGACTTGTATAAGTATTCATCCACCTTATCTCACTCTTCTCTCAATGACCACTCACTATTCACCCTTTTTACCCCAATAACCAAACACTGATCACCATTTTTTTCCAGTGACCAGTCACTGATCACAATTTTCCCTGAATGACCAATCACACATCACCATTTTCCCAGAATGTCCAATCACTGATCACTATTTTCCCTGAATGGCCACTCAGTGATCACCAACAATCAATCACTGAACGCAATTTTCCCCAATGATCAATCACTGATTACTATTTTCCCCAATAACCAAACACTTTTCTCACCGATCACCCTTTTCCCCCAATTAACCAATCACTGATCACTATTTTCCCCCTGTGACCAGTCCCTGATCACCATTTTCCCCAAATGACCAATCACAGATGATCATTTTCCACAAATGACCAATCACAGATCACCATTTTCCCTGAATGACCAATCACTGATCACCATTTTACCCAAATGACCAATCACTGATCACTATTTTTCCTGAATGACCATTCACTGACCACTATGTTCCCCCCAATGATCAATCACTGATCACTATTTTTCCCCAGTGATCAATTACTGATTACCATTTCCCCCCAATGATCAATCACTGATTACTATTTTCTCAGTGACCAATCACTGGTCACCATTTTCTCATAATGACTAATCACTGATCACTACTATTCCTAATGAAAAAACATTCATTCATCCATCCATCCATAGAAACATCTCTCCATTATCTATATCATCCAGGGTTTCTGAGGAAAGCTGGATTCATTTACAGCTTACTTCTGGCATGAACAGGAACTGAATAGGCATTCAGTCTACTGCAAGGCCTCGTCAATCACTACTTATTTTTTAATGACCAATCACTAATAACAATCTTTCCTAATGACCAATCATAAATGACAGTTTTCCCCAATGTCCAGTCACTGATTACCATTGTTCTCAATTAATCAATTACTAATCACATTATTTCCTGATGACCAATCACTAATCACCATTTTCCCCAATGGTTGATTACTGATCACAGTAACCCCCAATAACCAATCATCATTGGTCTCAATAACCAATAACTGATCACCAGTTTCCAGTGACCAGTCACTGATCACAATTTTTACCAAAAACCAATCACTGATCATTCTTCCCAACAACCAATCATTGATCACCAGTGTTACATTCAGAACTCAAACTGAATGGCCCTTCTTGTCAAATAAACACAAAATCTTAAACATGTCATTTTGAACTCTACAACAAGTTTGGCAGTAGAAGTCCTTTAAAAACCACCTTGAACTATCTAAAGAACTTGCAGGAACCATGTTGCCTCATTTAATGGAACTCAAATTTCCACCACTCCCCCTATATCTAAATCTAAATTTGTGTCTCTCTTTAGGTTTTCAAATGCACCATGGTATTCATCTTCTCGGGTCCAAAGTGGGTTTTTATGATAATTTCTGCAAGTGAGGAAAAGCAGGTCGAATATAGTTCACAGCTGCACATTATAATATGAGAGAGAGAGAGAGAGAGAGAGAGAGAGAGAGAGAAGTAGTTGGAAATTGAAAAGGAAAGAAAAAATGTATAGTGAAACACATTTAAAGAGCACAGGCGATGAGAGGCAGGACATACACTGAGAATGTGTGGACAACCGAGAGAGAAGAAAAATTTAATTACACGGTCTATGCAGAGAGAACAGTAATGGAACACTCAGAGAACAAGAGAGAGAGAACGAGAGAGAGGGAGAATTTCATCAACTGGAGGAAACAATTTTGAGCGAAGCAAAGATCGATAATCGCCCAAAAGCTCTACCAGCCCAACCTTCCCATGGTGCCTTTGCAGGGTGTTTGTGACATTGAGCGGAAGAGATGGAGAAAGCCGGAAATGGCAATACAGAGGGGCAGAAAAAAGAAAGAGAGAGAACTGTACATAGTGAGATAAGGAAAAGCAGAGAATCAGAGTTTTTACACAGTTTTCCAAAGACACCAAACAGACAGGCTGGATACTGGCACTATTCTCTCTCTCTCTCTCTCTCTCTCTCTCTCTCTCTCTCTCTCGCTCTCTTTCTCTTTCTTCCCGCTTCATTTTTGCCACAATCTTTATATCATACGTGTACAAGTTCAAAACATAAATACAGAATAAGGCAGCTACTATTTTCCTTATTAATTAATAAAGATGTGAAAGAATCGTTTCAGTCATGTATCGCGATTCTTTTTTGAGGGAATTTCATTCCTCTATATTCATACAGGTGGCGCAATCTAAACTTTTTATTCATTGGCAGATGGCACAGAATACCTTGTGGTAGGAGGGAATTATTTGCAAAAATCTTTCAAGGTTTTAAAACTGCAATAAATAAAAAAATACTGATAATAATAATATTGAATAGCAATATATATAGAATCACAATACTTACAAAATCGTGATGACATATTGGGTGGACAATGGTGATTCCCAGCCATATTTATTAATGAATGACACATAGTTTTTAATAGTTTACAGTTATATTTAATATTATAAAATGGTAATTAAAAATTAACTAATCTAAGCTAGTAGCCCAAGCTAGTTATAAACTGCGATACAGTGGCTATAAACAACTGTTCCATGACTTTCTCTAAGAAACATGCCGTCACCCCACTGCATTTTATTACAGATACAAGAGCTTGTCGTTAGAGCAGTAACCTCTAGGATACCATTTTTACCCTTTATATGAAAATGCATATCTATTTCTGGCCCTACGTTGTTACCCTGAGGTCCAGTAGTTAGCTTTATTGGGTACAGTAGTGTAAATTGTTCCTTGAGGGACTGAAAAGAACTCCAACTGTACCCCGATTTTTCCCAGTGTAGTTACTTTAACATGAACAACTGAAACACAGCCCAGGTTGAAAAGGTTAATACCCCAGGAGTCACACATAACCTTCTCTTCAAGACACTTCACTGTACTGTTCACTCCTCCACTCATACACAGACACTAAATTGAAGATCTCGAGGTCATGTCAGATTGAAAGTCACCCCCCTGGGTGTTTATATGACAGACAGACAGAGAAGGAGAGAAAGAGAAGGAGAGAGAAAGTGGAAACCAATGTAAGTTGACTGTGAACGCAAAGTCCATGCCCTTATCAAAACACTGAATCACTGCAGCCTGTAGCTCTGTGGCGGTCTGGAAGGTTGGGCTGGCTGTGGTGCACCGTGTGATGCACTGCATAAACTAAAAGCCTGATTAGCATGGATGATGAGTAGCAGACACGCAGCCCACTTCCCCTTGCAAAGAAACAGTTCCAGTCATCTGTGAGATTTATTTTCCCTGACTAATGGACAGGATCATGAGCCCATACACACTGAAGGTGTCATGTTATTGTTAGATGTCACTGACCATGCAGGCAACGGTTTCTTCTACATTCAACTGCCTCAAATTTCTGTTCTTGGCTGACTGGAAGAAATTCAACAAGGTTTTTTTATTTTATTTTTTTGCCTTCTTCTCATAGGTCTATATATTGTACTTTCTGAGATCCTTTTCTACATAACATGCTGGTAATGAACAGTTAGATGACTTAGCATAGCCCTTTCGTCAGCTCAAACCAGTCTATTCACCTCTAGCTTCTTCCACCAACAAGATTTTAAGCCAGAAACCAGACCACACCCATGCACCCATGTGGGGGACATGTATTACGATACCATCAAATCCAGATGTGCTACAACTGTAACTGTTATAGTTCTACTCATGTCAAGCAATAGCAGGAATCTAAAGCCATAACAGGCACACGCTAACCGAATCCTCATCCAAAGTAATCTTCACCTCATAAAATGGATCATATGTAATTAATAGGGTTTCACAAGGCACTCTGTGGGTCTATCCCAACAATCTCTACATACACCCTGCATGATATCTGTCCAGAATTTCCAGTC
Source organism: Neosilurus mollespiculum (assembly GCA_030014195.1). Taxonomy (NCBI): domain Eukaryota; kingdom Metazoa; phylum Chordata; class Actinopteri; order Siluriformes; family Plotosidae; genus Neosilurus; species Neosilurus mollespiculum. Next base: position 13,463,976 of record JAQMYF010000011.1, on the reverse strand, counting down.
CTTTCATTTATTTTAAAAAGAAAAGGACATTCTTTGACAGGGTTTTCTCCAGGTGATAAATTCTGTAATGTGTGAGTATCGACTGCACATCGCTATGTCAACAAGACAACACATCGCCAACGATAAATGTCATGTAGTGTGAGAAGTACAGTGATTCAGGGATTTGGAATGCTATGTAGTGCCCAGTGGGCAGAACTGAATATTAGATGTGAAAAATCCTCGAGCAGCATGATAAAATCTCGTGAAAAGCTGACGCTAGGTTTCTAAAGGTGACCTCACTTTAAAGAAGACGAAAACGAACTAAATGCATCCCACTCATTAAAAAGAAAAGATTAGTATCATGTTATAACGTGAAAAGTTTATTGTTATAACGTCAGACTTGGCACATTATCACAATATATTTTCAGGTTATTATGACATACAAAATGATCATGTTATTACAATATTTATCATGTTATAATGTGACAATGTTTTGGTTATAACAATGTGTTTTCATCTTATTTTTACATACAGTCTTATCACGACATAACTACAAATGTTGGGATGAGAAATTTTCACGTCATAATGATATTTTTATGTTATTTTTACATAAAAACGTATCAATTGATAACAGTTAACTTTCATTGTTATAACAAGAAATTATATCAAAATAACATGAAAACATCGTTATAACCTGAAATTTTTTTACGTTAAAACGTGATGTTTTTATAACATAAAATAAATCCAATATATTTTCAAGTTATTCTGACCCATTTTTTTTTCCATTATAACGTGATAAATGTTATATTGTTATAACATAATAACTTTGTGTCAAAATAACTTAAATTGCGTCATAATAACTTAAATATATTGTGATAACATGAACTGGGCAGTGGTGGCACAGTGGTTAAGACTCAGGTTTAGGGTTCAAGCCCCAGTACCACGAACCTGCCACTGTTGGGCCCTTGAGCAAGGCCCTTAACCTTGAATTGCTTAGTTAGTTATATAAGAAAGATAAATGTAAGTTGTTCTGGATAAGGGCCTCTGCCAAATGCTGTAAATGTAAAAAATAAAACCTTTTAGACTGCAACAATAAACATTTCAGGTAGTATGGTATAGCACGTTCACCTCACAGCAAGAAGTTCCTCGGTTCGAATCCCGGGCTCAACATTTCTGTGTGGAGTTCTCCTCGTGCTTGCATGGGTTTCTTCTGGGTACTCCGGTTTTCTCCCACAGTTCAAAAACATGCATATTAGACTAATTAGCTGTTGCAAACTGCCCCTATTTATGAGTGTAAAAAGTTGTGTGTGTTGGCTCTGGAATGGTCTGGTTAGCTGTTCAGGGTGTACCCAGCCTTAGCCCAATGTCGGGTGAGATAGGCTACAGTCTTCCCATGATCTAGTAGGATTAGGCAGTTTGGCAAATGAGTGAATGATGAGAATAACCTTTTTACATTATAACATGATACTGATAATCTTTTCTTTTAGCCATCATATGTCTCTGTACAATTGTGATGCCAAAGCATGCAGAAGGTTTGTCACAAATTCAAAACACATGAAGCAGAAATGCTCGTTTAATCATCATTTGATTCACCTTGCATGCATTAATTTTTTGTCAACAATTCTTGCTCTTCTCAAATGGAAATAATTTTTTGATCAAAAATTACCTTTGTGAGTGACTAAGAAAACACTGGTAGATCTCCAGGACTGTGCTACAGAGAGGAATCTACTCCAAATCAATAGCATACAGTATCCTGTATCTCTGACTGGATTTAGCAGGTGAAAAAAAAGAGTCAGCACAGGCTTTTAAGCACATCAGTCCATCAAGAGAGGAACATGACTGGCTAATTATCGATCCTTATACTCCAGATCCCACAAGCAAATACAGTCAGTTCACTTCTATACTGATATGAACTGAATGTGCTAATTATTATAAATAACCAGTGGTGAATTTTTCAACTTCTCTTAAAGAGAAAGTTTTGTAAATAAATATTTTCTCAGTACTTACAAAAAACCCAAAATTAAAAGATACTATGAGTTGAAAACCTGACACCAAAGATAGCATGTATTGTGTGTACAAAGGGTGGCACGTGGCATAATGGTTAGCATGTCTGCCTCAAAGCAAGAAGGTCCTGAGTTTGACTCCTGGGCTCTCGTGTTTCTGTGTGGAGTTCCTCCATGCCTGCATGGGTTTCCTCCGGGTACACAGTCCAAAAGACGTGTTCATTAGGCTAACGGGCTGTTGTAAACTGGCCATAGGTGTGAGTGTGAATGGCTGTTTGTGTGTTGGCTCTGCAATGGTTTGGTGAGCTGATCAGGACGGACCCAGCCTTCACCCAGTGCTGGCTCAGATAGGCTCTATATAAACTTGACCCTAATATGATTAAGCACTTCGGAAAATAAGTCAGTTTTTTATAACTGATTCTTTAATTATTTGAAGAATCTGATTAAAAACATAAAACGTTGTTTTATGTAAAACCTTGCTTTACAGTTTGTGTGTTTGTTTGTTAGCAGGATTAGGCAAAAACCAACATGTGGATATTCATGAAATTTCTAGCAGAGGTTGGGCTTTGGATTCTAACTCCATTAGAATTTGGAGATGATCCTTTAAAAGGATTCTTTAACATTGTGAAATAGCACGATTTTTGGTTCATATGGGGAATTGCTGGGCTTGACAAACATTAGTATGCTGTAAAAAAAATTTTAATATGGTGCCTATGAGCTTGATATGAACACCCACTGCCATGCCAAAAATTGTTAGCATCATACCAGAACTATGCTACACTACAGTCAGTTGTCATGATTTAATACAGTAATGGATCCCTTGTGCTAATATCAGTATGTTACCTATCATAGGTCATATGTCACACTTAAGGCTTATGTCAAGCTGACATAAACCTAGGCAAACATCTTTATTACAGCTGACAATGTTTTCAAATTAAACCTAAACCTTTATGTATATCTATGTCACTTGCCATGAAGGGTTGACGTTGGTATCCTGTTGACAGAGCACTTATGTCAGCTTTATGACTTTACAGCATGATGACACTTATGTCAGCTTGATTACAGCTGACGACTGCTAAAATAACCCTGAGATGCCAAAGTAGAATTTATGTCAGCTGTTATGAAGTGCCCATGTAGCCGTCATGCTAATGTATCACCTCTGTTAACGTTTAGCTAGTTAACAATGTTACATCGACTTGTCATTAAACCTAACAAACTCTGTCATTAGGCAAGTTAATGGTTGCTAAAATAAGCCTGTAGAAATGCCTACGAATGCTTATATCAGTTGTCATGAAGAACTTATGTAGCTGTCATATCGGCAAGAACAATGTCTTTTTACTTGACACAGACGGTATGCCAGGCTTGACATCAAATGTCTGCGTAAAGGTTTTTGTAATGTATTTATGCCAGTAGTTATGAAGTGCTAATGAAGGCATGAGGCTGACATAATGACAGCTTATCCATTTGATCTCTCTATTGCCAGCTCGGTTATTTACAGTACACATAACAAATCACAAAGAATCGGAAAAAGTATTACTGGATGTGTGGGCTGTTCACTGATTTGAGGATTCTGCTTACATATCAGAGAATAACGTGGGGGGAAAGATTCTGTACCTCTAAAGCTCTAAAGAAAGTGAGACGGGGTAGAGAAATAATGAAGCGCAGTCTTGCTTTGGTGAAGAATGGAGGATTAGTGTCAGCTTAGAAGCGTGGCTTTCCTACTTTACCGAGCTGAAATCTTAGGAATCACACCTCTACTGTCTAGGGCAACAGGGCCATGGCTGGGTCATAGAGAATCCCACAGTGAGACGAATCTAAGGGATGAAAGTCAAAGTTATATTGATAATGCTCTTGGAATTGGTTAATCCTGGGGCCATTTTGATGGAGACAGACATGGCAGTCATCTCAGAACGATATTTTAGTGTGCACCAAGGCTTCAAGATTAACCCTGGCTTCCTTCGTTGATCAAGTTTACATTACTGATAACTGTGCTATCTGTGATAACTAGTAAGGGAATGGCATGTATTTAAAGCCAATGAAAAATGACCACACCCACTTTAGGTTTAAATCCCAGTACAGACATTACCATTGCATCAGACTTTAATAAAAGCTATATAACTAGCTAACTAACAATTATTGTAATTGTTTTAATATATAATTTACATAAAAATAAGAAAACTAAAATGAAAATGTTTACGGCTTATTTTTATATTTTCAAATAATTCAAACATAAGTTTGCAGGGTGGATATTAAGCAAGTATTGACTGAGGCAATGTATAAGAGAATTAATTGGTTGAGGGGTTGTTTGGCTTTAGCGAATAACCCTCCGAGACTAAATAATTCTCCATATCATACTAAAGCTGAATTCTATAACTATTTTATTATTCATTCAAAAATGTTCAAAGTTCACAGTCACGTCTCTATGTTGCACATGCTAATCAAGCAATAATCATTCAACTTACTATAGAGATAATTAATTTATCCCATGGCAATAATGTAATGCCAAAAATAATTTGATGGATTTCCACCAGTAAGAAATAAGAAAATCTCATGAATTAACAATATTGCCTTTTGTTTTTCTGTACCAAATAAATATGAGCAATCAAATGTCCTAATTGGCTAATCGACTACTAAGGTTTCACCTCATATACTATCAATAGGTACGTCACTGCAGAATAAAATAAAACCGGTCCTAACTTGTGCTTAACTAATTTTTAACAGTTCTGATTATTGTAGATGTATTTTATTTTCATGAATGATTTTTTTTTTTTTACTGCGGTCATAAACAGGCGTCCAGTCCTCGACGTTACCTGATGATGGTGGCCAGGAGAAAAGGCATTGTAACTGGTGTGCCACAAACATATTACATGTATTTCTTGGTAAGAACACATATATTTTATGTTCAAGAATTTAATTTAAATAATAAAAATGCTTTACTTCTCACAATAAAGCTTGGAAAGATTAAAACAATTATTCCACTCTCTCTTATCAGATATGACTAATAGCCATAGTATATACTAATATAAAATATATTATTAAATTATCCAGATTACATTTAATTCATTTTGAAGATTACTGCTTCATGATCCAAATCTATTAGAATAATGAATCATTTACAGCTCTACAGCACATAACCTCTAGAGCAAATCTGTCATGTGATCTTAACAGCAATAGGACATTAAAAATGTAGTGATGGTCGCTTTAAAGCCAGTGCCACAGCATGATCCACAACCTGAAACCTGCTGACTAACGTCATCCAATACATGGGACATCATTCCATTCATCAACCAGTGTCTCGTTACCTTATTCCTGAAAGGCTGTGGTATACACACAGACATACAAATATTTAATCTGCTTTTCATCAAATCAGTTCAGTAGGTTTACGGGTGTACTATAAATGACTCATAGGGTTAAATGATCCGTGATATAGGAGACAATAAATAAATAAATAAATAACTTGTGGCCTGGAAGTTCATTAGTATTCAGAGACATTGTGTGAATTTAATGCATTTCAGGATAAGTGGAGACGCAAGACCTTAAAATCCACTCACAGCTTGTAGTGAGCCGTCGCTGCAACAGAGGTTCTCAAACAATTATTCAAATGGGGGAAATTTGCACTTATTACAAGTTATCTCGTTGCGCATCAGCAGATTTGGAAACATCCTTCAGAGATTTCCGTGAATGTACTCTGTATATCAGCAAAACAGTTGTTGGCCTGCAGCAGAGCTATAGCTCGCTATTAGGAAATGGGGTAGAAAGTGCGCTGTGCGCCGCTGCTGTTGTGCTTATTTCAAAATGTCACTGGAATTCACTTCTAAGCAAAGCTTTGGGGAGCATTCGGAATACTTTGTGGCAGCCAATAATGTGGATATTGATGTGTCCTTGCCATTTCATCTCAGCATTTCATGCTTCTAAGCGCTTGCTTACAATCTGTATACACCACACGAATTAGTCTTTTCTGAACATCAAACCCCCATGAAATCAGGCTTTTTGAGCACGATGCTTCAAAAAACGTTTGACATTTTAAATAAAAAAATGTTTCACTGCTGATTCAAAACACTCCACACCAAAATGCCCGCTGGCGAAGTCATAATTTAACATAATGGTTTAACTCATTAAAAAAAAAAAAAAAAAAGCTTTTGTTCATTCAGATTGAACACTTTTCCATAGGTTGCAGTGGTGGCTTAATAGTTAAGGGGATGGGTTACAGATCTGAAGGTCAGCGGTTCAATCCCCACTATCACCACTGTTGGGCCCTTGAGCAAGGCCCTTAACCCTCAATTGCTCAGCTATGTAAAAAAAAATTATAATTATAAGTCGCTCTGGATATTCTGGACATTTGGTAATGTTTACAGCCCACTGCTGTTAATACAGTAAATTAGATTTCAATTACAATGAAACATTACCAAGCCTTTGACTTCCAGCAATACACATTGTCTACAATCAGATTGTTGTAGCACTCTATGCCTCAAGAGACACCTTTTAAGGAAGGACACAGCTTTTCCACTTAAACGCTAAGCTAATTTCAGGGCCAGAAAAACATGTAAGTATAAGCTTGTGAGAGATCATCTAATGAAATACACTGTGCAAATGAAAATCAGTTTCATTGAAGATATCTTTAAAATGCAATGATAATTTCAAGTAAGGACACAAGTGAAAACATCGTAAACTGATTCTTTAATTTTATTTCTGTACTATAGTAGTAATGTTTGATGTTGTGCTTTGAATTAAAAGCATGACACAGGCAAACTGCTCAGCCAGTGCAGATTTGAATGTATTTCTTATATTTTAAAATAATGTTGTAACTTGATGGTTAATGAAATTTGGCTTGTTTATATATATATATATATATATATATATATATATATATATATATATATATATAGACAA
>JAQMYF010000011.1:13444594-13454635 GCA_030014195.1 Neosilurus mollespiculum | reverse complement strand
TATATATATATATATATATATATATATATATATATGTGTGTGTGTGTGTGTGTGTGCGTGTGTGTATATATACATAAAATAAAAATATATTTTATTTTATTTCATTTATTTATTTATTTATTTTGCCATCCAAGTGGTATTTACTGTGAGTCTATTTCCATTTTTTTTGCAACCCATAAAAAGCAACCAAAAAAATGGCTTATTTGGTTCAAGACTACACAAAATTTTTGTTTTTCACAGTGACGTCTATGATGGTTTAGGCAATTATAGTGCCATAAATTTCAGCTGCATGAAAGTTCTGGAGTTCCCAGGAGTTCTGGGTTCAAGTCCTGGGTTCTGCGAGTGCATTTCTGTGTGGAGTTTGCATATTCTCATGGTTTTGTGGGTTTCCTCCGGGTACTCCGAATTTCTCCCACGCTCCAAAGACATGCACATTAGGCTTTTCCAAATTTCTCTGTAGGTGTAAGTGTAAATGGTTATGTGTGTGTTGGCCCAGTGATGGACTACTGGGAGTACCCCGTCTATACACAGAGTTGGCTGAGATAAGCTCCAGCCTCCCTCCAACCCTAGTAGGATTAAGCTGTATGGAAAATGAATAAATGTATGAATGGATGTATGCTTGTCACAGATAATTTTAAATGCCTTACACACACCCACACCCACACACACACAATCCTATACTTCTATCTTTGTGGGGACATTAATCAACATACCGCATTCCCTAGCCCCTTACCCTATCCTTAACCATCACAACTAAATGCCTAACCACAACCCTTTAGCCTGAAGTTAATACAAACCTAAACACCAAAACCAAGTCTTGACTCTCAAATAGCCCTGAAAAAGTGGGGACCAGCCAAAATGTCCTCACTCCCAAAAATGGTTTAAAAATAATCCAGACTTTAATATGTGGCAAGTATAAGTATACACGCAAACACACACACACATACATTGTACTTGTTTGTTGATCTTCTATTGTTTAAATTGTGTGAATTTTAAAGCAACCTTGGTCTGTATTAAATGCAAGCCAACATGTCAACATTCATTTATTGTCTACAGTGCTAATGATGCTTATGAAAATTATGACAGTGTAGATGACAATTATTTCAAAGTCAATCTCTTAATAAACAAAACACTCTTTGTGGTGAAGGTGTATTGCGATTAAATACAATCAAACAACCAAACAAATGCAAACATAAATAAACTATTAAAGCTATTTAAAACCATCAGCGTGTGGTAAGGCATACAACAAGAAGGTTGGAGAAACACATTTAGCTTGTGAATGCTGTGCCTTTTCTTTATAGTAGTGTTTTAGTTGCTGAAGGTCTTTCACAAGCAGAGTGTGGTATCTGCATTTTGGGGGTCAAAGGTCAATAATTTACTATTTTACTATACTATAAGGTTACTATTCTACTAAGGGCTGGTGTAAAAAGTTTAAAGGTATTTTTCCCCCCAGGTTCAGTGTTTGAATAGTTAATGCACATTACTTTTTGAATATTTATTTTGCAATAAGAAACTTTCACTGTGATATGATACTTGTTTTCTTTCTATACAGGAAAAGTTGCAAAAAATATCTGGTTTATTTTTGTTTGTTTTATACTGATGGCCTATTAGCTAAATAAAAAAAAAAAAATTAAGATTAAAAATCCGATCAACTAATCTTCAAATGTTTATTAGCACTAAATGTACTAATCTGGACACCGAGTGACACTGTTTAGATTAAGTTTATATTATTTGATTGAGGACGGCATGGTTGCGTAGTGGTTAGCACGTCTGCGTCATAGCAAGGTCCAATGTTTGAGTCTCGGGCTTGGCGAGGGCGTTTCTGTGTGGAGTTTGCTTGATCTCCCTGTGCACATCTGGGCACTCCGGTTTCTTCCCACAAGCCTAAAACATGTGAATGAGAGTTAATAATTGTGTGTCTGTGTGTTGGCCCTGTGATGGACTAGTGAGCTGTTCAGGGTGCACCCCCCTTCGCCCAGAGTGGGCCGAGTCGACTACAGCATCACCACCACGCTGGTAGAACAAAATGGTTCAGTGACTAAGTGAATGAATGAATAAGTCTGTTGGGCTTTTACACCCAAGCCTAGTGGCTCATCAGGCCGGTGTTTATCCCCGGTTTCTGTAGCGTGAAGTGACTAGGAGCTCAACTCCTCCTGGATGTGACGCTAGTCCATCACAGGTTACCGTCCTAGAAGTTTTACTGGTTCCCATTTATACTGCAGGGTGGACAGAGGCACACTTGTGGTTAAGACCCTGCCCAGGGGTCTTAGCACGGTGGGGGTCCAACGTGGATTCGAACCCATGACCTCTCGATTGTGAGCCCTGCACCCTAACCGCTACTACTTGGTTTACATGCCTGTTTCGGGGTTGAAACATTGCCTGACAACAAAGGGCTTTAAACCTAGTGGCATGGGTTTCCTCTCGGTACTCAAGTAAGGTATATGCCAAGTTGTTTACTAGCTTAGGTTATATGCAAAATTGTCTACTAGCTTGTTTTACATGCCAAACCGTTTGCTAGCATATTTTACAGGCTAAGTTGTTTGCTAGCTTGGGTTATATGCTAAATTATTTACTCACTTGGTTTACATGCTAAGGTGTTTACTTTCTTGTTTTACATGCTAAGCTGTTTACTAGCTTGTTTTTACATGCTAAGGTGTTTACTTTCTTATTTTACATAGTAAGGTGTTTACTTTCTTATTTTTACATGCTAAGGTGTTTACTTTCTTATTTTACATGCTAAGCTGTTTACTAGCTTATTTTTACATGCTAAGGTGTTTACTTTCTTATTTTACATAGTAAGGTGTTTACTTTCTTATTTTACATGCTAAGCTGTTTACTAGCTTGTTTTTACATGCTAAAGTGTTTACTTTCTAATTTTACATAGTAAGGTGTCTACTTTCTTGTTTTACATGCTAAGGTGTTTACTTTCTTATTTTACATAGTAAGGTGTTTACTTTCTTATTTTTACATGCTAAGGTGTTTACTTTCTTATTTTACATGCTAAGCTGTTTACTAGCTTATTTTTACATGCTAAGGTGTTTACTTTCTTATTTTACATAGTAAGGTGTTTACTTTCTTATTTTACATGCTAAGCTGTTTACTAGCTTGTTTTTACATGCTAAGGTGTTTACTTTCTTATTTTACATAGTAAGGTGTCTACTTTCTTGTTTTTACATGCTAAGGTGTTTACTTTCTTGTTTTACATAGTAAGATGTTTGCTACCCTGTTATACTGTATGCTAAGTTGTTTGCTATCTTATGTTACATGCTAAGTTGTTGATTATCTCATTTTACATGCCAAGTTTGTTACCAGCGTGTTTTAACATAAGTCGTTTACTAGCTTATTTTCATATGCTAAGTTGTTTACTGTCTTGTTTACATGCAAAGTTGTTTACTGGCCTGCCTACAAATATAAATTATAACCATATACAGACATTTATAAGCACTATTCAGTTTTATATGAATAATCGCATGTTAAATCGAGATAACATGCTACACTAAACAATGATATCATGCTCATAATCTGTTACAGCATAAGTTACTTGTGCTGTAACTGTAACAGATTATGAGCATGATATCATTCCTCCTGTTACAGAATAAACCCAGAGGAATTTTAAGCACATCCAGAACTTATGAAATATCCCTTAACCGGAGGGTTTATTTAAACAGCGTTGATTTATTGTATTTCTTAATGAACTCATCCCTCATTGAAGCACTGAAGAGACCTTTTCTGGGTTTGTTTATTTCTATAAACTCTGGGAGTGCTTCTTCCCCAGTGTGCTGTGCACCCCGCCCAGTTCACTCCAAAACACGCGCAATCTGCGCAGCGTCACGACGCGCACTCTTTCCCACTCGTTTTCTTTGCTTTGTAGCCATCATTTAGGAAAAGAATGTCGTAGAAAATGCATTTGAACCACTATGATAAATAAATAAATAGACCCAGCATGCTGTCTGGGTGGCATCAGAGTAAAAGAGTTTACCTCGCGCTTGAAAAGAGGCACGGAGCAACCAACAGGCACAGCGCGCGCGCCCGTGCATATGCACGCTGGGATCTTGAAAGCACATCTGCATGAAACGCACATGTCAGGAGTGTAGCAGGGCTGTGGGGTGCATGCATTCATTTCTGTGTGTCCAACACAACACAGTGACCAATTCGTGAGTTTAAAAACTCAATGACGGAATAAATCAGACGATCTGCACACTCTCTCTCTCTCTCTCTCTCTCTCTCTCTCTCTTGTGCACACCTATAAAACATTTTAGCCTAATTCAGTATCAAAACCCTTGTTTTTCTTTGACTTTCACCCGCTGCACAAGCCAAATCAGTCACTTCTGGAGTTGAATCAGTTTGCAAGTCGAGGATTTCCCCACAATGCACCAAATTCTAACAGCTTTTCTATATTATGGAAAAGACGCACGCGGAGGAAAATCATCACACATATGTATTCTTTCTACCTTAAACAAACAGCAGCAGCAACAAAAATCATGTTGCAGGATTCACTTTATTATTAATGGCAGAATAATAAATGTGCTTTTGGAGACAGTGGGTCTTTGCATCTTCTTTCCCCTCTCTTTATTTACATCTTTTCTCCTTCCTTTCTATCCATTTAGAGGCAATTAATCTTAGAGCTTATTATAAGGACTTATTAGAACTAAGAGTGCAAGAAGATGGGATGCATATCAATATAATATTGCAGAAACATGCAAAAACAAGCCAACGTGGTCTCACAGCTGAGGAAAAAGATTATAAAATATCTTATTTTTAAAAATACCGACAATTAACATAATAACAATATTAACCCGAGCATCACATAAGCATCAGGATCTTTCCATTTAGATAAGATAAATCTCACTCACCAAAGCCATTTCTGTACAGATGTATATCTGTATCTATCTAATGACAAAACTGCCCAGAGCCTCGGAATGCTTTCCATCACTATGCAAAAGAGTCACAGCATTTTCCCCCCCTTTTACCTTCAAAACGCCTTTCTGTCTCCTCTTCTGATTCCTGTGCAAAAGAAGATTCAAAATGAAAACTACGCTCAACAATTCCTCCACCAGATCGCCTCGTATCCACTAATGCGCAGAGCAGAATGCAGGTTTCTGTTTCTCCACACAGCACATGAGAGCAGAGTCCTAGTCCGCCTGGATCACCTGCATCCCCGGAGCGGATCTCTGAGCAGCTTCAGCAACACGCAGGGGGAGGAAACACCGCCCACAGCGCCGGAACTATCCCGCCCACACACAGCCGAAACCACGCCCCGGGCCCCAAGATGCCTTCTCATAGGCGCGCTCGCGTTCTGACGTCATCATTAGTGTCTCTTATATTCCGAGGTTCAAGCAATGTTTGAAAATTGATAATGTTATGGAAATGCAGCATAATACTGAAGATTAATGTCAATTATTTCATATTTATATGAAAATAATTAATTTATTCTCAGATGACACCTTTATAAACTAACCAGGAAGCAAATCTAAAACTTTTTTTTTTCAAAGCAGTATTTTTAAATTTTTGTTTTGTTATCTTCTAGTTCATTTAGTTCAGTGTTTACTATTTTAAGTGAATATATCACTATCACTCCCTCCCTCACTCATCTGCGGAACCGATTAATCCTACTGAGAGACGGGAGCTTATCTCAGCCGACACTGGTCGAAGGTGAGGTACACCCTGAACAGCTCGCCAGACCAATGCAGGGCCAGCACACACGCATACTCACACCTAGGGGCGATTTGGAACAGCCAGTGAGCCTAATGTGCATGTCTTTTGACTGTAGGAGAAAACTGGAGTACCCAGAGGAAACCCATGGAATTAAGCATGGGAGAACATGCAAACTCCACGCGGAAACTCCCGAGCCCGGGACTTGAACCCTGTACCTTCTTGCTGGCGGAAGTGCAAATGTCATTGCAAATTTTTGTATGCCTGTGTTGCCCTGTGATGGTCTCTCTAGCTATTTATGGTGGATGGGGATCCAGATTCCCTATGAACCTAATAAAGGATTAAGCCTATTGGAAAATGAGATGAAATTATGAAATAAATCAATTTAATGTTAAATGAAATAAAATTAATTTGTATAATATAAAATGAAATATGTGCAGAAAGATGTAAAGGAAGAGGATGTTTCCTGAAAAACACAAGTTTAAAAAGAAATATTTAAAATGGCTACTTTTTGGCTACTTTTGGTTTTGCTATTCCACCAGCCTAGGGTTTTTTGTTTTGTTTTGTTTTGTTTTTTTGTAAGTGAAAACCAAGTTAGAAAGTAAGTATTGTTTATGAAACACTTATAATACAACATTAACTACCCAAAATATTAGAACAGTAAATTAAATGCAGGCAAGGCACAATAATAATAATAATAATAATGATAATGATAATGATGATGATGATGATGATGATGATAAGAAGAATTCAGAATACAAAACAATTCAAATACAATCATGAAAAGATGTTTTTTATTTTGATCCAAAGAAGGTAACTTACAAGACAATCCTGATATTTAGGAAAAGATTTTGGCACAGTGACTGTAAAAGCACCTCCACCCTTAACCTTTATCTCAAACCATGGAACAACCAAAAGTACCTGATCTAAAGACCATGATATAGGAAGGGGCTAGGCCATTAAAAGTTATAAAACCAAAAAAAAGGACTGGATCGTATTCTGGACAAGGAGCCAGTAAAGACGTAGAAAAGAGCTGAAAAGTTGCAATTTCATTTTGTTTACCACTTTTTTCCCCACCAAATGACTCTTCACTACTTGTCTGCCCTGTGTATTAATTAAATCAGGTTCTTTTAGTTAGATCATCTAAGAATTTCTTTCGAATCATGTCAACAATGTTGGTTGTAGCTAATTTGATTTAGCTTGAGGAAATGGACTAAGCTACTAATTGCTGTCATTCACAAAACCATCTGTGGCCAGAAGTGAAGGGAAGGAAAATTGTCCTTGCTCTCTGCGTGGAAGGGATAGAATACTCTGTGATCCCTGTAAACCACGATGATACTAGCCAATCACTGGCATCATGGATGTATGTAGAAGAGTGCAGATAGCATTTGACCTTGCATGAGCAGGGGTTGGAAAACATGTTCCTGGGTGGCTTTATGGATCTCAGTGTTGGGTAGGTGGGAATTAGCAAATGACTGAACTGGGGAAGAAATCACTCATTCTTATTTGTCGTACCGCTTATTTCTTAAACCAGGGTCGGGCATGGGGGGATATCTCAGCCAAAACTAAGCAAAGGTAAGATACACCCTGAACAGCTCGCCAGACAATTGCAGGGACAGCACACAGACAAGCATTCACACTCACATCTAAGGGCAATTTGTAAATGTGCATGTCTTTTGGACTGTGGGAGGAAACCAGAGTACCTGGAGGAAAACCATGCAAGCACAGAGAGAACATGTAAACTCCACACAGAAACGCTGAGCGCGGGACTCGAACTCAGGACCTTCTTGATGTGAGGCAGACGCACTATAAAGTTTTAGCTGGTAAATGTGGTAATGTTACTTGTGTTCACGTACATTTAACTGTAGGTTGTATATTCCAGGTCTCAAACTTGGCTCCTTCATAGTGTTGAACTACCAAGATGCCTATTAGACTACTGACTATTCACTATTATATTAACACACGTCAGTGTTGCAGATGTGTGCATAGAAATAGTCAAGTCTTGGCTCATGAGCTAAAGGCATCTGCCAAAGTGGTCCTTCGCATGTTCTTCCTCTCCTGCTTCTAAGATTTCATTAAATCTGCAGTGTGAAATGCTCTGCTGAAAGAAAGCCAACTGCACGTGTATTCATAAGCAATTCGATTTCCATCTGCTAAATGCGTGCACACATTAATTGGTCTCCAATGCCTTAAAACACAATGACACACTATACATGTTTTACTCCATTAAAATGTAATGCTTTTTTACTGAAGACAAATCATTTGTATGAAACTTGGGTTATTTTAATAATATTGAAGCTGGAAGTCCCAGATTGCAGTTTTTTCACATTCATTTATATACAGTCACCATTTCTTCTTGGTGGATCTACAGCCTAGCCAGAGAAACTCAAGCTTCAAAAGCCTGCATCCTTATATACAGGGCAATTTCCTTAAAATACAATAAAAATCGTGTTATTCTTTTTAAACAGTACCAATAATTCTGCATGTTCTATCCTATTCCTAATTAAACAGATGTTACAATGGAAGTTCACAAAGTCTTGATCTTTTATGAATAAACATTAAATTTTATAAAATAAAAATGTCCCAAAATTTATTTCATCCTAAAATGTGGCAAAGGTTTTAAGAATGTAATGATCATAAGCAAAGAATGAAGTGATAAAATTATATTCAAACATTATAATATGACAATTGATTAAAAAAAACAAACAAAAAATGTTTTCCTAATAGTGTCTTTACAGTGTCTTGCTTTTTACTTTAAGCATCATTTCCTCTTCCACAAAGGTTATATTTTACCCTCGGTTTGTTTGTTTGTTTGTTAGCAGGATTATGCAGTAAGTTATGTGCAGATTGTCATAAAATTTGTACCACAGGTGGGACACTGGACAGAGAGGGAAGAGCATTACATTTTGTAAATGATCTGGATCAAATTCTAAATCCAGGAATTTTTGAAAGGATTCTTTAACACTGTGAGAATTTTTGGAAGGGTCATATAGGTCCAGTAGGGGGTGCTGTATAATTTCTGTTTTTTTGCAAAAAGTCACGTGCAGATTTTAATGAAATTCCAATTAGAGGTAGGGATTTGAACTAGCAAGACTGCATTATAGTTTGGGGGTGATCCACATCAAATTTTGCATCCAGGATTTTTAATATCTTTACATAGGACAATTTTTGACATTTTGATCCAGATGGACATTGATGGGAATGCCCTTGTTAAAGGCATAATGCTTCATAAGTTAATGCTTAATAAAGTGCCAATAGTATGCAAATCAGCTGATTAAACAAAGCCACATTTGCATAAATATACTAAAACTACATGAACTATATATTTGAAATACTTTAAAGAGTATAAGTAAATGAAAATTATGTGGTATGATATGTATTGTTAGGAAAAATTACACAATTTACCTGTAGTGATCTGGCATAATTTTATATGAAGCATGCAAAAAGAATACATTAACCATGCAACTACAATTTATCATAACTTTCTTAATTCTAATTCTGCTATTATGGGCTTGTAATATTAGAACAAGTTAATGGTATATATTATAAATATAATGACATAAAAACAACTATAATGACATGTTAAAATGTTATATGTTGTGTGCTCCTATGGCAACCTCTTATTACAAAGTCTTATTACGAATGTCACCCTGGCAATAATTTTTTTTTCATCACTCTATTTGGTCTCTGTTACTATTTCCTCAGCTCATAAATTTAGCAGAGCTATGAGTCAGATTTGATATTAGTGCTGTCAATCAATTCCACATTTGATTCATCCTGTGAATCTTCTGAAGGAAAGGGATTCCAAATGTTGTTTGTTTAACCTTAAATAGGTGTGTGTGTATTTCTAATCCCGTGGATTAATAATTCACAGCTTTTACTTCTTGACCTCTTGATTTTTTTGATTGTAAGGAGACATGTATCCATTGACCGCTTTGAGACAGGTAGTGGTACTTGGCAAACGCGCCTGACATTTACAGAAATCCTGTTGTTGGTGATGTATTGAACATTCCAGCCTATATTAATAATCAGGGATATAATTGTGTGTGTGTTGGTCTGGGGAAAACCCTTCATTCCTGGCAGTGGCTATGTCAAAGAAAATATAATTATATATTCCTAAAATGGCGAACAACAACCGTTGTTGGGTAATTCAGGAGACTGCTGTGGTTGAAGATTGGCAACACTTCAAACTTGATCCCGACCAATCATTGTTCTCCTCCTTGCATGTTGTTGGGAAGGAGGGTTAAAAAATTGTCAATTGTGGTGACAAAAGTCATCAAGGAAAAGCATCAAGGAACCTTTCAAATTCAAATTTCAAATTCAAATTCAATTTTATTTGTCACATACAAAATCATACACAGTACAATATGTAGTGAAATGCTTGTTACA
>JAQMYF010000011.1:13430337-13443521 GCA_030014195.1 Neosilurus mollespiculum | reverse complement strand
TTGGTGGAGCTGGAGGTGGCCACACAGTCATAGGTGTATAACGAATACAGCAGGGGGCTCAGAACACAGCCCTGGGGAGCTCCAGTGCTGAGGGTGAGTGATGGTGAGACATGGTTACCCAACCATACCGCCTGTGGTCTGCCTGTCAGGAAGTTGGAGATCCAGCGACACAGGGATCTCCAACTTAGTGGTGAATATGGAGGGGATTATGGTGTTAAATGCTGAACTGTAGTCCACAAACAACATTTTCACATAATTCCCCTTTCGGCAGTCCAGATGACAGATCTCCTAGAAGCCATCAAACTAGGCAAGAAAATGCAAAAGCCTTGGCATGCTGGACTTTTTGTTGGGATTTCATAAAGTGCCCCAGACCCCAACTTGCTGTTCTTTGATTGTTTCACCCTACAAGAACCATTTGGTGATCCCAGTGTTACACTTCAGGCTCACCACTGGAAATATGGGCTGGATTTGTGTAACTTGAGCCCAGCATTAGAAGCAGAGATGCAACCAAATACGAATACATTACATAAACAGAAATCATTCCAAACAGTTACCAATACAGATATCAGAGTGTCAGCTGAGCTGTTGTTTTTTTCTCAAAGCTTGCCAAAAATCTTCACAGGACATCTGGTTGAGACCACGAATCCCATTTTATGCAGCCAAAATTTGCACAAACAGTAAGTTCAATGTAGGTGTGAGGCAGGTGAAGGGTTATAAGGCCACAATTCATACATGCTTCACTGCTTTCATGTCTGTCCTTTGACCTGGGTGTTCAAAGATAACGTACTGTGTACGCATTCCTTACATATGCTATAAAAAATGTAAATAATTTCACCAATTGGACACTGTGACAACTAACTGCGCTTTGGTCCTCCAATGTCATTTTCTGTTTTTATTCTCTTTGGTCATTTGGGCTTCAGCTGACTTATGAGATAGCATAGTGTAGTGTATTTGCACACTAAGATGTAATAGATCATCTGGGAACCATACAACTACTTTTAAATGCCTACTGAGTCCCATTTAGACATTCTCCGAATTATATGGTGTGATACATACTGCTTTGTGCATACTATACAGTATATTAAGGCAGAATTTGGATTCAGCCACTCAGACAGCACCATTATCTCAGCCACCTTCATCGTCATACATTCAGCAACATATAAGATGACTTGTGATGCAAACACATGCATTCAGTGACCTTTCACGTGGCACCAACTGGCATATATAATGTCAGATCATTGTTGATGTATACTAGGGCCGAAGTTAGATTACGTAACGTTACCTGAATGACGTGTTTACACAAATACTACTAATAACATTACTACCGTCATGACATTAGTTACTATGTCATTAATGGAGAAATTCAAATTTAAAAACTTCTTCCGAGTCTTCAGACACACGCATACTCTGTTTAACTTGAAGGTGAAGTTGAACTTTGATCCCGGCATTCAACCTGTTGGCAAGTTCCTGTCTGTGTAAATGTAATGACCATTGTAATATGTTACTTTAGTACAATTTCCGTAAGCACTCAAATGTCTAGTAATTATAACATGAACAATATATAGCTCACGCCAAAAGTAATAACTTACTAGGACCGAGCGTGGACTCACGGACTACCGATAGACAAATACACACACAATTTCCTGCGGAACGAAAATCAGCGTGTCACAGTACCTTCCGTGTTGCTCGCACGAAAGGTAATGAATGAACAAACGATGAAGGTTCCTATGTATATTCAGGATCAGAAGCTCGTCCAGATCTGATTCAGACTGCACATTTGTTTGCAGTTTAAATGCAACATGGGAAATCTAATGTTTTTAGAAGTGTGGCAATACAGTAGGCCCAGCACGGGGTACTGTGTATTTAATTTTCATTGCTTGGTGAAGGTTTGTGCTCTCTAGGTGCTCTTGTTCACTGTTTTATAAATATACTGTTTTTAAAAAAACAAACAAAAAAACATTATTTCATGATAAGCTGACTAGGCATTAAACAAAAAGCACAAAACCTTTTCCTCAAGCTTTCAGAGTTCTTTAAGTGCTGGCTGTATGCCTTTTATAAATAAGAGCTTAAAAAAGCAGACCTCCAGATAAATGTTCTTCAGTCTAGTCATTAAAAAAAAAAAACTAGCTCTTTACCAACAAGGTCAGAAGGCAAAATAAAATATAAAAACGGGTATATTGAGCAACTTAGTGAAAATTTAAATGTGCAGTGTCAGTTTTACATCAACTTCATGTCAGTAATAACAAAAAACATGTCTAGCTTGCTCATGGGATTAAAAAACCACCACTGAAGCTAGAATTGAGACCATTCTAAAATCTTCTGGAGAACATGAGAAAACAAGCAAATGCTCTTCAGCTCTGTATGGGCCTCTGTGCTGTGTTGTTTGGTCAGGAGTTTTTACAATAGGAGGCACATGTTCTTTAGTCCAGATTCAGGTATAAATGCATGGGTTAAACCAGGCAGGATGCCAGTTCACCAGTTGGAAACAGCTTGAACAAACCAATCCAGTCATGACTATGGGCAAGGTAAACACCAAGAATAATTCTTATATAAATACATATATATTTTTTATCATGACCTGCTGATATATTTTATTCCCATATACTTACAGGTTATCTTCTATGAGGACAGGAACTTCATGGGGCGCTCCTATGAGTGCACCAGTGATTGTTCTGATTTGCACTCTTACATGAGTCGCTGCCACTCCTGCAGGGTGGAAAGTGGCTGCTGGATGGTCTACGACCACACCAACTTCATGGGAAACCAGTATTTCATGAGGAGGGGCGAGTATGCTGACTACATGAGCATGTGGGGCTGGGGCAACAACTACATCAGGTCCTGCCGCATGATCCCCATGGTAAGGTGTTAGATCTGCAATGTCATGTGTAACATATTCGCAAGAAAATTGTCCCTCATAATCAACATTTTCCCCAAACAGTACAGAGGATCCTACAGAATGAGGATCTATGAAAGGGATAACTTCATGGGTCAGATGATGGAGGCGACGGATGACTGTGATTCCTTCATGGATCGCTACCACTGGTCTGGCGGCTGCATGTCCTGCAACGTGATGGACGGCCACTGGCTCATGTATGAGTATCCTCACTACAGAGGCAGGATGTGGTACTTCAGGCCTGGAGAGTACAGGAACTTCAGGGACTACGGTGGCATGAGGTTCATGAGTATGAGGCGTATCATGGACTCCTGGTATTGAAATGAATGTAAACTAATGTGATCAAAAGCATAGTTTGAATAAACGTTGGCAAATAAGTTGCTGTTTGTTGTCTGTTTCTAATCATATATCATCTTTACATTTCCTGCAAGGAAAATTTGGCTCTACATTCAACCCATCCAAAGTGCGCACACACCCACACACACACTTTATTTATTTATTTATTTATTTATTTAAACATTTACACCTTTAGGAATAATTGTAAGGACATTCCAGGATTTCTTTGTTAACTGAATGTGTGTACTTATTGGGCTTCAAGGCAGTTAGCAGTAATAAACTTCCTTGTACTAAATACCAGATCCGACTTATGGTTAATAAAGGTGATACTGGTTGGCTCGATGACTCATTGGTAATATGAGTCACAGGAAATAATAATAAAAAATCTTTGTATATCCAAAGCTCTCAATTATAAACTTTAAATGATCAGTTCTCAGGTTTGCCCTTTACATCAAAGCTCGCTCTTTGTTTAAAACTTTGCTTCGAACCTACTAAACTCTGTCTAGACATTTCTTTTAATTTTAGCAATTTGATGATATTCTGCCACCTTGTAAGTTTCTAGCTTCTTGTATGGCTCATTTCAGGGAAATGCTAAATTGTATGTAGCAAATATATTAGGATATTAATTCCACAGTTATAATTTCATTGCTTTTATTTTAAGTGTTAAACAAGATCAATAATAGTGCCTTAAAAACACTGTGGAGGTAACAGTATTATATAGATATGCCCCCCGTTTAGGGGATGTAGTCTTCAAAATATGCCATGTTCATTAACTCCATTAGGTGGTTTCAGGTTCTTAACTTTATAAATAGGCTCTAAGTGGAATTAGCTAAGATCGGAAAACACTCTGTTGAATAGTTGTACATAGAACGCTCAATACTTTAGTCCCCCACTTCTTCTAGAAGGACAGACCAAGGAGTCAAACCACTCACTTATTCATTTGCCAAACTGCCTAATCCTGTTAGGGTCATGGGGAGGCTGGAGCCTATCTCAGCTGACAACAGGTGAAGGCGGGGTACACCCTGAACAGCTTGCCAGACTATTGCAGGGCCAACACACACACACACACACACACACACACACACAAAATCATTCACACTCACACCTAGGGGCAATTTGGAACAGCCAATCAGCCTAATTCGCATAGCTTCAGACTGTGGGAGTACAACTGGAGGACCTGGAGGAAACCCATTCAAACACTGGGACAACATGCAAACTCCACACAGAAACGCCGTCATCAAGCCTGGGACTCGAACCGAGGACCTTCTTGCTGTGAGCTTGATGTGCTAACCACTACGCCACCATGCTGCCGGACTTAAACCATACAGTATTTTTTCCCTAACAGTTTTGCACTGTTTCTAGACAGGACACTTCCAGATTTAAAAAAAATCTTCAAAGTTGAACCTATTTAGAAAAGATTTCCATAATAAAGGCAAAACCCCTTATTGAAACTATTTTTATTGGGGAAATAAAAATACAAAATCGAAAAATACAAATTAGAACCCTTATTGGCTCTCCCAGAGGATTTTTTTTAAAAGTGTAGAGAGTATAGGTCACTAAAACTGTTAAACGCTTTGAATATTACACACATTGTCAGTTATAAATGAATTGTCATGGGTATTTTAAATCCCTGTTGCACTCTATTTAGCACCCAAAAGATTCTTCATTTTGTTCCTCTAGGAAAAGCTTTTAAGGTTCACCCCCCGCACCCAAACCCCCCATGGTTCAGTACTGAATTTTTTTCATGCTATTAGAGTGATACTATCAAACAACATGCCTGTGTTCTCCCAAAGGGAAAAATCCTAGTCATATATTTTTTAAGATTTAACAGATATCATTAGTAATAATTTAAAGATATGTGGTGATGATGATGATGATGATGATGATGATAATGTGGCCCCTCGACATTGGGTATATTGACTAGGGCTCCATGTCTGTGTTCCCCAGTCCTATGTTCCCCAGTACCTATGCTCCCTAACCCTATTAACATTGAAAATGTGAATAGGACCGAGGAACATAGGTACTGGGGAACATAGGGTCTGGGGAACATACTTTTACTTTTAGTTTAACACACATATATATACACATATAAGTATTATTGCTTGCAGCACCAAGCACAAGGTTTAAAGAATTTCACTTAGACTTTTCATAAATCATGGGTGTGTTTTACACATAAAATATAATAAACCAATCAGAGTGTGGTCTCTACCAAGTCAGTACCCTTTAGAGTTTTAATTAGAACTTGGCATTAATAGTACCGTTTAAGTTTTAATTAGAACTCGGCAATCGAAGAGGCCCCAAGTAGAACCCTAGAAGAAAAAAATAAATAAAACAATTCCACCAGTCCAAGTGTAAGGATTTCTAAGTTATACTTGATTATATTAAGTATTGATGAGCATGAGTAGCTTATACTCATAATATATAAGCAATTCTCCATATTGTTAAACAACCATATTATATTCTCAGGTTCCACCACCCCACAACACCAAACCAGCTAAATAAATTGAATCTAATTGAATTGAAAGTGTTTACAGCAAGCTGCAATTTTTGCTCATCTTTAAATGAAGCTGAATTATGTGAGCATTGGGATTGTGCTATTTATTATAAGCGTACTGATCATTGTCTCGTCATGCATTTTCATGTGACTGGCTTGACATAATGAATTGCTGTTATGCATTAGACACAAAAAGCTCATATTCGGCGAGGGAGGGGGTGGGGGGAGGTTCTGTATTGCTGAAATGAAATTAAGCATGTTTTGTTTTTTTACTTTAATGGATTAGCATTCAGCAGATTTCTTATGTCGCCAGTGATACTGCTGTAATTAAAGTTGGATGGTTGACACAGACACCACAGGGATCTAACATATTTAGACCTACAAGTCTTACAGTCTTTTCCTGCATGAAAACTTTTCTAGTGATCATGGTTCATGGTCTGCTTTATCCTTTTTTAGGGTTGCGAAAAGACTGCAGCCCATCCCAGGTGATTCCAGGTGAAGGCAGGGTACACCCTGAACAGTGTACCAGACCATCCTGTCACAGGGCCAACACACACATAACCATTAACAGTCACACTAACTCCTAGGGGAAATCCACAATATCCAGTTGGCTTAATATGCATGTCTTTAAGAGGTAGGAGGAAACCAGTGTATCCAGAGGAAACACATGCATGCACAGGGAGAACATGCAAACTCCACACAGAAACTCCCTCGCAAGAACCTTATTTCTGTCAGGCGGAAGTGGTAACCAGGATGTCATCGTGCTGCCCTACTTTTCTAGTGTTTGTAACAAATATTGGTACCCCCACACACATGCCCACCCATCCTATATGTATGTTTAAGACCCTCACAGCTTCAATATCATCAGAATCATGAATTCTGAGAACATGTGAAATGACATTGTTCTGTGAAACCTAATTTAGGGAAACCTCCATAATTGCCATATTTGTCCATGTACATCTTCTTGAAGACTGCATACAAGCTTTTATGTCTCTAAAGGAAGCGCTCCTGTCCAGACCCATCAGGTGCATTCTCATCACGTCCCCACTATGTTGTTTACACTGCACAAGCTCAACAGATAGCGCCTGAACATCACCATTGTGACTTAAACAAACACTGGGCACACACAAACACACCCTTCTTTAAACAGCACATAAAGCAGGAGCGGGACAGAAGGATAAGTCACAAAGGAATAACAGAGTCAGAGATTAGATTAGCTGTTTGTGTCACGATCTCCCTCGTCCTCTGGTAGTCCAGGTATTGTGAAGCCATGGCAGAAGGTATTTGTGTGCACGAGCTTGTTTGCTATCCTGATTGCAATCCTTGCACAAATAACAGTGACACAAACAACAAAAAGAGGGTGGGGGGGATAGGGTGAGGGACATGGGGGGGGGTGAGTAATACACTCAGTAAAAAAACCTTGCATTTTTGCTCGTCTTTCTTCTTTAATCTGCGCAATCTTTCTGCTGTGAAGAATAACACCTTTGTTTTGCACCATCAAGCCAAACAACTCAAACATAATCACAGCAAAACATAATCGCTCGCTTCTCTCTTCTGCCTTTCTTGAACTCTAATATCCTCACCTTCTTTGAGCACTCTCAAAATCCCTCCATGTTTGGTCATTCTCGGTGTCTCTTTCACGCCGCGCTTGGCTGAAATGAACAAATCTTCAAGGACTAGCGAACGTCAAGGCCTCGCCACAAGCTTCATCATCCAAGCATTTGATTTTTGCTCATCTCACTTTAAGATCCTGCTTTAATTTGCCTTCCTGGGAAAAAGACGTACGTTTATTATCAGGCAGACATATGTCGGAGCAACGAATGAGGCAATAACAAATGAAACAATATCTCCCATGAGTAGGACACAGGGGCTCTTATTGAACCGGCAAATGGGGAACGATAATGCACCATGCTCTGCTGAAGAGGTCCCTCTTTCTCTCCTACTTTCTGATTTTAATAAAATGCAGTCTACACAAATTGATCTGGGTAATTGTCCTCTGGAGCATTCAGAAGGACAGACACTTCTTTCTTAAGAAATATGTCTGGCAGATTCTGTGTAATATAACCAGTAGAAAGTTTCAGGCACTCCTTTTGTTACTGCTCTGCATTCAGACTGAAAACTGGAAGGAAAGCGTTATCAACCCTCATATAGCGGAGGAGAGTACGCCATTTTTCCCATCCAGAGAAAACTTTTGTGTCAGTGTCAGGATTACAAACTATCAATATCCCTATTTCTGGTCAAATCAAATCAAAAGCTTGTTGAGTGAAAACCCATTGGGATTTTCTGTGTTTATGTGTGAGTGTATTTTTATCTCAGCAAATGCACTCTAATATTTTGTTAAACTATTAGTGTGGTTAATTTAATCTTGATTACAGCATGTAATCACCAAAGATTTTTTGTTTAGTCGGTCAGGGCAAGGCTCAGCAACATTATGCGGCAATAAATTGACGTTAACTGAAAACCTAAACATACTGAGTAACCAGGGTATCCCATCAATGGTCTTTTGATATTCAATTAAATTCAATTCAATTTTATTTGTCTAGCACTTTTTACAATCGACATTGTTGCAAAGCAGCTTTACATAGTAAAAGTAATTTCAAAAGAAATTTACACATTTTTTCTACAACCCCCTACACATCCCTAATGAGCAAGTATGCAGCGACAGTGGCAAGGAAAAACTCCCTCAGTTGCCACGAGGAAGAAACCTTGAGAGGAACCAGCCTCAAAAGGGAAACCCATCCTCATTTGAG
The DNA here is from genome assembly GCA_030014195.1 of Neosilurus mollespiculum. NCBI lineage: Eukaryota > Metazoa > Chordata > Actinopteri > Siluriformes > Plotosidae > Neosilurus > Neosilurus mollespiculum. Next base: position 13,435,048 of record JAQMYF010000011.1, on the reverse strand, counting down.
TGAAACCAAAAAATACAAACCATATAAGAGAAACCTCATTACAGTCCAACATGTAGTCCGGTTGGTTATACCACAACTGTAAGTCCTAAATAATTGTAGCAAAAGAGTTTATATCACCAGAAATGAAAGGTCATCTTCACAGTCTCTGAGTGCAGATCTAAGCCCATATGTATCTTCATCAGCAGGAGCGAGGGGCTTCCAGGATGAGATGACATACATTTGAGGCTCAAATAGGAATCATTTTCTCACACGAACTGGCACCACAGAGTTCTGACCTTAACCCCTGTGAAAGTCATTGGGATGTGCTGGAGAAGACTTTATGGAGTGGTTTAATTTTCCTCATCATCAATTCAAGATACTGTATGTGTGACCAAGCAAACATTTTATCCTTTTTAATACAGTCCTTACAAATAAATGTGATTGAATGAACCCACAAAGACCTTAATATATGTAATATGCTTCTGTGGAGGAAAGTATGTACAGCTCTGGGCTCATGAAGCTAGCATTGCCCCTTTTGCAGAAATATCTTCTTGTAGGGGGGCAGCAGGGTGGCATAGTTGTTAGAACTTCTGCGCCAGAGCAAAAAGGTCCTGAGTTTAAGCTCCGTGCCCGGTGCAGAGTTTGAACAGACTCCCTTTGCTTGAGTAGGTTTCCTCAGGGTGAACTGGTTTCCTTCCACAGTAAAAAGACATGCACATTTGGCTAATTCAATATTTCGGACCAGCCTTTAGTGTGAAAGTGATTGTGAACGGCTGTGTGTGTCTGCGTTGTAGGTCCATCCAGCTGTTTACAGTGTACCCTGTCATTGCCTGGAGTCAGCAACTGTATCCTCCCTATATCCCTAATAATGGAAAAATGGTTCAGAAAATGAGATGAAGGCATTTTGCATAATTGTCCTTCAGTTCCAGACATTGGTTTGCTCAAATTCCCCGAGGAAAGCCACACAAACATGGGGAGAACATGCAAACACCACACAGAAACACCCAAGCCCGGGACTCAATCCCAGGACGTTCTTGCTTTGAGGCGGATATGCTAACCACAATGCCACCCTGCTGCCCAATATTTAGTGTCAACTACTGGACTACATTCAATTTTTTTGTCTTTTGTGAAAAAGCATAAAAGCATCATCATCATCATTATCATCACCATATGAAGTAATCCCTTCTAACTTCTAACTACACCACCACTCCATTTCTAAGTGTAACCAGGAAGTAAATTGAATTAGAAATTAATTGCTAAGTATCACATAGTAGAACTGTTAGCTAGAATTAATAAGACGAAATGAATATATTGCTAGTTTACATAAGTAAAAGTAAAATCCATTAGGCGGACCTAATCACTCACACGCACACACTTCCTTTCATATCTAAATTGAAGCAGCCACATGGTTTCCTCGACCTTCTTATAAAGTCCCACTGCATATACTTTCTCTCGCTATCTTTCCACTTCTCTCTCCATCCCACGCAACCTCTGTATAAAATTATAATGCAGGAAGGTAAATGTGGGTGTAGTGATTATTGGTATTGTAAGCGGAGTTTATAAGAGTATCTGAAGGTGATTAGGGGGAGGAATATTTAGTGGTGGCACAAATTGCACAGTAGTGCACAAACTTTCCAGAGTAACATATATAATTCAAGACTTTTAGTTGTGCCCCCCCTCTTTCTTCATGTGTAAAATTCAGGTACCAGTATAATAATGGTAAGCTTATGCTGCCATTGAGGTTCTTATGCTTAGCAACAACAGAAACTGCTGATCAGTTGCTTAATATACTGCATATATGGAGGTTTGGGGAAAAACCACTGAATTCTATGATAGCAAAAATCTGGAAAACAGCCCAAAATGATTGTTCAAAATATTATATCTTATTTTCTTTAAGTAGAGACATCAAACATATTCACCAGTTATTCCACAGCCTTGAATAGAATATGAACTGATATTATGCAAGAAGCGACATGCCAATGTTAATCAAATTCTTGAAAATTAAAAAGTTATCATGGAGATAGCATGAAGTCTTGTGCACTTCCAGCCACAAGAACTGGAGGCCTGTTCCTCGCAGCTGGCCGATAAAGTTGTGTTTAGTGAAAAAAAAAAATCTATTTGTTTGGAAAAAAATTTCACCTTATCACCAAATACTTTCATTCCAAATTTTGTTGCTATTGGTGGAATGAGTCTCAGAAGAGCTAGCGGGCTAGCCTTGGTATGCTAACCTTAAGCGGTTTGGTTAGAAGGAAGTCTTCCAGTTGTAGCAGACCTCTTCCCTAGTCACCAGTATCATGTGACACCGAGGACTGAAGGCCTGTTTTTCACAGCAGGCCAATAACGTTTGGTGAAAAAAGGGTCTAATTTTTAAAAATAAAAAATTTCTTACTTTTAAAAACTTTAATTCCAAATTGTCTTGATTTTCCTAGAATAAGTGTAGAATGAACAGAGCTGCTGTTAGCAGTTACCTTTGCACAAGTCACAATGGCTTTAGTTATTTTTCTGTAGTGATGTAGCTACTAAAGGTATATGAACTGATATCCTAGTGGTAGATGAGCCAATCAGAACGCCAGATTAAATAGGGATAGAATAAACAGGAAATATCTATTATGAGAAGAGTGTCTGGAGTGATTTGTAATAGAAGGGTGTCTGCAAGCGTGAAGGCAAAGGTTTATTAGACAAGAAAAAAAAGATGAATTAAAATCAAGTAGACATGTTTTTATTTAGGTTCAGAATGTGGTGAGTGCTGCTTTCATGTCATTATATTCTGAGTTTGCATCATGTGTTTTGGTTAATGTTTCGTAATGAGTCTTTGTTTTGGTTCTAGTCCTTTCTCCAAATCTGATTTGTCATTGGTTTGCGATCACATAGTGTTCACCTGTTTTATGTTGCCCTTACCTAATTTATCTATTTGTACCATGTTAGTCTGGTTTTGGGTTTTTTTTTTGTTTTGTTTTTTGGTGTCTTGCCATCTGCATTTTGTGCCTTGTATGTTCCAACACTATATTATTCTAAGGTCACACATAGCCGTGGCTTGGACTACCATAGCCAATTTGGATTTTGGAGGTGATCTGTCGCAAATATAGGCAGAGGGGGGATGCAGTTGAATTGATCTGGCACTTGACCTATGGCAATTTTCAAAATGACTGAACAAGTGGTCAAGTGGCTTTAACTGTCATTTTAACCATATCCAACTTTCCGGAAATGGAAGCCATGCCCTCCCAGTTCTAAAGGTACCTCACCGGCTCCTGATGAAAGTGCCTGGAACAATTACGGGATGATGACAATTGCCTGTGGAAGGCAACAAAGTACTCTACTATTTAGTATGTTAGGCTGTGTGTGACCAAAGTATTACAATTGACTATTTTTTTGTTTGTTTGTTTGTTTGTTTGTACCATCCTGTGCTCTAACCCCCATTTTCAGTCCAGACTATGACTCCTAAAGATCAAGAACTATACTTATGCACTTTCCTCCTGCCCATCATAATACGCCACTTACATATCATAGAAATATCAAAATCTGACCATAAAAACGTTTTGCCAGGTCGCCACATACTGCATATAAAACATCTAAAACTTCACTGACCTTCCAGAGTCTGTTCACAATCTTTTTCCCTCAAACAAAGCCCACACAGCAGTTATATAAGTCTTGTTATCTATGTTTTGTGATTCACTCAGATTGTTTTCGCATCGAGCAATAAAAAGTATTAGCACACACAGAGCTCTGATATTTCCTGATCCTGGACTGTTCTTTTTATTGTGCTGGAGAAAATAGTTACATACGCATGCCCTTTTCTTCTCCATCTCAGGGCTGTGTATGTTTCTTCTCCTGATGCTACACACAGATACATCCCTGTTTTGCATCTTCTTTTCCCTGGTGGTTTAGGTGTCGAAGGATTATCACGAAGACTTACTTTAAGAGCAGTTTCTCTGCTTGTTTACTTATTTTTGTATGCGCATCAAAAGTATAGTAGTGAGGAAAAATAAGACAGAATTATACGTGTGTTTGTGTATTCATGAGTCTCTTTTAAGGAAAAAGTGTGTGTGTGAGTGTGTGCAAGCAAATGTACATGAATGTGTGAATATGTACACTTGTCAGTATGCTGTTTCCAGCACTTAAGGCATAATAAACATCCACAAAGGTAAATTCTCTGCCAGTTCAGTACAATACTGTCAGCGAACATTTATTCTCCACCTGCACTTTCCTCTTTATTCCCTGGAGGTTTTTTGCCCCATGCTGCCTTAAACATAAAATGCTCGGAGACTGGAACTGCATTGCATTCTTATAGGAATGTAACATTTGTTTACTGTGCCTTGCATGAGTATTTACTCCCACGTTTTGTAAAAGTACAACCTTGTAACTGAAATATACTTACTCATGAGTTTTCACCACTTCATCCAAACAGCTGTTTGATATTAGAAGGTGAAAATTGTTCTTTATACTGTGATATGATTATATTTTTCAGTCCCACACCACCATGCTACCACCACCATGCTTCACTGTAGTGTTCTCAGGGTGATAGGCAACAATGCAATGCTTTATTGGAAGCCAAAAACAAGCAAACAAACAAATTTTGTCCTCCTCACCCCAAAGAATAATTCCTTGTTATCTTGTTTACCCAATTCCCTTTTAAATATGTGCCCATCCCCTGAACCCTCAGGGATCCCCTGATGAGTGGGCAACCACGAAACAGGCTTGTCTGGATGAAATTGTCGTACTATTATTTTTCCCA
>JAQMYF010000011.1:13393070-13410088 GCA_030014195.1 Neosilurus mollespiculum | reverse complement strand
TGAGATGGGCGCCAGCCTCCCCGCGACCCTAAGTAGGAATAAGCGGTTCAGAAGATGAATGAATGAATGAATGAATAATTGAGAATAATAAATTATTCTTTTTATTCTCAAAAATGTAAAGAATAAAAACAATTGTAAGATAAGTCAGCAAAGTGAGGTGAAAGTATTATGTTACAGTGGCTGGAGCTACTCAATAGCTGCTATCCCACTACCATGCCAGGGTGAGCTACAGCTATCTCAAGGCTACCCGAGGCTTGTAGCCTAGGGCTTTAAGCCTTGAGCCAAAAACCTGTTTGTGTTCTACTGTAGAGCATATAGCCCCACAGTTTCCTCGCCCATAACCCACCTAAGATGCCTAATCTACAGAAGAACTAACAAGATGGAATCACACTGCAGACTGGGATGGATGTTTCAAAGAGAACCATCCAGTGCAGTTACAGTGAGAGCATTAATGCAATGGGTGGATGCAAATGGATTCTTAAAAAACTTTATTTATTTATAATTTAGCTGAGCTTGCATGTAGCCATATAAAATACAAACACTTGTATACCACTAAATGTGTTTGGTTACACCAATCATGACTACCTTAAATGCTAGTTGTTGTCAGCTAGCTGAGCTGTTGTAACTAGCCAACACTTAGCATCATTTTTGTTCTAGTTATCTTTTAAATCCATATTTGGACTCAAATTTAGTTCAATGTTTACACAAGAGTGTCTAATGGACTGCAAAAGAGGAACTTCACCTTCCACCTAGACACCGACTTATGCCTTGGACTTGTCTGGCTCATAGGTTATCAGTGATACAAAATGCTTGGGCTTCTGGCCTTGAAGAAGAAGAGGTGCCATCAAGCCCCAGAAATGCCAGTAGAAACAGTAATAGACTTGGCTTGCACTAACTTGTCTGCCTTTGGCTCAATAGTGGGAAATTTAAAATCTGGAATTTAGAGCACTAAATGAAGGCATGAGTTTTAAGTCACGTTTTGAAAAAGGAAATGATGGTGGAGATTTCTCGGAGGCTTTGTGAAAGTAAATTTCATAAATTACTTGCAACAACATTGAAGGACAATCCATTTATACAGTATATCTCTTTCATAGTTCCTGTAATTGCTTACTTTAAAGCAGCTATAAACAGTCCTTCCTTTACCAGACTCTTTTCTCTGTTTTTTAAAGTAAATAAGACACACTTCACCAGTAAAGAGGAGCCCAGACCCCAGATATCAGGTTTAAATAAGTCAGGGACCACTTCCAGGAGGTTCTAATCAATGGCACCTAATTTGAAACACCTGATTTTAATGTTATAGGTTTGAAGGTGTGATAAATGTAAAGTTTCACTTACTTTAACATCAGCCTGCCTTATGCCAATTTTGAACTGTTGGGACTGCATCAAAGAGGGTGACAGGTTTGCATGCTTAGTTTAGATGGAATGTAGGGCAGCTTGGTGGCATAGCCTCAGAGCAAGAAGGTCTTAGGCCTCATGCTGGCGAGGGCGTTTTTGTGTGGAGTTTGCAAGTTCTCCATGTGCTTGCGTGAGTTTCCTCTGGGTACTCCGGTTTCCTTCTGTAGTCCAATGCCCCTTGGTGTGAGTCTGAATGTGTGTTTTTGTGTGTGTGTGTGTGTGTTGGCCCAGTGACGGAATGGTGAGCTGTTCAGGGTTTACCTTGCCTTGATCCAGTCTCAGCTGACATAGATTCCAGCCCCCCCATGACCTTAATAGTGTGATTAAGCAATCTGGCAGATGAGTAAGTGATGAGTAAGATAGTATTTTTTCACACGTCTGTACTATAAATATATATTTTTAAATGCTTAAAAGAAAGAACACCATATTTTCCATCAATGACACACAGGAATAGAATGAACAGGTAAACAGACGTTTCTTTTGCCTCACTCATGATGAAATTTTACTACAGAGGATGTTCGAGTTGTTATGGTTTACACCGCCCATTACCATTAAATCTCACTACTTTAATAACAGCGCATTTTGTGTGCACCAGACCTTCAAGGATTTATATGTTGGTGCATGTATGTGAGTGTGTGTATGGTCAGTAGGTCAGTCAGGATCAATAACCTCAGGGAATATCATAAGGCTTGTTTTAATGTAAGTCCACCTCCGATGGCTGTCTGTAATAGTGAGATTATGGCCTGGGATACTCCACGGGTGGTGCTTCACAGACAAGCATATAAAGCATTCCTTTATGAGTGTTAATTGCCTATAAATGTCGCTTTTTTATCAAGATTAACACGATACGAAAAAGCAGTTTGAAAGAATGGAGCTTAAGTGACAATCCAGGTGGGGAGGATTGAACTTAGAATTTATAACCATTATTAAAAGCAGATTTCAGCAAAATCATCACATGCTCTAACTACTCAACAAAACAAAACAACTACAGTTGGACACATCCTATATTGATACAATGATAGGGGTTTAAGTGAGGATCTCAGACCTCAGGCATACTGTATGTAACTACGACTTTTCACAAGTTATGGATGACTCTGACTTTGTATTTAACCCTTTCATGTTTTAGTCAACTATTTGATAAAGCACATTTTGAGTGAGTTTTTAAAAACGTATTTGTAAGTTTTTCTGTGGGAGGCATGGTGGCGCAGTGGTTAGAATGTCCGCCACACAGCAAGAAGCTCCTGGGTTCAAGTCGGCTCGAGCATTTCTGTGTGGAATTTGTATGCCTGCTTGGGTTTCCTCCAGGTACTCCAGTTTCCTTCTGCAGTCAAAAAACATGCACATTAGACTAATTGTCCTTAGGTGTGAGTGTGAATCACCACAGAGAGCACATGCAAACTTCGCACTGAAACATCCGAATCCAGGAATCAAACACAGAACAGTGCCGCCCAATTACAATTCAGTGCCCAGAAAATTATTAAACATACTAATTATGCAAAACATTTTAACATAGATTCTGCATTTAATTTGCCAACTCTAAATCCAGCCCACAACAATTACAGTAATTATGGTGTTTCATATTGATAATTAATGCACCTATGGCAACAATAACACCTACTGATAAAAAAAGATTCATAAGGAGGGTACTGTGTAACCTCAAACGACTGATGCCACTGCCTGTCTGATATCTGACACGTCTACACTTCTTTAGGAACTATACTTTACAAAGAAAAAGCCAGACCCTCTCTGTTTCTCCAGCCCACAGCTGGAGATCTGTAATCATTTATCCATACACTCATTAGTGGATGACAAAGAATTATACACATGACAGAATCTCTACACTGCTGAAAAAAGATAGCAAAGCATCGCCGCTCTGACTCTTTTTCAGTGTATCAATAGCAATGCCCATTTCAAATCCTCCCTGGATAAAGTTTCTCGTGCCTAGGATGAAATGCAATATCATTGTCTCACAGAACTTCAAAAAAATGAAGGATCCAACATGTTTCGTATATAAAGCTTAGTTTGTGCATGTCACTTTCCCTTTCGTGGTGGTTTTATCAAAGAGAATGGAAAGCCGGCTGAAAATACAGTAGGTTTGCAGAAAGGTAAGTGTCTCTTTGTTTATACTGATGTACGGCTGTATCTTCTCAAATGAGCTGTTTGTCACACATCCATTTTTTATGTTCTGTTCTTGTGGTATGTCTGTTTGCTCTCGCTTGCCTGTGCAGGCATGTCTGTCAGGAGCTAGTATAGTACAAGGGCCAATGAAGAGAGAGATGAAATGAAATAATAAAAATGAGAAAAGGAATCCAATAACTCCAACAGTGATGGCCGAATCATAAATTTATTTACCAGCCTACAGGACAGCATGCAGCCCAGTGCCACTTTTTGCTTACCCATAAGTCAGATGGACTTTACTCAAAGGTTTATACATTAAAAAAAACAAGCTGATTTGCTTAAGCAAAAAGCAAGGAAGGGAATCAGTTTATAGCTATTGATCAATTTTTGTGTTTGCGATGCTGACAAAAAGCTTTTTGCTCATACTGAAAGTTTAAAATGCTATTTTAGGCTAGCCAGCACCTGTATTTTCTCTTAATTTGCTGAAAGTGGAAGTAAGATGCCAACTTATCAAGTAGGAGTGGCATGGTGGCACAGTGGTTAGCACATCCACCAGCAAGAAGGTCTGGGCACAAACCCAGTTCCACACATTTCTGTGCAGAATACCCTGTGTGGTGTCCTCCGATTACTCCGGTTTCCTCCCACAGACATCCACATTTGGCTAACTGGCTGTTCCAAATTGCCTTTTGGTGTGAGTGTGAATGGTTATGTCCATAGCTTTCATGGTCTGTTCACAGTGTACCTTACCTTCACCCAGTGTCGACTGAGATAGGCACCAGCCTCCACACAACCCTAATAGTAGGATTAGGTGGCTCAGCCTTGGAACTTACCAAGTAAGGGATATTGTAAAACCAGCTTCAGAGTCTGCATCACCCTAAAAGGGTTTTTGTCGTGATAATAATGACTATTTTGCAGGACATTAACCCTCTTATTACATGGCTTATTAGAAATAAAATATTGATTTTAAAATGATTTAATGGTTTAAAAATGATTTTAGTGCATCCACGAATAATGTTGTTCATAGCAACAGTCTCTTTTACATAGCAACAGGCTGTTATATGGAAATAACAGACCATAGAATACTGCAATTGTCCAACCAGAGTATTTACAAATCGCAGAACATAAACTTAAGTATTCAACAAAGCAGTTGCAATAATTATACCCACTTGTGTTGTAAGCAGCACATTGGCATCACCACTGCTGCTGGATTTAGTTTAATAAGTTTATCACTAACTTGTCCGTGCTACATTATCTTGGAAATGTACGCACATTGCTGCTAAACAAAATCCTTACAAGAATCCAGTCAAGTTTGTTTTTGTTAGCTAGCTGTGTTAGCTACCACTGAAACTTGGAAAGTGTATTGTTAGAAAGCATTCAAGTGTTTAAAGGCAATCCAAAATTAGTATGTCACAATCAACATACATGACTTACTCTCTCTATCATTGTCCGAACCGCTTATTCGTATTAGGATCACAAGGAGGCTGGAGCCTATCTCAGCTGACACTGATCGAAGGTGTGATACACCCTGAACAGCTCACCAGACCATCGCAGTCGACATAAATTAGCAAAGACATATTTTGTAAACATTTCTAACAAAATGAAGCCGCCACTAGCTGCTAGCCTCATCCTCAGTGAACTTAGCTAATGCGAGTGTGATTGCTAGCTCGTTTCTGCACTTTATATAAGCCAAATATGACTTATTTAATCTGGGTTTAGCAGGATTAGTGTTTATATAACAGCTTAAACTCTATGTATAGAATGACTTGCATCCATTTTGATACACAAACCATTTCTTTCTTTCTTTTTTTCTTTTGAAATATACTAAAATGCACGTTGTGGTCTTTCTTATTGTTAATAGTCATTCCCTTTTTACTCAAGCATGACTACTGAAGTAATTTAGAGAACATTCTGGATACCAGATGGGACAGTCACCTGGATAGAATTGCTGTAAAACACGGCAAAAATAACCACATCCTGTATTCACACAGATGTAGGACTGGCTGCTACAAATGGGTTCCATATATTATCAGGTTAACACTTAACACGTATAGAAAGCGTGTAAACGGATCTTTTCACATACACCCAGGTTTCTTTAGGGATGTATATTTTGGGACAGCAGTGGCACTTTTCTAGGACATCCATACCATTACACAGATATCCACACCCACACCCTACACACACACACACACACACACACACACACACACACACACACAGTCTGTCAGTTGAAAAAGTGGAACAGCAGACTAAAGGCAAACACTTATTTGCATATTCTATGGGGTTTAGAAGCTTGCTGGCAAGCAATTATTATTATGTGCATGTTCCAGTTTGGGCTTGGCTAATCTGGTCTAGCTGATTACTGTCATGCTAGCGAAAAATTTATTATAAGCTGTTAATTTTGTTGCGGGCCTTCTTTAATTCTTAAAATGGCCTCAATAAAATCAATACTTTTACAATGCAGATGCACTCTACAGCTTGTAGAGTTCTCCATTGAGGGATATGTCATGCTTGGTTTGAGGTCTTGAGCCGATAATCTCTTCTATCAACCAAACAATGGTGTTGAAATAGGAAAAATGCCCAAATTGAACATGTGGTTGTTTTCCTTAGAGCATGCACTGTTGCTAGTTTCATAGACTAATGCACTACTTGATTGAAACGCTTAATGGTAATATACTAGACTTTGGTTTAAGGGATCTTTTTACAGAACCTGCTACTAGGCACATGAACATTTGCCCATTTTCTGAATACTACCGGATATGGAAAAGCTGATTCATCGGAAGCAGAAGGTCAGAATAAAGCCACAAGTAAAAAAACAACAACAATGCAGGAACATTACATTTATGGATCATGGTTACATCCTTGAATCTGGGCAAAGATCAAACATTTTGATAACTCAGTATGAACACTCTTCTCCCCTAATCTCTGTGTCCTAATCTTTCTCCGAGTCACACCCCAACCCCCCATGTATGTGCCATCTGCCTCCATGGACAACTTTGCATCCTTTTTCTCATTTACACACACCTGACAAGTCCCATCCTTAAAGCTGGACAATCTTTTAATTATGAAAACCTTAGTCTGTTAAATGTAAGAGTAATTTAATCTTACAAAATATTTAACAGTTTACTATTACTAGGCTGCTAGATGAGCAGCATTGTGGCTCTGGGATGAACACTAATAGGATAAAGGAATTTGGCACATGAATGACCATTGAACTATAATGAAATGTCATAATGACTATCAAAAACAATCACTATATACTTTACTGCAGACACTAGTGTATATACAAGTAATCCTCCCAAGTACATAGTACAAAGAAAAAGTGCAATCTGATTGGTCTGCTGTCTCAGGATCGATGTCACCATTCACCAAGCTTAATTATAATTATTTTAGTATATACTACAGGGAAACATATGTTAAGAAGCACACTAAAGTGAGATTTTAGGTGAACTTTGTGAAGAACTGTGGGGCCAGTGGTGTAGTGGTTTGGGTGCTGGATTCGAAGGTCCCACAGGAGTGCCTCTGTATAAAATACTGGGAAGGCAACCTGCAATGGACTAGCATCCCATGCAAGAGGAGTTAAACTCCTGGCTGCTTCAGGCTATGGAAACTGGGGATAAGCTCCAGCCTGATGAGCCGGCAGGCTTGGGTGTAAAAAGCCCAACAGACTTAACCTTGTGAAGAAATGTGTTACGACATCTTTTCAAACCCTTTTCAGATTTTTATTATGTATTACACAAAAAAATAAAGAAAAGCAAACTAAGAAGATTTTTTTTTAGTTTATTCTTACACATTATGTATATTAACCATAACAAAGGCAGTTTATGTGAGCTGTGACACTGTGTATCTAACGGTATTTTTGAGCACACTTGTTCAGAGTTTAGTATATACTACACAGAAACTTTTATAATGTTTTAGTATATACTAAGCAAACACAGGGAAAAAATTATAACAAGGTTTTTATGGTTTTTGTTTCTGTTAAAGTGTGACAATGATGAGCAGCCTGCTCCAAGTGATCATGACGAACTGTAAATGACAGTTGTTTTGATTCATTCACTCAGGATGTTTTTTAATCCCCTAATAGCAGACCAATCAGATCCCCCCATTCCTGTGTACTGTATGATAACTGTTATACATAGGCCACATCAACACTATCATAAGTACACCAAGGATGCACTCAGTGTGGTCCATCATATTCATTATACAGACTATGACATCACCCTAATACTCCTAATGCTCCTCAGTCAACTGTTTATGTGTTCCAAACCACGGCATGTTCCTTATACAGGGGCCACACCAGGGACAGCATATGTTTACTGTGGATGTGTTGCAAGCCATATATAAAATTCACTATATAGGGCACATCAACGCCATCAAAAATCACTGTGGATATGTTCTGGTCCTCATACCATGTTAACTATATAGGCAACTTCAATACCTTTATCCGCCTACTGTGGTTGTAGTGGATGTGTGTAAAAATATACCTGGACACATGTTAGTACTTAAAATGCCAGAGTGGATAAAGATATCGAGATTTGGATTTCATTGTCCTCTTGATGAAGTCCATGTATATTTAAACAGGTTATTGATCAGCACTATGAACTAGCCCTAACATTTGTGTTATATTGATTGGGTTTTAGACTGCATTAGGGCTAATCAAGTTTCTTTTACTAGGTTGATCATTAAATGCTTTTTCTAACAGTATATATTTGTTATTTATGCTTCTGAATGAAAAGCTGTGAAAAATCACCCTAAGGTCCTAATTTACTATGAGAAATGTGTACTAATCTATGATTGCTATGGGAGTGTTGTGTGATTTACAAAAGAGTAAGTGAGCTAATGGTGTAAATGATATCATGTAAATAGTCTGGGAGTGAAACTATACTGTGTTTAAATTATGTTAGTAAAAGTTAATAAAAGGGATAAATAACCATGTTAGCTGTAGCAGTTTTATATATATATATATATATATATATATATATATATATATATATATATATACTTCTGGGCAAAAAAATGAGCCATGTCTGTATTTTCCAAAATTTTAGTAATTATTTCCTACAACAGATAAATATATTGAATAAGTATGTGAATTCTATAAAAAAGTCAATATGGAATTGCTTTCCCTTTAGATTTTTGCAAACAAGTCTTGGTTATACTTACTGAAAGATTCTTGCATCTGGAAATGTTCAAATTCATCCACTCGTACTTGACAGCCTCCCAAAGTTTGCTGGTGTTACTAAACTTTCATACAATTAATTTATTTTGGATGTATGCCAAGATGTTCTCTATTGGGTTCAAATCTGGACTCTGTCCCAGCCAGAACAGGAGCTTGATGCTGTTTCTGTCCAGTCATGCTTTAGTGGCCTTGTCAGTGTGGGCTGGGGCGTTTATTAGTTATAAAATTAATTATCTGATATAAATTAGCTGGTGTTCAGATAAACCATATATCAGATATTCTTGGCTGTTACATACTTTTGTTTGTATACATACAAATATGGATAATTTTAATGTTGGCTCAGTTTTTTTGCCCAGGAGTGTATATTCTGTATATAGTTTATGAGCTTATACAGTATATTTAAGTAGCACCCTTATGATATATATATGTTCAAACTGAATAGATAAACAGGCTTCAGAATATTTTATACTTGCCCTTTACCTGGATCAATCATTTATAGCACATTTGCCTCGCAGTAAGAAAGTCCTGGGTTTGAGTCACAAGCTCAGGAAGGGTGTTCCTGTGTGGAGTTTGCATGTACTTCTCATGTTTGCGTGGGCTTCCTCTGGGGTCTCCAGTTTCCTCCCACAGTGAAAGGCATGCACGTTAGGCTAATTGGCTGTTCCATATTGCCCCTAAGTTTAAGTGTGAATGGTTTGTGTGTTGGCTCTGTGATGGACTGGACAGCTGTTCAGGGTGTACATTACCCTTCACCCAGGGTTGCAACCCAAGTAGGATTAAGTGGTTCAGCAAACAAATGAAAGAAGCAAACAAGGCATATTATACAGTCCTTTGCATAAGTATTCACCCCATCCCCAAAATGCTAATCCTAGACAGTGATATTAAAGATTTGAGGCTTAAAACACGATGTATTGTGGATTAAGAATAAGTGTGTACGTTCTTTTTTTGGTGTTATTTTGGTAATAGATCCCAAAATATTTAGCAATGTTAAACTCATATTAGGGGGCAGTGGTCATGTGTGTACATGCTGTATTATAACTGCTTTGCATGTGTATCCAGAAGGTTAAATAGCATCCTTTCAGAAACAATGAAGTAATAAATGCTATCACTTCAGGCAGTAAGAAAACAATAAAATCAGTCAAAAGAGCCTAATCACACAGGCTGATTAAATAGACTCTTACAACGGAATTAAAATTATATGTAATCTATAAAATCAATATGAGCATATCACAATGTGTGTTGAAAAATATCCATGACAGATGTTAGAACCTCACAGGTCCAGTGCTCATTCACTGAATGCCAGAGATTTATTACAGAGGAGACCTGCAAATATTTTACTCTGCTGTGCATCTTCCTACTGCTGTTCTGAATGAAAAAGCTTTAACAATTATGAGCTGAGGGCAGCATATTGGCACAACGGGAAGAGCTGATGCCTCATAGCTTCAGATCCTGTGTGTGTGTGTGTGTGTGTGTGTGTGTGTGTGTTTTCTTTCCACTATATTGGCATCACATGCATTCCTACCACACACCCAATCTCTGAGTAGGATACAGGTTGCTAAATATGAATGAATAATTGAGAGCGGAGTAACTCACTATGCTCTACTACATCATAGGCCGATATTTCATTAAAGATAGCAAAAATACTTGTGCAGAAAGATGTAGTACACTCACTTGCTAATTTGCTGAACTGCTTAATTCTATTAGGGTTGTGGGGGGGCTGGAACCTCAGATCTCAGATGACACTAGGCGAAGGCAGGGTACACCCTGAACAGCTTGCCAGACCATCGCAGGGCAACAAACACACAACCATTCAAACTCACTTCCACAACTTTTGACTGTGGGAGGAAACCTACACAAGCACGAAAAGAACATGCAAACTTGACCCAGAAATGCCTGAGCCTGCAACTGGAGCCCTCGTGCTAACCCCTACGCCACAATACCGTCCAATACAGTACACTATATTCTTCAATCTTCATTGTGTTTATTAAGAAGGCAGTCAGAAAGAATCATTTCCCTTTCATTAATTTATTCATTTGCTGAACCACTAAATTCTACTGGGGTCATAGGAAGATTGGAGCCTAACACAGCCGACTCTGAGCGAAAGCGAGGTAAACCCAGAACAGTTTACACTACACACAACCATGGAAATTTATACTCACACCTAGGGGAAATTTTGAAGTCAATTAGCCTAATGTGCATGTCTTTGGACAGTGAGTGGAAACCAGAGTATCTGTAGGAAACCATGCACGCACAGGGATAACATGCAAACATGCCCATGGACACACCTTCTTGCTGGAAGGCATGCTAACAACTATGCCACTATGCCAGCCTGATTGGAGGTTACTAAAGCAAAACCAGTAGCATCGTCTATAGAAGTATAACATTCAAACCACCTCAGCTCATGTGCTTAGTATC
Source organism: Neosilurus mollespiculum (assembly GCA_030014195.1). NCBI lineage: Eukaryota > Metazoa > Chordata > Actinopteri > Siluriformes > Plotosidae > Neosilurus > Neosilurus mollespiculum. Next base: position 13,398,984 of record JAQMYF010000011.1, on the reverse strand, counting down.
TGTTATTTATGGGATTTATATCTTGTTTGGGTTCTGTCTTTTTACAGTAGCAACAGCAAGACCACAAGACCTGAGGAACGATTTTGCGCATACATGATAACTTGCCAATACAACACCAATTTGTAGAAAGTGGCATACGATTTCAGGAGAAATTAAAAAAGATGGCAATGTTTACTAATATAATCTCTTTCGGTGCAGGGGTCATTGACACTTGTGTACAGGAGGAAGCAAATGGTTTCAGAAAGACATTGCCGGTGATTCTATTTTATTTCCAACAGATAACTGCAATTCATGTTTATTTAATATGTTTGGTAAATAAAAGGGCCCCTTTAAGGTGGTTATTCATGTGTACTATGTAATATGAATCCATGTGATACAATGTAATGTAAAGCTAGTATTCCTTGTCACAGTTATAAACAGGTAAAAGCAATCTGGACACATTTCATGATTAATGTTACTCATCAAAACAAAACAGAATACTAACTTTGCTCCATGCAGATATAACTAGGACCTACTGTGGCACCTTGCTCCAATTTGTGTAATCTGAGAAAGCAGTGTTTCATACTAGCTTTAAACATACTCTTTAATTGATAGTAGTGAGGCTAGTGTTATGGTTTGAACCCAAACGTAAGGTTGAACCCAAAAGCACACCTGGAGGCAAGATTAAAAGTTAAAGGTTTTTATTTAGCGCAAGACGAGCACTCCCGGAAGAGGGTCTGTTTGTGTAGCAAAGATGGGGCGGAACTGCTGGACAAGCAATCCCAGAAGAGAGTGTGTCCATGTAGCAGAGATGGGGCGGAAGCACTGGGGCTCGAGGAGGCACTAGAAGAAAGCGAAAAACAACAGTCATAAATAACTGGACTGAAAAAAACACAAAACTGATGCACACACGTAGTACTAGGCGAACTGGCCGAAATACCGGTCAATAAGCTGTGAGAAGCCAATAAGCCAATAAGCTGCGAGAATACTCTGGCCCCAAGCCGCTGGAAGCCGCCCCACGCAAGCAAACATAGGCAAAACTAATGCACTAGTGAATGCAATCACCACAGTACCTCCCCCTCAACAGGCACCTCCTGGCGTTCTTCCAGGCTTATCCGGGTGCTCCAAATAAAAATCGCGCAATAACGAGTCGTCCAGAATAAGTTTTCGTGAGATCCAGGAGCACTTCTCCGGGCCATATCCCTCCCAGTCCACTAGATATTGAAAACCCTGTCCTCGGGGCCTGACATCCAATATCCTGGACACTGTGAAGGCAGGGTGGCCGTCGATGATCTGGGGGTCGGAGGGGGTATGGTCGGAGGGCTAAGGTCACTGGAGGACACCGGTTTGATAAGAGATACATGGAACGTGGGATGGATGTTGAGAGAGTCTGGGAGCTTCAGTTTGACAGTGGTGGGGTTGATGACTTTAATGATGGGAAATAGCCTAATAAATCGAGGAGAGAGCTTACGTGACTCTGTTTGGAGGGGGAGATCATGGGTGGAGAGCCACACCATTTGTCCCGGCTTGTACTCCGGAGCGGAGGAGCGATGAAGGTCAGCCAGCTGCTTGTTCCTCTCAGCCGATCGAGTGAGGGCTGCCTGGACGTTTCTCCACACTTCACGCACCTGCCTCAGGTATTCTTTAACCGATGGAACTGCCACCTCCTGTTCTTGATCGGGAAAGAGAGGGGGTTGGAACTCGTAACACTCCATGAATGGGGACATACCTGTGGCCGAACTGGTGAGGACGTTGTGGGCGTATTCAATCCATGGGAGGTGAAAACTCCAAGACACAGGGTGGTGGGCGGCAACACAATGGAGGGCGGTCTCCAGGTCCTGATTGGTCCGCTTTGTCTGGCCGTTGGTCTGCGGGTTGTATCCCGAGGAGAGGCTGGCCGTCGCACCCACCGCCTTACAGAATTCCTTCCACACTAGAGACGAGAACTGGGGGCCTCTGTCGGAGACAATATCAGGAATGCCATGTAGCTTGAACACGTGGAGAACAAGGAGATTAGCAGTCTCAAAAACAGAAGGCAGTTTGGGAATAGCCACATAATGCACGGACTTGGAGAAATGATCAATGATAGTGAGAATGACAGTATTACCTTCTGAGGGTGGTAGACCCGTGACGAAGTCTACGGCGATATGGGACCAGAGGCGACTGGGAATGGGTAAGGGGCACAACAGCCCAGCGGGGGGTTGCTGGGAGGCCTTGCCCCTGGCGCAGACAGAGCAGGCAAAGACGAACTCCCTAACGTCCTTGGCCATGCTAGGCCACCAGAAGTGCCACTTGAGGAAAAGGAGGGTGCGGGTTTTTCCAGGATGACAGGACAGCTTGGAGGAGTGCCCCCACTGGAGTACCTGGGAGCGGGCGGAATCCGGAACAAAAAGACGATTGGGCGGTCCGGTCTTGGGGTTGGGTTGGTCCTCCTGTGCCCTGTGCACGATTTGTTCAATTTCCCATGAGGCTGCTCCAACAAGGCATGTAGGGGGAATGATCGAGTCTGGTTCCTCGGAACTAGAGGGGGAGGGTAAAGGCGAAAGAGAGCATCAGGTTTGGTGTTGCGGGTACCTGGGCGGTTGGAGAGGGTGTAGTTGAAGCGGCTGAGGAAGAGGGACCAACGGGCCTGGCGGGGGTTAAGGCATTTAGCTGACTGTAGGTAAGCCAGATTTTTGTGGTCAGTCCAAATGATGAAGGGGATCTCGGAACCCTCCAGCCAGTGCCTCCATTCTTGGAGAGCCCAAACGATGGCCAGCAACTCTCTGTTTCTGACATCATAATTTCTTTCAGCTGGGGGGAGATGGCAAGAGAAGAAGGCACACGGGTGGACCTTATTGGTCTCTGGGTTGCGTTGGGAGAGGACAGCCCCAGCCCCGTATCAGAGGCGTCCACCTCCACAATGAACTGGAGGGTAGGGTCTGGTTTTTGAGGATGGGAGCCCTGGTGAAGAGACTTGAGCTGTGAGAAAGCGATGGACGCCTCTGGTGTCCACTGGAAGGGGGAACAGGTTGAGGTGAGATGTGTGAGGGGGCTGGCTACTTTGCTGTAGTCCCTGATGAAGCGGCGATAAAAGTTGGCAAAACCGAGGAAGCGTTACAGTTCCTTATGAGTGGTGGGTGTGGGCCAATCAGTGACAGCTTGAATCTTGGAGGGGTCTGGTTGGAGCTGTCCCTTCGCAATTATGTACCCCAGAAAGTTGACTGAGGTGGAGTGAAACTCGCATTTCTCGAGTTTGACGAACAGACGATTCTCCAGAAGGCGTTGGAGGACCATGCGAACATGTTGTTGATGTTCCTTGAGAGCGCGCGAGAAGTTGAGGATGTCGTCGAGATAAACAAAGACGAATCGGTTGAGCATATCTCGAAGGACGTCATTCGTAAGGGTTTGGAATACAGCTGGGGCATTTGTGAGACCAAATGGCATCACCAGATACTGGAAGTGACCGAGGGGGGTGTTGAAGGCAGTCTTCCATTCATTCCCCTCCCTGATGCAGATGAGTCATGAGCATGACTGATAATGGTAGGCATTATGAAAGTCTAATTTGGTAAAGATCTCCGCATGACAGAGGGGCTCAAAGGAGGGGTCGATGAGAGGGAGAGGTGACTTATTCTTTACCGTGATGGCGTTTAGCCCTCTAAAATCGATGCATGGATGAAGAGATGAGTCCTTCTTCACAAAGAAAAAGCCAGCCCCCAGGGGTGAGAAAGAAGGTCGAATGAGCCCATTGGCTAGGGAATCCTTGATATACGCCTCCATGGCTTCCTTCTCTGGACGGGACAGATTGTACAAGCGGCTAGAGGGTAAGGGAGCCCAAGAAAGCAGGTCAATGGCGCAGTCATAAGGGCGATGGGGGGGGGTAAGGATAGTGCCTGGTCCTTGCTGAAGACCGGGGCGAGGTCATGGTATGCAAGAGGGATCTTAGACAGCTCCCAGCCTAGGGAGGGCTGACAGGAGGCAATGTGAGTGGCAATGAAGGCTCCAGCAGGTGATCGTAGCGTTCCTCCAGTCGAGATGGGGGTTATGTTTCTGCTCACCATCGTGCTCTAATGACCGTGATGAGTCTTTTCTTGGCGTGGAGGGGCAGGAGGTGATGAAGTGTCCAGGAAGACCACAATATATACACAATTTGTTGGTCACTCTTCTCTGATACTCTTGGGGGTCCAGTCGAGCTCTGCCTAGTAGCCTGGGCTCTTCCCGCACTGCAGGGGGGTATCGAGATTGTGGGATCAGGACAAGAAAAATGAGCTTGCACCCCCTAGAAGGGGGCGGACCAGAGGGGACAGCCAACTTGCAGGGCCTACCCACTCGCTCTCGGTCTCTCTCCCTCAGCCGGTTGTTGACCCTGATCTCTAGGGAAATTAGTTCCTTGAGGGAGGAGGGCTCATCCCTGAAAGCTAATTCATCTTTTATCCGTTCGGAGAGTCCCTTCATGAAGATACCCAACAATGCGGATTCGTCCCACCCACATTCGCCAAGGTGCAGAATTCGATTGAATAAGCGGCAATCGACTGGGATCCCTGGGTTAGTGCCAACATCCGCCTAGTAGCCTCCAGACCCTTAACAGGATGGTCAAACACTCTCCTTAACTCCTGGGAAAACAAATCAAAAGACGAAAGCACTGGGGAAGCATTGTCCCAAAGTGCGTTAGCCCACTTCGCTGCCTTGCCCCGTAAAGAGTTTATGACATATGCAATCTTAGCTTTATCAGTGGGATAGCTCAAGGGCTGCAAGTCAAAAACTAAGCCGCACTTCAATGAAAATTGTCCACATAGACCTACATCCCCGGAGTATGGCTCTGGGGGGGAACAGAGGGCTCTTTGTGTGTGTGTGGGGGGGCGAGGTGAGGTTGAACCCAAAAGCACACCTGGAGGTGAGATGAAAACTTAAAGGTTTTTATTTAGTATGAGAGGGGAAGCAGAGGGAACCAGGGACCCGGGAGGTGAGGGAGGAATCTGTGTAGATGGGGTGGAAGCGCTGGACGAGCAATCCCGGAAGACGGTCTGTTCATGTAGCAGAGATGGGGTGGAAGCGCTGGACGAGCAATCCCAGAAGAGAGTGTGTCCATGTAGCAGAGATGGGGCGGAAGCGCTGGGGCTCGAGAAGGCACTAGAAGAAAGCAAAAAACAACAGTCATAAATAACTGGACTGAAAAAAACACAAAACCGATGCACACACGTAGTACTAAGCGAACTGGCCGAAATACCGCGTAAGCTGTGAGAATACTCTGGCACCGGAGAAGCCTCCCAACAGTGCTTAAATGCCGGTGGTGATTGCCGGAGATCCGGAACAGGTGTGCAGGTGTGGGTGGAGTCCCAAGCCGCTGGAAGCCACCCCATCTCTGTGAAAAAACAAAAAGAGACTCCACACAAGAAAACAAGCACTAGTGAACGCAATCACCACAGCTAGTGGTGTAATGGTTAGGGTGTTGAGCTTATGCTTGAGAAGTTGTGAGCTGGAATCCTGTCAAACCACCACTTTGCTAAGACCCCTAGGCAAGGTCTTAACCGCAACTGTGCCTCTATCCGCTCAGCAGTATAAATGGGCACTAGTAAAAATACTAGGAACGTAAACTGCAATGGACTAGCGTCCCATCCAGGAGGAGTTTAACCCCTAGTGACTGCATGATGAGCCAGTAGGCTTGGGTATAAAAGCGCAACAGACTTTACCTATATCTTTAATTGAGAGTGAGATAGCAGCTGACCCTAGTGAGCAGAGCATTATCAGCGAGCGTGACCATTAAATATGTGTGCCAGGTGCCGTGAATTGCACTCAGATTCACACTAAGTTATTTGCAAGCTTGAAGCCGTGAAATGAGTGTGTAAAGAAAAGGTAGCATGTGAGAGTGAGAATGTGACAGAGAGAGAGAGAGAGAGAGAGAGAGAGAGAGAGACACACACACACACACACACACACACACACACACACACAGAGA
>JAQMYF010000011.1:13330602-13341958 GCA_030014195.1 Neosilurus mollespiculum | reverse complement strand
CAGGAACCCTGCATGGAGAAAAAGCCAGAACAAACATGAGACAGGACATAACTTATCTCCCCCGGCGGGCTCTCACAATTGAGAATTATGATATAAATTAATACCAGACTGTTTGCCAAATATTATTAGTATATACTACACAGGAACAGCACGATCCAACTGGTCCATTACTAGAATATTAAAAAACATTATCTTGAGTGGATGATGCATGAATCACAATGACCAATCATGGCTTGTCACAGCTACTTGGAGCATAGTGAGAAATAAACCATCTCATTTCTCATTTAATTACCTTTCTTTGCTTATGTTTCCATGTAGTTTATACTCAAGCAGTTATTCACCTTTGGCAAATAGTTGTTAATGATATAACTATCATAAAATAATTAAAAATGGCATATTAACCTGAATTCAATGTCCAGGAATTTTTGTTACATCTCAAATGTCTTGGTGTCCAACATTATAATGGTCTTAAATAATCACTATATCAGCACCAAACTAATTAGTGGCAACTCAAAACCCCTACATTAGACAAGATATATTTTCAAATGCTGATCAAGTTAGGATTTGATTTTGTGTGCTGTCCAATTTGACATGTAATGCAGACTTTAAAGCAAACACTTAGCCACAGTAATAAATTAAGGCACCAATTTATGTATTTATTGTATTTTTTTATTTCAAATTTCTAATCAGTTTAACCTAATTATAAACTGTGAAAAGTTCACCAACACCTCAGCAATCCACATTTCTAGTAGAGATGTAACTGGGCACCAAATCCAGGAATTATTCTCTTATCTAGAAGCCAAGGGAATACATTGTGTTCTTAATAGTCAATAAATGGACTCACTTTTCGGCAAAGATGTTTTTGAAAGCAACACCAATGTCTTAAACAAAAGGAATAAAGGACATAAACTAAAATTTAGGATGTAACTGTGGACACAAACTTGAATACCAAATACCGAAGGCTTGCATGCATGTATTGATGGCTTTTTTCCCAAATCCTTTCCAGTTTGAATCTATAGAAATTTAAAAATATATATATATATATAATAAATACATAAATTTATTATTGAGGTTAAGGGTTGCCACTAATTAGTTTGGTGCTAATATAGTGATAATTTAAGGCCATTATAATGTTGAACACCAAGACATTTGAGATATAACAGAAATTCCTGGACACTGAATTCAGGATGATATATAAATTGACCTGATGTCATTAATAATCCAAACCAAATGCACACAGTTTGTATCCCAATGTGCACCCTCCTTTCTGATGTACAAGTAATAGCAATTTACTTGCCATCGCAGTAAGACACAATTTAAGTCCTAAAATCTATAAAAATATCATTTGCATCTCACGAAGAAGCCAATCAGCTCTTGCTGGGCAATCACACCACTGTCATAAGGATGTCTTTCCACCAGCAGGGGAGTCTGTATAGTGAAGAGCTCATTTACTTCAGCTGAGGGTGAGATGATTGCTGCCACCTTCACTCAGCTCGTAGCAGCTCATAATTGGGAAAAATCAGTGCAGAGGCTGAAAAGCTGACAACAAAGTGAAGCACAAAAGTCTATCACTCTCTAAATGCATCCACTTTTTTCCTCTCCTCTTCACTCCTCTATGCCTACAGCACTCATGCTGACAAATTCCAGGGCAGAGTGTATCATGATTTTGCGCTAGTAATGGAACTACAGTATCATTACTAGTTATACTCACTCACTTTTGCTCATTTGCTCAACCTCTTAATCCTACTATCAGGGTCGAGGGGAGCCGACACTGGGTGAAGGCACGGGGCACCCTGAACAGGTCGCCAGACCATCGCAGGGTAACACACGTGCAACCATTTACACACTCATATCTGGGGACAATTTGGAACAGTCAATTCATCTAATATGCATGTCTTTGGACTGTGAGAGGAAAACATGGTTAGCATGTCCGTCTAGCAAGAAGGTCCTGGGCTTGAATTCCAGTCTCGGGCTTTTCTGTGGGGAGTTTGCCTGTTCTCCCCCATGCTAACATGGGTTTTTTCAGGTTACTCCGGTTTCCTCCCACAGTTTTGAAACATGCAAAGTAGGCTAATTGGCTGTTCCAAATCACCCCTAGGTGTGAGTGGGAATGGTTGTATGCGTGTTCGCCCTGCGGTGGCCTGGCAAGCTGTCAAGGGTGTACCCCGCCCTCGCCCAGAGCCGATTGAGATGGGCGTCAGCCTCACAGCGACCCTAATTTGTATTCATCGGCTTAAAAAAAAATTAATGAATGAGATTCAAAACATGCACATTAGACTAAATTGCTGGTCCAAATTGAACCTGGGAGGGAGTGTGAATGGTTGTGTGTGTGTTGCCGTACAGTGCTGGGGCGAGCTGTTCAGGGTGTACCTCATTGTTAATTGAGATAGGCTTCCTCATGACCCTAGTAGAATTAAGTGGTCTGGCGAATGAGTAACTGCTTACTTGCTTGCTAGCTAATTGTTTTTTACTACTTAGTGTAGGCTCTGCTTTGCTAACTGGGCGGCAACAACGTACATTGAATACCGTATATAAGCAACTATTACAAATGCTGTGACTGAAATAAAACACGTTTGGTCACTTACAGTGCATTATAATTTGCAATGCGGACACACATTCTGAATTCTCAGGAGATAATATGGCTGCGTAAACAAATATCATTCATAGCAATTTTTATGATGCTACATTGTAGCCAACCACCTATAAGAAAGCTAGCTGGTTGTGAAATGCCGTAAAACAGAGTCGTCACTGCAAAGTCACCTTGTTGTATTATGCTACTGAGCTGGACATGAGAAGCTGGAAGATACGTGTCATTGAATTGAAGCTTGTTCTTCCTGTTCAGCCACACTGTGTTGGGGGAGTGTTTATGTGAAGGATGTTGTCAGTATGTGTACAGCCTGTGTGACAGCTGAAGACCCTCTCAGGTAAGCAGAGTGTGTGTGTATGTGTGTGGGAGTCTGTTTTTTTGACCTGAGTGTCAGTCACGCCAGCTAGGTGACATCTCATTGTCTTCCACAGTGCAACCGGATGACTGAGATAGACGTGATGAGCCTACACTACAAAGACAACTTCATGACAGAAAGCAAAACCTTCCTGTTCATCAACAGTGGAAGAAGATGCAACCATCATCTGAGAGAATCAGCTGTTTCAGTGCTCAGGTAGTTTCTAAAATAACTACTAAAAATCTAAAGGAAAACATGAAAGAAATTAAATTACACAATGTTCCATTTACCCCAAATAGCAAAGTCAATCATCCAAGACATGCTTGTGTCAGAAGTTAATCTTAGCTAATCTAGCTAAAAACTAAGGTTCACTTTACGTCTAAATCATTACACATATATAAATTAGCACCATCAGTTAAAGTATACCGGTATTAGTCATCCTTACAGCATATTTTCTGCATAATGTAATACATTTATGCGATACAGAGCTTATTTTAACATAAATGACCATTAAAAAAGCACAAAACTGGGCTATTTTATCCAGTGGATTATCAGCAGGGCTAAACCAATGATTAGCATTAATTTTGTTCTCGGAAATTACATGAATTCGTGGTGCGGTGTTGTCCCGTGCAAGTAAACAAGCAGATCTGTTCAGCGGCATTTTAGGTGCTAAAAAAAACATGCTAACCATGGCTAGCAATTTGGATGAAATGGGTGTAAACGATTACCCATTTGAACCAGAGAGGGAGGAGTCTTGGTGAGACAGTTAGACGTTACATTCTAGTTATCCTGAGGACGACAAGTTGGTAAGTCTAAAATGGCTTATGCAGCTAACATTTTGCCAACTCAGCTTTCAGTCATCAGTTGGCTTAGGAACACAAAATAAATGTTTTCTGCAATTTCTCCGCTTGTTGTTTGTGTGGCTCAGCACTGGCCGATAATGTGTTATGACACACAGAGCCAGCCAATCCAATGAGTTCGCGTCACTACCAGACTAGAACAGCCAAAGAGGCTTGGCATGACTGGCAACTAGTGACACAGATACAATCTTTTGCACTGAGCTTGATGATGTCTATAAATAGTGGAATGTGAACCAGGTGTGCTGTGAGCATGTGATGTGAGTCATGTGTTTAAAGTCATGTGACTGGAAGTACTGGGAAATGTAGTGAATTCAGGAGATCTGGAAAAATGGTGTGTGGATGTAGCAGTTGATATAAACAGCAGAAACAATAATAAAAGTAAAATAATTTGTTCTGTCATTAATTTTTTGTTTACCCTTCATTTATTTCTTATTATTCTTTTTTTTGATAAACAGATTAAGAAGATATGGTGTTTTGGTGTGGAGCTTGCATGTTCTCCTCATGCTTGCATGGGTTTCCTCTAGGTACTCCAGTTTCCTCCCACAGTCCAAAACACATGCACAGGCTATATGACTGTTCCAAATTGCCCCTAGGTGTGAGTGTGAATGATTGTGCCTTTCCCTACAATAGTCTGGTAAGCTGTACAGGGTGTACCCCACCTTCGCCCAGTGTTGGGTGACAGCCTTCACGTGATCCTTATAGGATTAAGCAGTTCGGCACATGAGTAAGGAAGTGAGTTACATTACCTTTTTAATTTTGTTACCCCTTTTCAGTTTTAACAATGCAAAACTGAAGGTTATAACGTACTGTCTGCTCTAGGCATTATTTACTCAAAGTTTCAGATAAATTGAGTAAACATGTCTGGCCTGACATGACTACAATTGCCAGGGAAAAAAGATCTTTCACCAGAATTACAATATACATTGTATTATCATGATTATGGCATCAAATGTATATTAGTGCAGCTCAATTGTACTTTCCTGTTAATTTCTTTTTCTTTTTGCATTACCTGAGATGGCCAGAGTATAAAATGCACCATCTAGTTCCTGATTTGATGATGTTCTAACCTTCTGTCTTTTTATTTTTCCTTCTCACTTCTTAGGTATAATTTGGGTATATGAATAAAAAAATTGCCTGGGTCTCAATGGCTCTGCAGTATGCCATGTACGGCATACAGAAAATAGACCTCTACTTATCTCATAGAGAGAGAGAGAGAGAGAGAGAGAGAGAGAGAGAGAGAGAGAGAGAGACAGAGAGAGAGAGAGAGAGCAATTTCCCTGAAAGCTGCAGGGCTCTTCACACAATAACCTGTCAACGAATTCTCCTTGCTGCTGAATTAAAAAAAAAAATCTGGATCTGAAAATTCACAGTTGGCAAGTAAAATGGAGAAGTTATTAGGTAAGCAGCTAACGAAATCTGTCAGTCTCAAATTTGTCATATTAGAAGACAAATTTTCTCCCTACGCTGATACCAAATGTACTCGGAGACCTTGAGGGATATTTCCATTCAGCACAGAGGGTTCTGTGGTGGCTCAGCATATATAGCAAAGTAATAGAAATAATGAGATAAAAGCTACGGGTTTTTATAAATCCTCCTTTTCCCTCATGGACGACCCTTCTTCTTTTTCTTTCATACTAGATTCACACAAATTGGCAAGGTTTTCCCACAATCCCCCTGAAGAAGCATGATTTCTTCCTGGGTTCATGAACGGACAAGACCACAAAGGCTAATATATATAATTCCGGTGAGAATGTGTCTGGTGTGTACATTATGTGTCTTCTGTGTTTCCTTAAACTGGCCAGCTTCAAAGGACCGGCATTCACACTCAACCATACCACAAACCAATCCCACATTACACTCAACATACATTTGTGGAAATGTCTTTTGATGCTTTAGATACACATATAACCTTCTACGCACTTACTCAGCTTCGCTGAAGTGCATGGGGGTGTGTGTGTGTTTGTGTGCATGTGCGTGTGTGTGTGTGCGCATGGGTAATGGCTACCAACCTGCCCACATGTCATATCTAATCTTACCTGATGGATAGAGTGTTTTGGTTTCTTGGCTGACCCTGGACATCCTGCCCTTCAACCTTTCTTTATTAAAAGTCAAGCATATCAGATATTAGGTACCAGTTTCCTTTCGTCATCACATATGGAGGCTTGGTGGCTTCATATGTGGCTATGGTGGCTTCATTAAGTACTGATTAGGGCATGGAATTATATATATGAGATTAATATGAGATTATAGGATATATGCATGCATGCATACATACATACATACACACACACACACACACACACACACACACACACACACACACACACACACACACACTCTCTCTGTCCTAGGTTACTGGATTTTAGCAATTCTGCTATTCTATAGCAGGGTAGAATTATTTGCTATTCTATAGCTATTCTATTTAGCAATTGGCTAATCTACACCTGGGATATTAGCTCATACACGGTGACCTCAATGTCACCAAAGGGAAAAAAATGGAGATGGTAATGACTCATTCTAAGCTAAAGTATTTTATGATTAAAAACTTTTTTTTTTTTTTTTAAGAATGAGAATTTTCTTTTTTTTACCAAAAGCGAATTTTTTCTAAAACCTGAAGTGATGTAACGCTAGCAAACCTATGTGACCGTTTTTCATTCAATTTTATTTAATTCATTTTTATTTATGTAGTGCTTTTTACAACTGACATTGTTGCAAATCTACTTTTATTTCATGAAAAGCAATAAAATATAGATTAAAAGTATTTAATAATTAAAAAAAAAATTTTTTAAGTTTTTTCCCCAGCAAATGCAATTTAATGGGCTACAGGCCTACAGCTAATTAGCTAAGTCATTACTAACCATACTAATAGATGAACATTTAATTATTTTTCTTTATGCATGTATGTAAATTTTAATTAGATAATATTATTATTTACAGCTGTTATTATTATTTGGAAATGATTGTTTAGTTTTCTGAAATATAACTGTTCACTTTTTGCCTAATACATTTGACTCTTGGCATGTGCTGCTGTAATAAAATAATCAGTGTTATTCACTTTTCTTGTCAGTGATCATAAAGTTTTGATATTATGGCTGACTGGAGTACTATTTGACATCCATTTCAAAGCGTCTTGAGCTTTGATTTTGTTTTGTCTTTCTTTATTAATTTTTTTAATTGTCTTGCTTTATTGCCAGTTGATATTTTTTACTCTTGATTTGTTTCTATCCCCTGTGAGGTTTAAAGCCTGTGGTCGATTGAATTTATAATTAAAAAATTTATAATTCAATAATTTTAAATAATTTAAAATTTAGATACAATTAAGTAATCTCATGTTGGACATTTCTACTAAAGAACAATCTGGTAACTACTGATGCATGAACTACATTTACATAAATCAGAATAGAATTAAATAAAAAATATATAATAAATAATATAAAAAAAAAAATAAAATTCAAGTAAATGTATAGCCAAATTCTGAACACACTCAACCTCTCTATCTAACATTTAATCACCAGCTCGGAATACGGCCCATGGATAGTGCTGTGAAATCTACGAAATCAGTTAAAAAGAATCACATAATCATTAAGATTTCATCAGGCACTGAATAATGTCTTGATGCATTGTAACTTCATGGCACGGGATGACTGGAGCCAACTCTGGGGGAACACCCAAACAGCTTGCCAGTCCATTGCAGGGCCAACACACATACACAACCATTGACAGTTTGACAATCATTTTGTCAATGGTTTGACAAACCACTGACAATCCTACTACTAGGGTCACGGGGAGGCTGGAGCCTCAGCCAACACTGGGTGCAGGCAGGGTACACCCTAAACAGCTCACCAGAAGAACACAGCCATTCACACTCACACCTAAAGATAATTTAATTAATTCATTCATTCATTCATTTTCTGAACCGCTTAATCCTACTTAATCCTAATTAGAGTCTCGGGGAGGCTGGTGCCCATCTCAGCCGACTCTGGGCGAGGGCAGAGTACACTCTGGACAGCTCGCCAGGCCATCGCAGGGCAGAAACTTGCTGACGGCAATGCAGCCTACTCTTTACACACGACAGCGATGGTTCTTTTACATGCCTCTCACCATAGACAGTGAGAGACATGGCTGGCCTTTGATATCCCAGTTAGCTGCATTGGGGGGACAGCAGTGACAACCCAGTGATAGTGGGGCTTGCAACCCCGACCTTGGGATCAGCACCCTACCACTGGGGCAATAACAGGGAAAATATATAAACTACACACAGAAGCACCCTCACTGATCCCAGGACTTGAACCCAAGCCGTTCTGGCTGTGAGACGGACATGTTAACCACTACACTACCATGCTGACTGACATCATTCAAATTTCCTCTCTGTTAAACAGTCCTGTGGGCTGTGACCCATTTGGGTATGTCTTCTACTTTTCAGACCTATTTCTAAGCCAACGAAACAACATAAATCAATCCTTCTGTCCACCACTTCAAACAGCACTCTTCCAAACAGTAGGGTAGACAAAATATTTCTTAAACTTAAAATAATATACTGTTATGTTTAGTCTACTCAGGATCTGAGGTTGAGGTAGGATGGTTAGAAATTTCTAAAGCACTTTCATACTAGCAAACCCCCTCTACCCTACTGTGGCAGGATCTAACCTGGGTCCAAGTTCACTGAATACTACCACAATAATAGACTCAACAATAGTCTAACAGTCTGGATAATAGATAAACAGACTCAATAATAGTATAACAGTCTAGTAGTAATGTTAATGTACTGTCCCAAAGGCACTACTCACGGATGTCTGCTTTGTTTTTAACCGATAATGCCTAATCCCGGCCTCGGTTTTCTCCAACAGTCCAAAAACATGCACAGTAGGCTAACTGGCTCTTCCAAATTGCCCCTACAGGTGTAAATGTGAATGTGAATGGTTGTTTGTGGGTTGGGACTGCGATAATCTGACGAGCTGTTTGGGTGTACCTCTCGTTCGTTCAGTGTTGGCTGAGATAGGCTTCAGCCTTCCCGAAACCCTGGTAAGTAAGTAAATGATGTGGGAATCAACTGTAAAACTGGACATGGCATTCTGCTTTGAGCTAAACTCACCCCCTGGTGATGATCTAGAAGAACAGAGAAGATATAGAGAGCTACGGGTGTTGATAAAGTTTACGGGCAATTGGTGTAATATAGAGGCAGTATATAAAAACTCTAGCATACAAAGCGCTCGATGAAAGTCATGAAAATTTATTGCTTGTAATCTGCTAGGACAGCTACCTTTTTAAAGCTACCTTCAAAAATGACACACATATCATTGGTATAGGTCAAGAAAATTTATGTCAAAATGCAAGGCCAGTATTTTCAAGGAAATAGAAACGCAGTATAAAATTGGCGATTTATCACCATTTCATGTTGGTTTATCAAACCTATTATTTTAAACTGATGGGACAGGAGCATAGACATGCAACCTTTCAAACAACTAGCAGATATACCAGTGTGTATATATATATATATATATATATATATACATATATGGAAGATTTTCATTCATTCATTCATTTAATAAGCCGCTTAATCCTAATTAGGGTCACAGAGGCTGGCGCCCATCTGTGGAGGATTTCAGTGTGTATAGTGTTATGTCTAAGTTTGAGAAGTATCATTCATTCATTCATTTTATGAACTGCTTAATCCTAATTAGAGTCTCGGGGAGGCTGGCACCTATCTCGGCCAACTCTGGGCAAGGGCAGAGTACACCCTGGACATCGCAGGGCAGAAACACGCTGATGGCAACCCAATAGCCTACTCTTTATGAACAACAGCAATGGTTCTTTTACATGCCTCACCACAGACAGTGAGAGACATGGCTGGCCTTTGATAAACCACTTAGCTGCATTGGGGGAACAGCAGTGACAACCCAGTGACAGTGGGGCTTGAACCCCCAACTTTTGGATCAGTAAACCAGCACTTTTTATGTTAATATACTGTATTAAGCATGGCATGGTGGCACAGTGTGTGGAGTTTGCATGTTCTCCCTGTGGGTACTCTGGTTTCCACCCACAGTCCAAAAACATGCACAGTAGGCTAACTGGCTCTTCCAAATTGCCCCTACAGGTGTAAATGTGAATGTGAATGGTTGTTTGTGGGTTGGGACTGCGATAATCTGACGAGCTGTTTGGGTGTGAGTATGAATGGTTGTATGTGTGTTGGCCCTGTGATGGTCTGGCGAGCTATTCAGGGTGTACCCCACCTTTGCCCACAGTTGGCTGAGATGGGCTCCAGCCTCCCCGTGACCCTAATTAGGAATAAGTGGCTTAGAAAATGAATGGATGAATGTATTAAGTGTGGCACAGTGGCATAGTGGTTAGCACGTCCATCTCACAGCAAGATGTTCTCGCTGTGCTTGTGTGGGTTTCCTCTGGGTATGCCGATTTCCTCTCACAGTCCAAAGACATGCACATTTGACTAATTGCCCCCAAGTGTGAGTGTGAATGGTTGTATGTGTGTTGGCTTGGTGGTGGTCTGGCGAGCTGTTGAGGGCGTATCCCGCCTTTGCCCAGTGTTGGCTGAGATAAGCTTCACTGTATTACTGTATTAATCTCACAAAGAAAATCTGGCTCTGCATTTAACCCATCCAAAGTGAGCACACACACACACACACACACACACACACACACACACATACACACACGTAAACAATGAACACACACAAACTCGGAACAGTAAGCAGCACATTACAGCTCCTGGAGAGCAGTTGGAGGTTACAGTGTCTGTAACCAGTCGGATTTTCCGACTTTTGTCGAATTTAAACAAAATTATCGGATAAAGTAGGATTTTAAGGCATTTCTCTGCCATTTTGCACTTTTCCGTCGGATTTTTAAAAAATTACCATGGTTTGTTTATATTGGCAACTTGAACAAGGTCAAATAAGTAAAATCTAGTGAGCATACTCCCTCCATAATCTCCAGTATTTCTAGTATCTCAGTCGATAACCCAGGTCTCAGTCAAGTGACCGACAGCGAGAACCTGCCCCCCATGTTAAAGTGGCGGAAACAAACCACTGCACTGCAAGAATACAGTCCAGATAACGTGTCTACTCATTTTTATTTATTTTTTTGCTAATCTAGTGCTTTTATCATGCCTAAAAGCTGATGTGTAGTGGGCTGTACGTCTAATGTGAAGATAGATAGTCATTTAAAGTTCTGTATGTTGCCACTAAGTGGGAAAACATGTATATAAGTGAGTGTCTGAGTGCCATCAACCGGTGAGCACTAAAGACCGATGGAGCCGTGAATCCAGGGAAGATATGGGAATGTAAAACACCTTATTACGTTTTTGGTCTGCATTTTTTTCACTGGTGAGTTTATATTTTTCATAGGCCTTAATTTTGACATTGTACACATAATGGATACACACCTGTACTTAGTTTAATGCCACTTATATACCAGACTCAAAAACAGCTTCTTCCCCAGAGCTGTGTAAGCCATCCCCCCTTACCCTCCCCTCCCTCGCAGTCACACACACATGCAACCTTTTTCCACCGCCACATACTCACTCGCTCAGCGGGGGGGGGG
>JAQMYF010000011.1:13317746-13328661 GCA_030014195.1 Neosilurus mollespiculum | reverse complement strand
TATATAGCCTTGATTACAGCGCATACATACACCTACATACATACACACACACACACACACACACACACACACACACACATTTATGGCTTATAATGACAACTTATAGATCCACATAATATCCTATGGAAATGGAAATGCATAATTCATATCTATGATTTCATCAATTTGAACAAGGGCAGAATCTTAAATTCCACATTTAAAACACGGTATAATCAACTGTATCATTTCACATAAAAATATATCTATCATTTCACATTCCTCAAATAAAAACATATTTGCAGGCTTTGCATATGTAAAAAAAAAAAAAATATATATATATATATAAAACAGGTTAATAGTAACACCCCACCACCCCCCGCCCCAAGATAAGTTTGGACCTGAAATTGTATGCTTAGGGATATACACCACTGTAGCACTGTCATTTCTCAGCTGAGCGCTCATAAATCTTGCTTTGCTCTGAGCCTCTTTTCAATCATAAGAAACTTTGTTATACTTGGAAATAGTTCAACTGCAAACACATTTGTACTGTATGTACACAAACAGGTTAAAATTACATTAGAAAAATATTTCTTTAATGAAATAAATTGGTTTCAAAGGTTTCTGCTAAACAATGAAGCAGGGATGCTGCCACCACCACCACCATCCACTCCCACTTCTATTTCTTTAAACAACAATAACAATGTCAAAATTAAAATTAAGATTAATTATTACTAGGTAAGCGCATGGATTAGATTAAGCCTGAGCTCATGCATAATTCAAATCAAACATCTAATTACCCATGTGTTGTATGTGTTCTCAGCACATTAGTAAAGTTACATTTAACATTATAGAATAAATTTAAGATTGTTTTTGAATTTATAATATTGCAAGGATAATGATTTCTGTATCTGAATGACAGCACAGTGGTTAGCTTGTCCACCTCACAGCAAGAAGGTCCTTGGTTCGAGTCCCCAGTGAGGGCATTTGTGAGTGGAGTTTGCATGTTCTCCCCAAGCTTGCATGGGTTTCTTCCTGCCACTTTGGGAACTGGCTGTTCCAGATTGCCCCTAGGTGTGAGTGAGAACCAGCCTCCCTAGTAGGTCTAAGCAGTTCGGCAAATGAGTGATAAGTAGGTGATGTATTAAGTTGCCTAATGGTTAAGCTGTTTAGGCACCCATTGTTTTACGGGATTTTCATTATTATATTTTTAGTTTTTTTTTAATTCTATTTTCTTCTTCTTCTTCTTCTGGTTAGGGTGTCTGTGGTAGCCCATAGAACCATATGGTAAAAGGTCTTGAAATTCGGCACGTAGAATAGAGGCAGTCCGCTGAATTTTTAAACTTTTAAAATGATGTTTTAAAACATCTCCAAAATTCTGTTGTATGTATGCACATGCTGTATAAAGCATATTATAGTATCTTACTTTTACAAAGGTATCATTCTTTAGTTGTAATTGAGTTCATAAGCAGCAGTTTTAAGTCACACTACTAGCAATATGTTCAAAAACTAAATTTGAAAAACACACTTCAGAAACTCTGCTGAGTCTGCACTGCTGGAGAGACACTATTGTCAATCATTATGTAATTATATACCTATATGTAGTTTTGGTCAAGTAGAGACTCAGACTTTTTAAATGCTTTTCATTATAATTATAATTCAGGACTTCATGCCAGATCTAGACTTTTTTTAAACTTTAAAAAATTTTAAAGGTGAGGAGTTTTTTTGTTTTTTTTACTTTAAGTTGACTTTAGGTCATAAAAAGTTCAGCTGCAACTAAGTGAACTCTGGTACAAGTGTTTTCAAAGTCTGAGATTCTATTAATGTGAAGACTTTAATGTGAAGATAAAAGCAAAAAAGGGAAATAATAAAAAAAAAAGTCCAGGTCACAAAACTAAAGTGAAAATGTGTTATTAGTTCATCTTAGTCTAAGATTATATGCAGCACCAAAGTATTGATTGATGAAACTAATGAGACAGTTTTAATCCTCATCAACCTGTGAGGTTGTTGACCTGGGGTTGAAAAGCAGTAGATTAGAAGTCTCTCTCTCTCTCTCTCTCTCTCTCTCTCTCTCTCTCTCTCCCCCCCCCTTCCCACTCTCTCCCCCCCTCTCTCTATCTCTCCATCCCCTGATCAATCAAACCCAGCACTTTACAGACTCTTCCAGGTTACAGGCAGAGATAAAAGAGTATGCACTGCCGCCGAAAGGCAATGCATTATTTTATTTTAATAATCATATGCAGGAATTTATGTGTGACTGAGAGATACGGAGCATACTGATGGGCATACATACAATATAAACCGGACACAGGTAACACTCTTCACTGTTCGATTATGCAAATGGTGGAATAAAAGGGAGAGAAGGCGATAGAGGAGTGTGGGAGAGACTTAATCCTCCGTATTATCTGTGGAGGCAGCCAAAGGCTCTTGGAGAGGGTGTGCAGAAGGGTGACCAAAGCAGATAAAAACAAAAAAAAAAAAAACAGGCATGTGGAGAGCTCACTGTGTGATTTTGCAACAAAAATTTGATACTTTGAAAAGAATATTTTTTCCCCAAAAAATAGTTTAATAAGAATAATGAAGATACAAGGGCTTTAATAAGATAAATCCATAAATCCTCATTAATGCTGCTAACAAAGTCATGGTGATGAGTTTAAAAACCAGAACAAACATGGATCCAGAAAAACAAGACTCAGAAACGCACGGAACAATGAATATTTTGTGACAATACAGACTCACCGGTGTACAAAAAGACATTAATCAGCTACAACACAATGGGTGAACACAATGTAATAACAAACCAATGATATGACAGGGCCAAAGATAGGACTGGAAACAAAGAAGGTACATGTTAAAGCATATACAAAACCAGACAAGCGTAAGAAATATTCACCCTTGCTCAGAACTGCAATACAAGCTGAGTGAAATCTGTGCTATATTTTATTAAAACAGACAAACAAACATTAAAAAAAACACCACACACTTTCACAGACAACCGATAATTTATTTGTCATATGGATTTGACAGAGCTATGACAGAAGAGACTGATGTAGATTTGGGTGAGCTGGATTTGAAAGTTACGTCGTTGCGTTCACATAAAATATTCATTGTACATGTACTCACTCAATTACTCATTTGCCAAACTAGGGACCAGCTAGGGTCGCGAGGAGGCTGGAGCCTATCTCAGCCTAACGTGGGCAAAGGCGGGGTACACCCTGAACAGTTCCCCAGACTATCGCAGGACAAAACACACAACCATTCGAACTTACACTCACACCTAGGTACAAT
Organism: Neosilurus mollespiculum; assembly: GCA_030014195.1. Taxonomy (NCBI): domain Eukaryota; kingdom Metazoa; phylum Chordata; class Actinopteri; order Siluriformes; family Plotosidae; genus Neosilurus; species Neosilurus mollespiculum. The sequence continues at coordinate 13,325,397 of JAQMYF010000011.1, read as the reverse complement.
TTGGAATAGCCAGTAAGCCTATGTGCATATTTTTGGACTCTTGGAAGAAAACAGAGGATACCTGGAGGAAAACACATGCAAACCACTGCACAACATGTTACATTTTATTTTCCAAATGAAAATAAAAGTGTGTACTTTTGAATGACACTAGTCTGATTAACTCAAATGCTCTATAAGGTGCAGTCGTCCTTTTTCACACCGTGAAAACATGATCTCGGGTTCTGGCTGAGGTAATGTTAAGTGTCTCTTCTATGATTCCCACATTGTTAATCTCATGCATGATGACAAAAATATACAAGGCAGAGTTAATTAATGTTGGTTTCATCAAAGCCATTCAAAATGTAGATGAGAGGCATCAATGTGTGTTATGTGGCGAGGTGCTGAATCATAAAAGATAGTGTGTTGGCAGTGGAAAAGAAAATCAATCATGTTTTTGTTTGTGTACTTTAAAAATTGTTTGCATTATGTGTCTGCTATTTGGTGACTAGCATGCTATAAGCTAGCTAGCCATAATTGTCAGATTGCTGATGGTATTTTGCTAGCAAGACGTTTGAAATTACAATATTCTATCCCCGACTCATGTAAATGTGGACTAAGCAGCAAAATAACAGTTTTTAATGTTGGAGGACTTAATAAATAATGTTATGGCAAGTCATGATGTATTATAATAAATTTGGGTCGTGGGGTAGCACCAAGATTCACAAATTTTCCCCACTATATATAAATACTGCAACAGCAGATCTTCAAACACCACAAACGGATTCTCTTGTATGCAGACAACGTACACAAACCTGACAGGCCATAGATAAAGAAACCTGACAGGCCCTAGATGATCTAATGCATCAATGGAAGACACGATTTAAGGAAAATCATTTTTGACTGAACGTCAAGAATACACAGAATGCTGCGTGCAAACTGACAGTACCGTATGCTAAAGAAGTCTTGGATTGCTCATCTGATGGGACAGTGACACCCAACCAGGTTCCTGAGCCATAGCTAACATGGCATGGTTGAAATGGTGTTAAGTCACTAGAGTCCTGTGTGACTGCAACATCCTAAAGTACCTTAAGAAGATGTATAAATCAGTCATCCAATTGGTAGCCATGTATGGAGTCAAATGCTGGCCAGCTTCCATAAAGGATGAGCAAACACCAAGTCATGGAGATGGGAATGCCACAGTGGGCACTTGGCCTTACCCTGTTTGATTGCATCATGAATGAGGACATCTAAAGGATCACGGAAGTGGGGGCAATTGCTGAGAAGACGCATACAGCATGACTTTGATGGTATTGACACATGGCCCACAGCAACACAAACAGCCATGCAGAAAGTGGCCATGGGGTGGACCAAAGAAGCGCCATCTTGTCCATATAAAGGAGGATAATGTAACAAGAAGAAGTTGTGCCAGGGGATGCCTAAGACTGACACAAGTTGAGGTTGACATGCTCTACAGCATAAGTGCAGTACAAAAGCTAAGGAAGAAGAAAAGGGTCTCATTAGATAGGAGGGAGGATACAGGGGATTGGACACACCAAATTTCTCTTTTTGGTCTCAAGCTAAAAAATGTTTGGTAGCCCGGCAGATAGAGAATATCTCTATCATGAACACCATTATAGAGAAGATACAGCAATGACCACAGAGAAAGAGTCTTCACCTATGAAATATTCCTCATCTTGAGGCATCTGAAAAATTAAATGCTTGAAGTGGAGAGCATGAGTGTGGAATACTAAATAGGAGAGAAGTAGTAAGGGGTGTAAGGGGAGATGTTGGGAAGTGGAATAAGTGGAAGTTCTCTTTCCAGAACTGAAACTGACATGACACAGTATGCTTTTATAAATCCTTCCCTCTACAACCCAGTTTAAAAGAAGAATACTTACTGTACATAAATCCCATCTGACACTGTGCTCTGGGGCTGTGTTCAGAGCTGGTTACTTAACTTCAAAATGATGTACATTTGTGGGCAAAAACAGGGAACTATCCCTGGGTTCAAAAATTAATGAAAGCTGGGCTTACATGATATCAATTGTTGTTCTCTGATTGTTACCCAATGTGATTCTGGGGTTATTCTGATGTCTCAACCGATGGTATAATGATCTTCCGATGTGTCTCTGATATCGTATCAGGAAAGCGCTGTTATATCCTTTACATTATGTTGCTTATCTTAATAATGTTTTGGACTTCGACGTTACATTAACCGTTTATTGACATAGCAGGGTGACTACATGACGCATGGCTATCACACAACTTTTCATCAGGTGAAAGGGTTACCCAGCATGCCTTGGGTTTTCTCCACTACGGATTACATAGTAACCCAAAATACAAAACAGATTTTTTTTTTTTTTTTTGAGATTTTGTACCAATGTTACACTGATCACTACCGATGTTCACTGATGTTCTCCAGGTTTTTCCTATGTTTTCCTGATGTACCCCGAACACACACACAAAAAAATACAAATTCAAAAACAAAATTTTAAAAGTACACAATTTTCAGCACTCCCAAAATATTGTGTCCTCTTATATTTTTTTCTGTGTATACCTATGTTTTTCCATTGTGTGCCGATATTCTCAAATTTCCTTTGATGTAACATCGAGTATGATCAGGGCAAATCACGATGATGAGCCTAGCTTCAGCCTCAATATACTAAAGAAATCACAAAGCATTATAAGGATGTGGGTCATTTTATCAAATTTTTTTTTTCAATTAAAAAGTCAATATGTTTGCCAATTTGAAATTGTGCTTACTTTAAATGCTGTATAATATTCACATGCAATCCAATCCTGGCGATAAGCATCTCATAAGTGTTAAGCACCGAATGTCCTCAGACTTTTCTGTCTTTAAAGCAGTGATCAAAAATAGCACTTCATATTGTTTTGTTTCTTTTTTACAGCCAAAAAAATAATACTGCTTCTCAGTCAATCGTGAATCGCCGTTTGTGTTAGCCGTTATTGTTTATATTACTGTAACAATGTGCATTTTGTTTTGATTCATGCCTGAACTACACTTTACATTGCCAGCTTCTCCTTTAGTTCAACTGAGGCAGCAATACTGCCAAGGGTATGTTCTAATATATAAAATAGGTATTTTCCTAACAGGGTGACCCAATAAAACCTCCCACATTTCAAAGGTAAATTAAATATATATATATATATATTAAAGATAATCAAATTATTATTTGCATACCTGACATACTGTTTTTAGACATCGTGGTTTAAATATCACATCCTCCAAATGGTGGCCGTCACTGTCTATACACCCTTGGAGGTGATTTCTGAAGCTGCCATGGCTCAACGGATCATGCCGGGTGGAACAGCAGCTATCTCCTACTGAATAGCAACCTTAAGGGCATTAAGCATTTGGGCTCGATGAGTATACACTCGTGATTTAAGCTAGCACCACAGGAAAAAAAAATAAAAATAACAAAAGGGTCGAGGTCAGGGAAAACGGCACCCAACAGCACCACCCAATCCAGAAACATTTTCCTCAGCACTTCCTATGATCTTCAAGCTGTGTGGGCCATAGCTCCATCTTATTGAAACCACACAGTGAGTTATTCAGCCTTAAGGCCTTCAAGTTTTGGTTGGGCTACCAGACCTTAGCATCGCCTTTCCAGAAGTTTAATGTGTGCAAATAAAGATGAATAAAAAAATGTATTAAATGAATTTTTAAGTGTGAAAATACTAATTTGATTATCTTTAACTTCTTTTAGCTCCTGCCCACAAAGCGGCTCGGGAGCTATAGGAATCGGTTCCGTCTGTCACACTTTAGTTTCCGGACATTTACTTGCCGCACACCGAAGCTGGGGCTTTCAAACTTGGTATGCTTGTTTACTACTATGAGTGCTAAGCTAGGTTTGTGTGTGAGTGACCTTGACCTACTTTTTAAGGTCACAAAGGCAAAACTGTATATTAAGTTTACGGACATTTACTTGCAACACGCTGAAGCTGAGGCTTTCAAACTTGCTGTGCTTGTTCTATATGGGTATATTATCATATGGTCCTTTTGGTGGCAGCGTCTGTACCCCTGTGCTCTATTTATTTTAAATTTCCTTTGAAATGTGGGAGGGTTTTGTGTTTTGTTTTGTTTTGTTTTTTTTTACCCTGTAGTATGCATGGAAAAGTTTGCCGATTGATGCTTTTCTTTTACTTGCTAGAAAGAGTTTAACATATTCTTACATATCTGATGACCATTCAGAACATTGATGTTCACCTTCACAAGCTCTTGCAAACACCAATTATAAAATATTTTCATTGCAAATGCAGTGAATGGACCAGAAACACATGAGCTAATTTAAGAATGTAGAAATATTTGTGCAATGAGCTCAATGAGATATGTCCCGGTTATGGATAATCTCCACCCCATGTATGAACAGAAAATCACTCCAGTTGCAGTTATAGTGGTGTAAGCCAATGTTATTGCTTCTACACTAATTTCCTCATCCACTTTACTAAATGCACCAGCTGGTAGCTTAGAACACGTCGTGTCATCTGGCTAAAAATGGAGAGGCTGAAGGTCTTATAGGATTCTTGTTTTCAACAAGACAATTTACTCTTTACCTTGAAAAGGAAAACATGTACTCATTCCACCCAGAAAAATATAATCCTTAAAAAAAAAAAACTGAAGATAATAAGATACGTAAGCTTCATATACAGTACACAAGATTACACTGCCTTATAATTGCAGCATCTTCCATGTCTCCAAAGGTGGGTGTGTATAGGGAGTTTTTTGTCTGAAACGAAGCGATCTGTTATGATTATGTAGGCCCTGAAGGTGGAAGTGCTGACTGAAGCTCTGCCCTAATGGGATTATTGTATAATCTAGTCAGGCAGCCATCGGGACACTCCCACCTTCCTTCTCTCTGGACCACCATTTAGCTTTATTAAGAAATATCACCTGACAGTCATATACAATTGGCTTCATGCACATGTTACAGTCATGGGGTTCACAGAAGTGGTGGAAGGGAACAGACAGCCAGCTGCATAATTCCACCATAACTTTTAGTGTTAATTCAAAAGAGGAACAGATTCAGTATGGAAATCTTTATCAAAATCAAATATGTCTATGACAGAAAATGAGATCTTATGCAAATTTGATTTAATCCCTAATAAAGTGTATTTATTCAGCCATTCGTTTATTAATTTGCTGAACCAATTAATCCTACAAGGGTCACAGGGAGGCTGGAGCCTGTCTCAGCCGACTCTGGGCGAAGGCGGTGTACAGCCTGAACAGCTCGCCAGTCCATCACAGGGCAACACACGCACACACACACACAACCATTTACATTCACACATGGAACAGCCTATTGTTCATGTCTTTGGACTGTTTGAGGAAACCAGATTACCCAGATGAATCCCATGCAATAACAGGGAAAACAAACTATGGCTTTGGAGGAGCAGGTGACTGGTTTAACACCGGATTCAGTACTGCATGTTGAGTTAAAAAGTCATTTGAGACACCTATTTAAAAAATCCTAATGTTAATATTAGGGTACAGTATGTGTTAATTGGCTTTTGTGCAGATTTTGGTAGTTGGATGACTGGATATCATTATTACTGAAATAAAGGTTAAGTTTCTAACAGTCTCCAAAAGTGACCATGTCCAAAAAAGCTCAGGTGAAGGCTGTCAATCAAGTGTATCCAAGATGTCTTAATTTGTCATAGAATACTAGAATAAAACTAATTTCTAAGTAATTTTATTAAAAAGATGTGCATTTATCAATATAGGATAAAATTAACTGTTGGAACTGAATATGGTAGATAAAACAATAGTTAAGTCAAGAAGATACAGAAGGTCAATACAGTTGATGACAGATATAAAAATGATTATACACCCTGACAAGCTCAGCAGAAGCACACAACTATTCACACTCACACCTAGGGGCAACTTGGAACAGACAATTAGCCTAATGTGGATGTCTTTTGGACTGTGGGAGGAAACCGGAGTACCCAGAGAAAACCCATGCAAGCATGAGGAGGACATACAAACTCCACACAAAAACGTCCTCACCAAGGACTTGAACCCATGACCTTCTTGCTGTTAGGCGGACATGCTAACCACTACACCACCATGCCTGCCGCTCATTGTTTATGACATATTTAAATTAAAATAACTAACCCATTCTTTAAAACATGAGTTTCCTCTGTCTCCATGTAAGGGCACATTATTTTTTATATATAAAATTAAAATGTAAAGGTTATGTTTGGCATGCCTGCCCTAATTAAATGCCATCTCATTTCTTTGCAAGATTTGTCCACATACTCTGATGTGCTAACACGCTGGATGAATCAGTCACACGTGGTGTAGTAAAGAACACTTTGATTAAAACGTTGAAGAGATTGAAACACGCCAATTATTGTATGCCTCAGTAAAACTGCTTAAAAAAAGCCTCTCACAAAATGTACATGTGATCATGAAGGCTTCAAAAGAAGGTGTCCTTAAGGAGCACTTAATGAGGATGTGGGAATTATAACTGTAGCCATTTGAACAAGAAAAACGCCCTTTATACCCCATTTGTGTCCCTTCATTAGAGTTCGCTTTGCTGCCTGGTGATATTAGGAATAGCTACCGTTGGAGAATTCAGGGACTTACAGACACATAGTGCAAAGAGGTTTAAAGGAATTCGGTTGCTTTAACCTTGCATGAGTGCTAAACACATCAAATACTTTAGTTGACCACAGGACGCACCTACCAGAGCGAGGTACCGACGTGGACTTCCCCAAGTCCTACAGAAATCACACAGCTAACACAGGTGAAGCCCCATGTATCATGGGTCAGGCACTCTTTCATATATGGAAAAGGACTCTATTGCATGTCTTTTAATTTCTCCTTATATGGAAAGGCTAATCCAGTTAAAAAAATATTGTCAATGTGGCTGTATTAAGGCACTCAAATCTTAGAAAAAACAATCGAAGAATTCTTTTCACTTGAGTTATCAACTGAATCAAGAGAGATTTGGGGGAATTTCCTGACCAACATGAAATATTATATAGCATCATTGTTTATAACTTTACAAATGGTATATTTCTCTTGGAGCAGCACAGTGGTGTTTTGGATAGCATGTCCGCTATACAGCAAGAAGGTCCTGGGTTCGAGCCCTTGTCTTGGTGGAGTTTGCCTGGTTTCCTCCCACAGTCCAAAGACCTGCACATTAGGCTAACTGGCTGTTCCAAATTGCTGTGTTTGTGTTTGTGGTGTGTTCGTTGGCCCTGCAACGGACTGGCGAGCTGTTCAGGGTGTACCTTGTCTTCACCTGGTGTCAGTTTGGCAAATGGCTCAGGCTCATTGGCAAATGAACGAATGAATGACTATTACTCCTGGGTCCACTACTGGAACATAAAGCTTTTAAAACGTTTAGAGAAAGAAAATCCTGAAATAATTTGCATATTTATTTGTAATAATAAAACAAGTCATCTTGAGGCTGGATCCGAGATATATTTTGCATTGAACTCCTTGTCAACCTGTGACCTTTTTTTTTTTTTTTTTATGAACTCTGGTGCAGAAGGTGAGCAGGGCTATCTGCAAAGGATCTTCAAAAATCTTCCCACATCATCTTTCTGTTTTAGTCTTTACTCTTATTTATGCCTCCGATTCATTTGCAGAACTTAATCCTACTAGGGTCACAGCTAGGCTAGTACCTATATCAGTCGACACTGC
>JAQMYF010000011.1:13297591-13316943 GCA_030014195.1 Neosilurus mollespiculum | reverse complement strand
TGTGTCTGTAAGTGTGCACGTGGGTGGGAATAGAAAGTGGCTTGTTTATGGGAAATATGCCATCATGGCTACCCTCTCAGCAGAACGTATACTGACCACTCTCTCTCTCCCTCACACACACACACACACATACACACACACACACACACACACACACACACACACACACACTACAGTATTTAATGAAGCATTCAATGTGCCATGGGCTCAAACAGTGTCACTGATTACAGATGTATTATTTACATAGCGCAATATCATAAAAAATTGATAACCTGATTAGTCATATCAACACACATATGCAAGCACACTCACTAACCGCCCCCCCCCCTCTCCCCTTAGGGCTATAATCAAGAAATGTGGCTGTAGGACTGTGCACACAATCCCCCCCACCCCCACCACACCCCACACAGCTAAACCACAACAATTGTAGGGACATTTAATTAAATGCCAGAACCTGCCCGCAGCACCCTATGTTCCCCAGTCCTTATTAAATTAATAGATCTTCAAAGTAACAATTTACGAAATATTTGTGATTTCATATTTTCAATGTTAATTGGGTTAGGGTTAGGGAACATAGGACTGGGGAACACAGACATGGACCCCAAATAACTGCTAATCCTGGAGGTTCACATACTTTTGCAACTAAAAGATATCTCATATTGGATCATTATCATAAATAAATGAACAGCAAAATTTCTTTTTTTTATCTGACTTGTTTAATTGGGTTTCTCTTTATCGGAGTTTAGGACTAGTATGAAAATCTGTTAATGTTTGAGGTCATATTCGTGAACGGATATAGTGAAACCCAACAAATTACATTATGGGGAAAAGAGCAGGGCAGCATAGTCAGCAAGGATGTTTCTACATGTTTTCCACATGTTTGTGTGGGTTTCCTCCAGGTACTCAGGTTTCCTCCCACAGTCCAAAGACATCCACATTAGGCTAATTGGCTATTTCAAATTGCCCCTAGGGGTGAGTGTGAATGGCTGTGTGTGTGTTGACCCTGATGTTCTGGTGAGCAGTTCAGGGTGTACCTCGTTTTCGCCCAGTGTCGGCTGAGATAGGCTCGATGTGACCCTAATAGGATTAAGCAGTTTGGCAAATAAATGAATGAATGAATGAATGAGATAGGGGCAAACAAAAGTGAACGTGCAAAATGGCGCCTTGGTATTTGATTCTACAAGTATATGGTTAATACCATTGCTATAGAGTTTGTCGCGAATCAAATAGTAACTCTGTGTTTGTGGTTTGTGAGTCCTTTACTCTTCTTAATAAAATTTGCCATAAAAAAAATCAGCGGTTTTCACTAAAAAGGGTCACATTTATGTAGAAAATTCATTTATTCATTCATTTTCTAAGCCGCTTAATCCTAATTAGGGTGGCGGGGAGGCTGGCACCTATCTCCGCTGAATCTGGGCGAGGGTGAGGTACACCCCGAACAGCTCGCCAGACCATTGCAGGGCCAACACATATTCAGGCATTCACATTCACACCTAGAGGCGATATGGAACAGCCAATTAGTCTACTGTGCGTAAGAAAAACTACTAGTACTTGTTAGCAAAGTTAGCATCATACAAGCTAAGTCTACAGTATATTAAACACAAAACACATTTAGTGTACAGAGAACCTTTTCAGGATGTGAAAGCCCAAGTAACAATATATGTGGTTTAATAGCACACTTGGTGTTACTGCTTATTGTTAGCCGAAAGCCTTTGTGTTGTAACCAGGCTAATATTTTAGCCCATAAAGCTGGTTCCCTTTATCCTGGCTTCAATTCCTGTTTGATGAAGATGTCTGGCTCATGAGCAATCTGGTCCTATCCCAGTGTCGTCTCTCACCTAATGAAAAGCAGAAATCGATAGCTGGAGGATTTATGCGCTGGAAATCAAATGTCTCTTTGTCGGACAGGCTGAGAGAATGTCTCAGCTTGAATCAGACGCTAATGGTGCCATTTAGAAGGGAAGTACAAAAGCTTGGTGTGTGTCAATCTCTAAAGTGATAAGACAGAAGGAACATGGCCTTCACAATGGATGCTAAAAGGATATCCTGATTTTGTTAAGCGGTAAATTAAACTTGAGCAGTCCATTGTGGTGTTTATAATTTTAACCTCACTGTAGAGGTTATCTTAGTCTCAGTTAATATGGCAGCTGGTTTAAATTGTACTATAATAATAATAATAGCGTACTGTACTATAGTAACTAGCCGATTCTTAGCTGGCCCAGCATAAATTTCAATATGATAGTTAGATATTATTAGAGTTCAGGCATTTCTGTGTGGAGTTTGCCTGCTTGGATTTTCTCTGGGTACTCCGGTTTCCTCCGAAAGTCCAAATACATGCACATTAGGCTAATTGGCTGTTCCAAATAGACCCTAGGTGTAGGTGTGAGGGGTTGTGTGTGTTGGCCCTGGAATGGTCTGGCGAGCTGTTCAGGGTATACCCCGCCTATGCCCAGAGTTGGTTCAGATAGGTTCAGCCTCCCTGCCACCCTAGTAAGATTAAGCGGTTTGGCAAATAAGTGAGAGTGAGTGAGTGATACATGGTGGTGGCCCAGTGTTTAAGGTTCTGGATTACTGATCCGAAGGTTGGCAGTTCAAGCTCCAGTACCACCAAGCTGACACTGTTGGGTCCTTGAGCAAGGCCCTTAACCCTCAATTGCTCAGTTGTACAAAAATGATGAATGTATGTCAGTCTGGATAAGGGTGTCTGCCAAATGCCATAAATGGAAATGTTGGTGGTAGCATCATGCTACAGGCCTGCTTCTCTTTACCTGGGACTGGAGGTCCCTCTAATGAAGATTGTGGATTTGGGTAATTCCATATACTAGTTTAATTCTGTACAAAAACTGCAGGCCTCCATCAGATGGTCTAAAATAGGGAGATGTTTCACCGTACAGCACGATAATAACCCAAAGCGCAAATGCAAATCAGCAAAGGTAAAAGATCAGAGCCCAAATCTAAATCCTATCAAAACCTGTGAGATTACTTGATGAGAGCTGTGCATAAGAGATCTGCTTGCAATTTGAAAGATCTGGGCCATATCTGCAAAGAAAAGTGGAATAAAATTGCCAAGTCATGATTTGCTGGTAAATTGGTAGTCTCTTACCTTAAATGACTGAGTTTTATAATCAAAATGTGTTTCAGCAATGTATAACCCAGTTACTAGGGACACACAAACCAGTGTACTCTTAATGCCAGACCCAAGCCTGGGTAAATGGGGAGGGCTGCATCAGGAAAGGCATCTGATATAAAACCTGTGCCAAATCCAACATGCGGACTCAAAACAGAATGTTCACATCAAATCAATCGAGGCCCAATTTAATAACGACCGCCAACGGTACTGTTGGCCAGCAGGGTACTGGTGGAAATTGGGCTACTGTTGCTCCAAAAAGAAGAAGAAACGGAGAAAGGTGATTGGTGTGACAGAGAGGGATACAGAGGACAGAGCAAGATGGAGAAGGATGATCTCCTAATGGGAGAGGCTGAAAGAAAAATAAGTTTTAGCAAAGTATAAGGTAAGGGATGTACACACTAAAGCACCCATGTTATTGTCCTCCACCCCCATCACACCCCACAAAAAACTATTGGTTCCATTTTGAATTTGTAACTCATTTGCCACTAAATCATTTGCCAAACCACTATTAGGGACGCGGGGAGGCTGGAGGCTATCTCAGCCAACACTTGGCTAAGGCAGGATACACCCTGAAGAGCTTGCCAGACAACGCACACATATACACAGTCAATCACACTCACACCTAGGGGCACCACTGTGCCGCCCAATCATCAATGTAAATGAATGCAAATTATCAAGTTTATACACTTAGCTAATTTTAAAAAGAATGTTAGTAAACTCTTATAGATATTCAATCTATTTTAAGATTAACAAAACAAACAAATACAAAACAAAATTTAGTTTACTAGATAGTAAATTAGTAAAAATTTGTAAAAAGCTTAATATAACAAGATAATGTAGCTAGCTAATGTTTGAAGAAGAAATAGCTAGCTAATATAGCTGGTGAGCAGGACAAGCTAACAGTCATTCAAGAAATGGTTGACTACATGGCCAGACAAACATCAGAGACATTTGTGTTACTTGCTGTGAGGTGGACATGCAACCACTACGCTACCATGCAGCCCTGAATTTGTAACTATACGTTCTATTTTTGTGAAACCGCTAATGTTCCAATTCATAATTTTTTAATAAAAGTTTATGCTAAATTAGCTAACTGTTTCATCATGATAAATGAGCTAACACTCTGAAATGGCTTTGGTCACTTTTTGACCTCTGTTCATTACAATAAGTTATATACTCAGTCTATCCTAAAGGCCTAGTGTGTCATTTGGTTTACTAACTTCATCTTTAGCACAAACTACAACCAAACACAATAAATAGTGCAATAAAAAGTAGAATAAAACATTTTATGTTGGCAATATTTTACCATTTATGCATTCCCTATAAACAAAGCATTTGTCTACAGAGTATAGGGGGGAAAAGTCATTTGAATGATCCAGATATCTCTTTAAAAAGCCATGTGAGGTAATTAAGAATACTCCAGTGACCATTTTAATATCTTTTGAAACACATTAGGAAGGGTTTTCGGTGTATCCGGGTTTCACTATTGATGTCGATGCATTAGCGACAAGCTAGTAGATCAAATCCATTCAGTGATGTTACTGAGTTACGAAAAAGGTTGAACATTAGAAGGTTGCACAGACACATTCATTTAGCTCTGAAAAAAGAGACAGCCACTGTTATGCACATTTGCTTCACTGTCCCTATTGCAGTAATGGCAGTGTGACTATGATCAGGGATAATTAGAATCTGATCTACTAGCCAGGCTTTTTTATTGCTTTGACCTCAAATCCACCCATTTAAAGGATCAGAGGCAAAAAGAAAATTACCATGGCAACTGAAATATACCTGCCAATTATACGTTAATCTCTCCAGAACAGTCACAGTCAGTAGACCTGATATCACGAGATGTTATGAACTTCAAACTCTGTCCTACGGTGATGCCTCACTTAATGATGGACATGCTGTTGAGGATTCAGATATGAGATCTGTGCCTGCTGGAGTTCCAGACACTCTGCTCTAGTAGCGGGAATGCTATTAAGGACACTGACATTAAATCTGACACCATTAACCATTTCAAATGGTTCCTTTGGTGAAACCAGCATTTCCTCTGTTAAATGCCAATTTAACACATGATTAGAATAATATGTACAATATAAATGTCATGTCTAATGTCATGACATGATATAAACCTTTCATGAATCCACCAGCACTGCTTCCTTAAATACAAATATGCTATGAAGACTTATGTGTCTTCTATGAGGATACAAATAAAGGGCTACCATAAAAATGCTTATGGATGTGTTACAAAGGTGAAATGTAGGTGGTCATAAATTAAAGGGTGTAGAATGTAGGAATGGGCGGCACGGTGGTGTAGTGGTTAGCACATCTGGCTCGCGAAAAGAAGGTCCTGGGTTCGAGTCCCAGGCTTGGCGAAGGAGTTTCTGTTTGGAGTTTACATGTGTGCGTTGTCCAGCAACGCCCTGGCAAGCTGTTCGGGGTGTATCGCACCTTCGCCCAGTGTCAGCTGACCCTAACAGTAGAATTAAGCAGTTTGGCAAATGAGTGAGAGAATGTAGGAATGAGGTAGAACTAATTAAAAAATTAAGAGCAATGCTTATGAATGCATCATGTCAGTAACCTTCAAATAAACAATTAGAAATTTGTAGAAATAATTGCCAATTTAAAAGGCAATGTTCATAGATGCCCTATAAAGGTCAACTTCAATAAACTCAAACACAAATCTTTGCCAAGCCCAACAATCCCCCAGATGACTCTCACAATGTTAAAGAGTCCTTTAAAAAAAACTCCCATATCCTGAAATTATTCGATGTCCGAAATCTAATTTAGTCTTCCTTTTCCAAACCCCCACATCTGGTAGAAATTTTATTATATTATACACATAAACTTTTGCAAATAAAAGAAAGTACACAGCACCCCTTGCTGTAACACGACACAATCCAAAAAAACAAAATCATCTCATCTAAGGCTTGTGTCACACAAGCCAATTTAGCCGGCATATGCCGACGTCTGAGAAATTTGGCGAATACGCTGGCAATACGTCAAATAAGTTATGGGTAAATTTTGTGTAAGTTAACAGCACGCTGGTGTAAGTCGTAGTATGTTGTATGAGGTTGTTGAAAAATTTTGTGCACACACTAAATTTTCGAGGTATTTTAATGTATGTATGCTCATACATTCCGCATACGCTGGCCAAAAGTTGTAGGTAAGTTATGCGATCGTTCACACACGTTATTTGTAAGTTACTCATAAGTTGAATGTAATGTCTAGCGTACTTTGAACCTAAATATAACTTATACCAACGAGTGCCTAGCGTGTTGGCAGCGTTTGCAAACAATGATAGTCTCACTTATGCAGCAGTGTATCCCCGACAATCGATCACGTGACGTAGCCTATAAACACATGTTCAGTAAAAGATCTGTGGTCATCCGGAACACGTTAGATACGTCTACCTACGTCAATATATGCTGGGGCTAAGTTCGATATAAGTTAGCTATAAGTTTTCGATGGGTTCTGGATAAGTTAGTAATTAAGTTATCCACACTTACACTCACACATAAGTGCAATTTGGAACTGTCAGATAGCCTAATGTGCCTGTCCTGTCTTTGGCCTGTGGAAGGAAACCATAGTACCCAGAAGAAACCCACTTAAGCAAATGTACACATGTACACTCCACACAGAACTGCCTTTGCCATAAACACATTTTAATATTTGGCCATTTAAAAAACAGAATACTTTTTAATGCGATATGATGTCCAATGCACTGTAGGACTTGATAAAAATGTGTTGAACTAACAAATTACCAAGCAAGGTTTATAAAAGTATTATGTAGCTATAATGGAGGGGTTACTCTACCAATATCACATTGTAAGAAATAACACATTTAAAAAGCATGCTCTTACAGCATCTGCTTGGCTGTAAATCGAAGAAAACACTTTTTTCCCCCCATGTTACTGAAGCTGTGATCTTTTTCTTTTCTATTTCAGCCATGTCTTTATCTTTGCTCAGTTGGCCTTACGCCTCTATCCTATTATCTATTATAACACATATGCCCTTTTTTGTAAAAACAATAAGATGCCAAAATAAATAACCCCAACCCAATGTGTTAAACCATTCAGAAATTATATTGCTATACTACCATTACATTATAATCATTACATATGTGGCTCTTATATGCAGTATACAAAATCAGGTCATCATGTACAAACAAAAAAGTTTAGAGGTGTTATGTCACACTGACATTAAAATTGACTACTCAGCTTTTATGGCATCTGACATCAGAGCATTATCATTGAGCATTAACAATGAGCCCTAGGTGCCGGAAATCTCATTCGTACAAAGGTATTCCTTAGTATAACACATTTCTGTTGTGAGAGAGCAGTTCCCTTTTATGAGCACTGAGCCAAACATATTAAACTAAGTGAAAATAATTTGTTATTGTGTCCCTAAGATGGGTTACATATAAACTATTTATACAAAATTATAAGTATATATAAGTATTTTATATGTGTGTGTGTGTGTGTGTGTGTGTGTGTGTGTGTGTGTGTGTGTGTGTGTGTGTGTGTGTGTACACGTATATAAAGTTAGTAAAGAAGTAGCATGCTTTTTCTGAGAATACAGATAGGTAAGGACATGTGGGCACATTAAAGCCATGACGGTATTCAGAGTGAGTTCACAGCTCTTTCGGGACATAAACAATGCAATAAAATATTACAGTGCAGGATTGGAAGACCTGACATCTGACGCAACACTTATGTAGGTTGTGTTCAAAATGAAGGGTTAACAAAAATATTCATTCATCTTCAGTAACTGCTTTATCCTGGTCAGGGTTGTAATAGCAGCAAACACACACATTCGCAATGTCATTCTGAGTGACGAAGTCACCTATCAATATGTTTCTGGGTTGTGAAGAAATCCAGTGTATAGATATACAGGACGAATATGCAAAAACACCCACTGCAACCTAAGAAACACTGCTGAAATGATTAAAAATTTAGGCTTCTCACAGAAATTAAAGTTTTAAAAAAGTAATTTGTCTTTTTTTTTTTCGTACCCCTATGCCTCAGTGGCTTAAAACAATCCTAACGGTCTACTACAGCACAACATTATGCTTTAAACAGCTAATGCTACGGTACATTCTGTTTATTTAGCACCAAGGGGGGAAAATCATTCCGAAGCACTTTTTGTGTATATGTATAAAAAGAAACAGGGCATCAATCATCCAATGAAGGATGCTTATTGTGCTATGTATAAGGAGGGCTCTGGTGACAGACATGATTGTCAATACTGCACACTTGGGTATTTCAGTGGAACCATATAGACCAAGTCACCCACAGTGTGGTGTACATTTAGTTCACATTAAATAGTGTAATATATACTTTACAGAGTTAATTTGAATTATTTGGAATATGTATAGATAGTCATCTCTGACAGGAGGAAGGTCCCTGGGTCAAGTCCTGGGCACAGCCAGGGTGTTTTTGTGTGGAACATTTTTTACTTTTTACAATTTACTTACCCATTCATTTACCGAATCAAATAATCCTTCTTTTAGGGTCGCAGGCAAGAGTATAGCCTGAACACCTCAATAGACCATCGCAGGGCAACACACACACACGCACACACCTAGGTTAAATTTAGAACAGCCAATAAGCCTGATGTGCATGTCTCTGGACTGTAAAAGGAAACTAGAGAACTCAGAGGAAACCCACGCAAGCATGGGAAGAACATGCAAACACCATACAGAAACATCTGGATTCGAACCCAGGACCTTCTTGCTGTGAGGTAAATGTGCTCACTAGTAAGCCACTGTGTCTGTATGCAAACACAGCAATCAAAATCCAAATGAGGAGCCAAAAAGTCAACAGCCAAGAATGATGAGCAAAGAAATATCAGTCATGTACACTGAAATGGTCCCTCTCACAATGAGAGGGGGTGAATGAACTGATGTAACTACATTAAGCAAATGAAGTGTTAAAAGGACACAGATGAGTTTAATAGGCAGGGCAGTGAGAGAATGCTATTGTCTGGACTGGATTGTGGATTTGCATTGGATCCTGGACTGACAGTGGATCCGTATGTGGATAGAGGATAAGGGCAAGTGTGTCTACGTTACACTGTCATTACAGTGCTCCATAGCAATAATCAGAAATTGCAATGGTGGAATTTAACTATTGTAGTTAGATGTTATCTTGCTTTAAGAGAGGAGATAAAAAGAGGATGCTGCATATAGGCTGCCTCTGGATATTTCTGACCCTGTGAGGCTTGATCTCTGCAGGACGTCTGCAGGTTTGGGGGTTTTAGCATCACTGCCAGCCTCCTGGGGCCCTTATCATGATTTAATCATATTGACAGATCACAGCATGCAGAGAGCAGCAGAGTCAAGCGGTGTGTGTGTTTCTGAGAACTGCACCCTACCTCTCGTGTTCCTCGAGTAAACCTAATTGGCAGAGAAAGGCAAAGAGTCGAGCGAACACTTTGTCTCTTCCTGCACAGTCGGGGAAAATCAACCTGGCAGGTTATTACCGCATTAGCACATGTGTGCCAGTGTAGAATGGACCCATCTTGTATTGAAAACAAGGGCATCTTTGGTTTGTACTTCACAGAGATGCAGCTTGGAGATGTTCAAACACTTACTTGAGAACACATAGGGAATAACCTCTCTTCTACCTCACAATTATTGACACCCATCATAAAAATATAAAAAAGAGTAGAACGTGCATTTACAAGTATTTTAAGCTTAAAAGATAGTGATTGATATTTTGATATGTGTTAGTACTATATTCTTAAGCTTAAAACATGTCCAGATAATCATAATTTCTACAGTATATACACATAATTATTGGCACCCCTAGAAGTTTTTAACATTCTTCATGTTCTTTCAGTACATTGCATGAGTATTCACCCAAATGTGTTCAGTAAGACGGCACGGTGCCATAGTGGTTAGCGCGTCTGCCTGACAGCAAGAACGTTCTGGGTTCAAATCCCAGGCTTGGGGGAGGAGTTTAGATATTCTCTCCATGCTTGTGTGGGTTTTCTCTGGGTATTCTGGCTTCCTCCTACAGTCCAAAGTCATGCACATTAGGCTAATTGGCGGTTTCAAACTAGCCCTAGACCACCATGCGATGGTCTGGCAAGCTTTTCCTGGTGTACCCTGCCTTTGCCCGATTTTCCCTTCGACTCTAGTAGAATTAAGTGGTTTGGCAAATGAGTAAGTGAATTTAGTAATGTATTTAGTAACCTACAACTATATATATACAAAATATCCCATAATTATTAAAAAGTGTGAGGAAAGAAATTTGTTTAGACTGTCAAGGTATTTACAAGCAAGAGGCCAAAGTTGCCTCGCAACATGATGCTATCACCAGCATGCTTTATTGTATGAAGGGATTTCTCAGAGTGAGGAGTAGTCTGGCATCTGATGTAATTTTGTTTTAGTTGAAATTTTTATTTTCTTTATAATAATTTTGCACACATTTTGGATAGAAAATAGGGGGAAAGTGATGCTTTTTCTCTCCACCCGTGTTTTAGAGGGAAGATAGTAGCTTCTCATACTGTTTGCATGAAAACTTTAATTATTGTATAATGTATCCTCTTACTTTTGGAGCAGACTAGACATAAACTCCTTTCAGTTTTAGTTCGCTATTCTCTTCAGGTGGTTACATCTGGACTGCTTCAGAGCTGCAATATGGCTTGAAGAGTCAGTGGGTGATAGAACTCTGCTGTGGAGAGAGGCAAGCCGTGACAACCACCCTGCCATGCCAGGTTACATAGCATATGTTCTGGGTCTGTGGGCATGTGGGTGCCGAGCATCACTTGTAACCTTTTATGCATGCTGCGGCCTGGCAGTCAGGTGATACGGTCTGATGAGTGAGAGACAGATCAAGAAACCTCCAGACCCCAGAACTCATTCCACCATGTCAGAGCCTGCCAATCACACCCATATAAACTCACTGTCTTCCTCCTGCTAGCCAAGGTCTCATATTTCAGCAGGTGCTTGTGTAAGACACTGACATGTGCATGAAATGGAAGGAGGGGGGTCATGGTCATGAAGTCGAGGTTTGACGATGTCCTGCTCAATTGAGCCCTATGTTTTTGGTCCAACCAATGATTGTCAAAACACTCAATATTCTCCAGCACTGCTCTGCTAGGATAAAAAGAAGAATAGGCATCTTACTGTGGTGATAATGTGCCACTGGTGTTAGCACATCGCTAATGGGCCTGTCACTGCATCTCAGCTGTCCTTCACTGAGGTTATTCTGCCACATGTCCTCTCTCTCTCTCTCTCTCTCTCTCTCTCTCTTTCTCTCTCATTCTGACATGGTAATTACTGTCAGCTGGCAAAAATGCCTGGATCGAAGAGCATTTGAGAAAAGAGATGCATTCTGAAATGGCAGCAGTATCCCGTGTGTGTGTGTGTGTGTGTGTGTGTGTGTGTGTGTGTGTGTGTGTGTGTGTGTGCGCGATTTGGGATTTCAGCATGTGATGGGTCATTATTTAACCAACTACTGATGAATGAAAATAGCCTGAAGTCTGAAAATGCACACTAGATACTAATCTTTTAATTGGTAACCGCACACAAACATGCCTACTAGCTGAATTCATTAGTATAATTTCAGTAATACCCAAGTCCTCAACTGCATGCTGTAAAAAAAATCTTGCCTGCTATATAAGAATAAAATAAAATATCATTCAATTATAGAATAATAATGTTATTCATTTGAAGATTTTATACCACTATCTTTAATTAGTTGTACTTATTACTATGTACCATGTTCCTTACACCTTGAAAGATGCATGTAATAGTGTACATTTGGAAAGAATTATAATCCCAGACACACTCCTGCAGCAGTCACATTTGCATACCTCCACATTTAAAAGATTCATTCATTTATTCATTTGCTGAATGGTTTCATCCTACTAGTGTCACAGAGCCCATTTCAGCCAACTCTGGGCAAAGGCGGAGTACAACCTGAACAGCTCGCCAGTCTATTGCAACACATTCCAAAACACACAGTCATTTAAACTCACACCTAAGCGAACTGAGAGAACATGCAAACCCGCACAGAAACGCCCTTGCCGAGCCCGAGTCTCGAACCCAGGAGCTTCTTGCTGTGACACTGTGCCACTCATTTAAAAAACATCCAATCCAGATAGGTCTTTCAATGGAAATAGGCCCATTATATTGTATGGGGGTCATGGTAGCATTGTGATTAGCACTCTTGCCTCACAGCAAGAAGGGCCTGGGTTTGAGCCATGTGGCTGGAGAGGGCATTGCCCATGGGTATGTATGTGAGTGTGAATGGACATGCAGAGGCCTTTGCAACCCACTTGGGTCAAAACATACTCTGAAGCACCTAATGGTTCAGAATGAGATAGATAGATAGATAGATAGATAGATAGATAGATAGATAGATATTGCTCTCATGTGTTCTTGACAGTAGATAACCTCATGATGAGAAGAAAATAATAATAATAATAATCCTAATTGAAATTCTGAATAAGAGCTATAAGGCTCAGTTGCAAATCCAGGCGACCAAATAAACATCACGAATGCTATGAATTGCATTCCCATAAGACACAGCACTCTCGTTTCAAATATCTGGTGCTTAAGTCTAAGCATTACTTTCATTCAGCTTACCTGATGGTACACTATTTATTATTCAGCTGTTCTAACACATTTTGCAAACCATTCTTTACCAAAATCGGAATCTAACGCTCGCCTCTTGCAAATAATTGAATCACGCTGTCAAGCTTTCAAAAAAAAAAAAAAAAATACACAACCTCCACACTTGGCCCAATTAGAGGCGCGAATGCACTCGAGCAAATGTAACAGTCTCGGAGGTATGCGCAGAGCTAAGCCTTGACAAGTTTTAACCGCAAATTGCTCTCCTTGATATAGACATCTACATTAGAACTGTCTAACCTTATTGTCTCACTTTCACCACTCTGCAAAATGTACCAAACTAGACCAACACATCCCACTGTCCCTGTCAGGCTTCCGTTAATACAGACCTCGAGTGCATAGCTAGATTAACGGCTAATATACTAAAGCAAAAAAAAATGTGTAAAAATAGTGGGTAATCCATTTACAAACTGAATCCGAAAGAGAACAATATGCACTCAAGTGTGAGAGGAATAAAACAGGATCAGAGATAGCAAAGGAAAGGATTAGGGCTACAAGAGGGGAAAAAAGTAAGGATGGAAAAAGAGTGGAGGAAGGTAATAGAGGAAAGTATAGGCAGGGTTTAAATGGGGAACTAGGCCATGCTAAATAAAACTTTCAAACAGTAAGTCTGCCCCTTGACCTGGCTATCTAGGTAATACTGTTACCTGCTTCCGTTGTATTACAAGGACGTTCAATTCTAGAAATGGAGCATCATATATAAACTAAAAGTATCCGCATACTTAAATGCAGAGAGAACATACGCAAGGGTTGCACAAAGATGAACGCATCTGTACTCTGTAGTTTCACGAATGAAAGTCATCCATCTTCCACACATCATAAATGTGCATCATCATTATGTCAAATTATTCATGGAAGCCTGCTGTATATCATCTCTATTTGACTTTATATTGTAAGGTATTGTGTGGTACCATATCACAACCATATCTCCGTTTTTTTTACTGTGAGTTTAAAAGGGAATGGAAAGAAAGGACAAGCAGCAGAGCAGATAAGGGGACGTTTTATGCTATTCTTGGGTTTGGCCAACAGAGCATGTATCAAAATAGCAGCTTCAGATCACTCTTCTTCTACTACCAACCACTTACTCACCCACTTCTAGAAAAAACTGCTGTGTAGAAGTTAATCAAAAGCATAAAGTGCATCAACAACATCCACAAATGTATTTTCAACCTAGGTGGTAACCCAGGGTTAAAATCAGCACCTTTAGAATTGTACTACCAGGTGATAGGTAGCTAATTTAAATTTTTTATTAGTTTATTTTAGTTAACATGCAACCTGTTTAGCAAGCCTAAAACGTAAATTTTGTTTATTTAGGGCCAATGTGACTCCTCTCTTCAACTTTTTTGTTGTTTGTTGTTTGATTTAGCCATCCGTAGTTGCATACACTGTGGTCAGCAGAGCCGGATTATCTATTAACAACTGGGCAATAGCCAAGGGGCACAGGTCTTCAAAAGGACCCTGGGCACTGAGAGCACAGGCAAAAATCTGTGACAGTTTCCATTTTTTCCAGCAGTTTTGTCATGATGTGAATGCAGCATTATACAACAAACCCACGGCCATGAGGGCAGATCAAAAGGGCAGCTGGAAAAAAAAAATCCAACACAGAGAAAGCAGGAAGACACATTAGTGGGATACAAATGCAAATGTGGGATACAAATGTAAAAAAATGAAATATATTCTAAATATAGCTTATCTTTTTTGCATCAGTCACAGATATTGCTAGCAAAAGGTAACAACTCCACTAGCAAAGACTTAATCGCCGGCTGTGTCAAGAGTTACGGTAAGGTAAGTCAACTTTGTCTCAAACTGTGAGGGTAAAACGAGGTGGTTTTAAATTTTAAAGTGAGTTAAAAATGAGCTGAGGACCACTATGTCACAGAGACAGTTTTCTGCACTTTCCAAATTAGCCATTTAACACAAACGTGCTAGGACGGACTGAATTATAAGGATGCTGTATATTAGTTTGCACATTGAAAAGTCAAGGAAAAAGGCAAGGCATCCCTCCCCCAGTGACACTCTCTGGCTCCCCCTGGGGATTCCGGAGGTGTTCCCAGGCCAGATGCGATATATAATTCTCCAGCAAAGTCTGGTTCTCTAACATGAGGTGACCAGGAGGCATCTTAATCAGATGCCTGGACCACCTCAACTGACTCCTTTCAATGCGGAGGAGCAGCAACTTTATCCCAAGTTACCCCCGGATGTCTAAGGCTGAGCCCAGACACCTTCCAAAAGAAACTCATTTTGGCTACTTGTATCTCATTCTCTCAGTCACTATGCACCACATCCAATGCGTTTATTTTACTTTCTTACAACGAATAGCCAAATAGTTTGCAATACGCACTTACCGCACTGTTACTGCATCTGTCCAGTTCCTAAAAATAATGCGCCATGCATTTCACTTTTTCGTTCGTTTTGCAAGTTTTCTTGTACCACATCGGTGAAGTCACCACTAGGTTTTAGTTATTGTTACGCAGGCACCACTGACAGACAGCCTCAAAAGCGGGACAGACTCGACAACTGTGGCTCTAATAGAGTTTTATTAAAGACTCAGATATGCAGACTTGAAAATCGTGGCTAGAAGATAGGCTAGATCTGATAATGCTTCTATAAGCTACGTTAGCTCTCTTGGAAGGCATATGACGATCTGGCAACGGGACAGGGGAACCGCAGCCCATTTATCCCCAAGAGGGAATGGGGACCAGGTGGAAGCAAACAGGGCGGGGCAGATAATCACCACACACACAGGAGGGAGACCTTAACAGATCTGACGAGACATCACAGTTATGTCATTTCTACAGTAAAGCTGTCGTTACACCATCCTTATTTAGTTCTTATTAAGTACTGATTTAACCACGTCCACACTATGTTTATTTTCAACCAGATCCTCCATGTCTATAGAAGCCAATTCGTGTCCAATCAATTTCGATTGTCTTCCTACTACATTATACATGTTCTTACTGCATTCATCCAATTTTTTGAGGATGAAGTGGGAAATGTTTTGCTCATAGAACTGCCTCTCACTGGATGTTATATCATGTTTGATTTTTTTCCCCACACACACACTATTTTCCAGAAATTCTAAAGACTGTTGTGCAGTCCCATACGTTCAAAATGTGTGTGTGATGCCTTGCATCTAGTGTTCCTGGGATAAAGTGTGGCTCCATCGTGACCCTGACCTATATAAGGCAGTTACTGAAGATGGATCAATGATTCTTATTTGGGCTGTTCTGGGAGATTTGTTGGTATGGAGCTTGAGTCAGCTCTTTTGAACATGAACTCAATTTCATAAGCTATGTTTAAAGAACCAAAAATAGCTCTGTGTTCATCTTAAGTTCTAGATCACAACATACATTTCTTGGAATACTTGGACTCACTCTCAAAATCTCTCAAATGACAGGGTTTTTTTTTGTTGTTGTTGTCTTTGTATGGGAACTGTTTTAAATATTTTAAATATGTATTTCATGCTGTAAAGCATCTTCAACTGCTTAATCCGTTTAAGGTCACAGAGAGGCTGAAGATTTTCCATGACCCTAACTGGATCACGGGGAGGCTGGAGCCTATCTCAGCTGCCACTGGTTGAAGGCGGAGTACAACCTGAACAGCACCCCAGACCATCACAGGGCCTACACACACACACACAAACACACACCCGTTCACACTCATATTTAGGTCTGGGGTCAATTTGGAAGAGTCATTTAGCCTGAAGTGCATGTTTATGGACAGTGTGGGAGAAAACCAGAGTACCCAGAGGAAACCCACACAGGAGGAGAATATGGAAACTTCAAACAAAAATGCCCTTGCCAAACCCAGGACTCGAACCCAGGACCTTCTTGTTGCAAGGCGGATTTGCTACCATGCCATGCTTTTAAGATATCTCTTTTTAGAATTCTGGAGAAATATTTGTGGTGGCTCATTGGTAGGTCCAGATATGGATGTACTGATCAGAATGTTTACATCCGAGCTTCTACTCAAATTTATCCTGTTGCTATGGTAAAGGGATGAACCAAATGAATAAAGGTTGTATACCACTCTTGATGTTTTAAATCATCTATCACACAAACAAATAATCTAAATCTGGCTCTTCCACTTTGACGTAACTGAGAGTCGCTGACTCATCCAGGTCCCTCGGTGTGTGCTGTGTCGCTGTAGTGTAAATTTGGCTTGCGTTACTCACCTAATATATGCTCAAGTCTTTGAGAATAATAATAGAAAACATATTTTTCTGCAGGCTTTTTCTTTATTTATACCTGAAGTTTTCTGAGAAGATCAAAGGAGAACAGAGCCAACCTGGACCTCAGTGGTACCATTTAGGCTGCCAGTTCTTTATTTGGAAAGAAAACAGATCAGACATTTAATCCACATATAAAACTGGGAATCGATGATTTAGTCAAGACAAACAGCTGCTTATTTGATTTCATGGCACCATGTGTGTCAGTAGGAATGGTACATAAACCAAAATTTAGTACCCAAGTTTCTACAGCATCTTGAAAGAGTGGAACTAAATGAATGATATATTACAATATGTATTTTGTTTGGACTGCACAGTGGCACAGTGGTTAGCATGTCTGTATCACAGTGAGAAGGTCCTGAGTATGAGTCCTGGGCTCGGCGAGGGCGTTTCTGTGTTAAGTTTGCATACTCTCCCCAAGCTTGCGTGGGTTTCCTCCCACAGTCCAAAGACAGGCATATTAGGTTAATTGGTGGTTCCAAATTGAACCTAGGTGTGAGTGTGAGCGGTTGTGTGTGTGTTGGCCTTGCGATGGTCTGGTGAGCTGTTCAGAGTGTACCCCGCCTTCATCCAGTATCGGCTGAGATAGGCACAGCCTCCCCACAACAGTTGAGGGAAGATCAAAATTAAATTAAAAAAACAAAAAACAAGACAAGGTCGAGGCAAAGCCTTTAGATCGATTTCATATACACCCATCCCAAATTCTCCTGAGAATTACCTGGAACCCTGTAGAATTATCCTGGATCCACTGTTATTTATTTTGTTTGCAGACTGCAGATTTAACATTGTAAAGAGTAGCACTGAAAATAGAACACAAAAGAGCATATCGAGTTCATTATATGCGCATTTGTACCTTATCTGGTAATATCGGGTAACTTGAACATCTACGGTTCATTAGCTTTGAAAAGAATTGCATTAAGCCTCAACCAGATCGATTGCTGTGTCGATTTGCCTGTGATTTTACACTAGCTTGTGTTCACCAGGCTCATTCTGATTGTCCTTGAGTTCTATTAATTAGTGAAAGCAGCTATGTAAATCTAAAACTCGTCTAGATTCTCTTTGGTTAAAAAAAAGAAGGCAAAGTCATATCATGTTATCTACGGAAAACGTCAAAATGTGAAGGGCAGGCTCAGAAACACAAAAGAACACCAGACAGATAGGTAATTACAGTACATAGGAAGATCTGAATGGCTTTGATCAAAAGAACATTTCAATGTCATTCAAGTTATAAAGCCAAAAAAAATCAAAAATCAAAAAGACTAGTGAAACAGATACAGATGGATTTTTTTTTAAAAGAATGAACGATCAGAGAGCGGGTGTGTTACAAAAGGGAGGGGGAGAGAGAGAGAGAGAGAAAGAGAGAGTGAGACAGACAGAGAGAGAGAGAGAGCGAGAGAGAGAGAGAGAGAGAGAGAGACATGATAAACAAACATTAGAAGAGAGAGGGGTACCCATCAACTCTGGGCATGGTGTGTTAATGGTTTGCTGATTGCTGTGCTGTTACCAGCCATCAATGGGTAATTGCAGCTGGGGTTTATAGCAGTGCTGAAATGCAGACATACATGTGGGGCACACACTTATCCATTCCACCACTCAACTCAACCAAAGTGTCTTCCATATAATTTTTCAACACTGGAAAGCCAGCGGCAATTTTTAGCACCTTAGCTGTACAACCTCGGGAAAAAAACAGGTGTGATCATAATACTTTCCAAGCCACGAACATGCTGAAACCAGTAGCACAAATTATGATCTAGTTTTTTTTTACGCAGCAGGCTCTGAGCATTCATTATGAAAAGATGAACATATTAAATGGACAGGAAGGGAACATTGCAGGAAGAGTACAAATCTCTCTGGAATGAATAAACGTCTCATTCTCTATCTCTCTCCCCATCCTGGATGATGTGTGTGCACGAAGCGGCCAAGGGTTGCCAGGCGACAGGGTTGCCTGGGAGCGAGGCTTTAATGAACAGTCACGGTGTAGCGGTACTCTGAAGATCTCTCTCACACACACAGAGCTTCGGGTTTCAGCACAGTCCGAGTTGGAGGGTGCGGGCGACATTGCAGCTGCTGAAACAAAATGGCTGCTGTCAGGGATTTCTCTTGTTGATCTGTGCCCGAGGAAGGCAATTAAAGCAACCACTCAGGATAGACAGGGAAAGAGAGAGAGGGAGAGAGTGTGTGTGAGCAAGAATGAGATGAAAGAGACCTGCATTGCATATCTGCTGATGTTACAACTAACAGGGAATCTATAACATAGACACAAATGAAGACTATATAGTGAAGGACCTCAGCCATCCCAACAATGGACTCTTCTCTCTGTTGCGGTCAGGGAAACGTTTCCGTTCCTTGAA
>JAQMYF010000011.1:13248805-13264777 GCA_030014195.1 Neosilurus mollespiculum | reverse complement strand
GTGAGATGGGAAAATCTTTGTTTTTCATTTAGTTGCATAATAATTCTGCACACTAATAGTTGCCTAATAATGGTGTATAGTTGTACAATAACAATTAATCCTCAAAAATACAACTTGCCTAATAATTGTGCACACAGTGTAGTAGAATGTGCTGGATCAAGTGCAGCAGCACGATGATGTAGTGGTTAGCATGTCCACCTCACAACAAGTGGTTAGTACAGGTCCTGGGTTTGAGTCCCGGACTCGGGCGTTTCTGTGTGGAGTTTCCTTCAGGCACTCCAGAATTAATCCCACAGTCCAAATACATGCACTTTAGGCAATTTGGCTGTTCTAAATTGCACCTAGGCGTAGATGTGAGGTTGTGGTTGTGTGTGTGTTGGTCCTGAGATGGTCTGGTTTGCTGTTTAAAATGTAATCTGCCTTCGCCCAGTATCAGCTGTCCCGCAACCCTACAGTAGTAGGATTAAGTGGTTCAGCAAATGAGTTAGTGAGTGGATCAAGTGCTATTTTTTAAGCTAAGCTAAGCTAAATGACAGAAGCCAAATCCTCTTAAGACTCCACTGTCCTCATAAGGGGACATCATATTTCCTCCCAATTATATTGTGTATAGGTCCTTGTAAGATCCTCATATAAGGACCATTGGGTATTACTCTTTTTGCCAATGTTCTACCTGTTTAAAGACCTCAATCAAGTTTAGTAGTAATCTGGTGGTAAGTAAGAAGCAGTGTGGAAAAATGACTAGACATGCAACACGGGTTTGGGTCTTAGGAGGCTATAGTACTTTTTTATATTATATAGTAGAAGCCATATTATCAAATAAACCCAACTTTACTGTTTTTACTGTAATATGACTAGGACTATTCATGCAGCAGTATATAAAAATAATATGGTATTAGGGACTCCTATTGCATATTTATTCTCCCACTCATGATCCTCTCATTTAATATTGCATAACACTTTTTGTTTACTTTTTCAATTAAAAATTTTTCTTTTGTTGCACTTCTTAAATGCATTTTATACATTACTGAGAAAGGTTCATATGAAGAAAAAGACACTGGAATTACATTCAACCTTATTTATCCTCATTCAGCTTCAAATTCAGCCATGCTAAGAAAATATCAACACAATATCTCAATGCTGAACTCTCAAGAATTTACATAGAATTGTGGTTCTTTTCAGAATTTTGATAAACCCAATTTTAGCATGGTATAACATTGTACTGATCCTTCCCCATCTAAAAATGGTTATAAATAATATTTAATAAAAGAGTAGCATCGCCAGAACATTCATAACACTTGAAAGACTGAATCTTCCAGGAACCCAAAGTTCTGACAAACTAACATTCTGCAAACTTAACACGCCCTCATTCATTTGCTAAACAGCTTAATCCTACTAGGGTCATGGGAAAGCTGGTGCCTATCTCAGCCAACACTGGGTGAAGGCGGGGTACACCCTGAACAGCTCACCAGGCCATCAAAGGGCAACACACCCACACCAAGGGGCAATTTGAAACATCCAATTAGCCTAATATT
The DNA here is from genome assembly GCA_030014195.1 of Neosilurus mollespiculum. NCBI lineage: Eukaryota > Metazoa > Chordata > Actinopteri > Siluriformes > Plotosidae > Neosilurus > Neosilurus mollespiculum. Next base: position 13,263,245 of record JAQMYF010000011.1, on the reverse strand, counting down.
CATGTCTTTGGACAGTGGAAGGAAACCGGAGTACCCAGTGGAAACCCATGCAAGCATGGGGAGAACATGCAAACTCCACACAGAGTTGCCCTCTCTGAGCCTGTGACTGGAAACCAGGACCTTCTTAACTGTGTCGATCAGTTGAAATCCAGGCTTCCACGCTTTCCGTGACCCATGAAAGATAAAGCTGTTTGGAAAATGACATGGCTGAGTTGCTGAATGTTTAGCATCTACTTGGACAACTGAGGGAGGAAACCAGAGTACCCAGAGGAAAACAATGCAACCATAGGGAGCACACGTTAAAGAACACACAGAAACGTCCAAGCCCAGGAATTGAACCCAGGACCTTCTTGCTGTGGGGCAGACATGCTAACCACTATACTACTATGCCACCCTCACTTAAAATACTTTATTACTATAGAATCACATTTATCAGACATTTTTATGGTTTGCAGTTTTGCACTGAAACTTATGTCACAAATATTACAGGGAAAACAGCATACCGAAAGAAAATTGTGCAAGTTATGGATTAAGCTGAATGCTGGGAAAGGCCAGTATCATAAATAACCGACCAACATTCTGTTGAGAATCATATTTAGGCTTGATTGTTTGGTGCACCTACAGGAACACCACATCATGTACACACCATCTCCTGCTGAATCATTAAGCTCAGATTCACAGGAGAGAGGGCTACAAATGTCAGTGTTCACGTGCTAGCTTGTGTACATGGTACACCTGAATCTACGAGGATGGCTGGAAAGAGGCAAAAATGGATATGAGATGGAACTGATTAAAGGAGCAGTAAACTTTTCAAAAGAATGACTTCTTAAATATTAATCAATCGGAAAATACACCTATCAGCCATAACATTATAACCGCCTGACTGGTCTGCATCTAGGCAGCTCCATACACAGCAAGTTGCATTACACTGTGTGCTCGGACACCTTTCATTCACAGAAGCTCCACAGTGGATCCTACTCAGATAAAAGGAAACCCTGCACCCACACCGGCCTTTTTTGGATAAGACTGGACACCCCTGTTATAGGGTACAGGATAGGGTACATAGGTAGAGTGTAGGTTTTGCCATTAGTCTTCACCCTCCCTTTTGGATGCTGTTGCTTTAATATGGAGGTGGGACTTAGCAGGTTACCAAATCAGGGAAAGACTGGGGGGACGACAAGCTACCTAATTACAATGAGACCTTCCCATTACCACAAAAGGATTACTACTTATAAGCCAAACATCTGCATTCTAACTAATGGAGTCTGAGATCCTTCTGATTAAATTTTCAAAATATGTTTGCTAGTATCCCACTAGAGTCACTTGAGTAAATTCAGTCACATCATTTGTGTTTCCTCAGGGTTCACTCACAAAGTCTGATACACGCTTTGGCACACTCTTTACTCCCCATCCTCATTCTGGATCTATTAAGCTCAGGGATGTGCCGTGCCCTTAAAAAAACATCAACCTCATAATCATAATAAAGAGAATTAATAATCTGCTAATTAATAATCTGCTAAATTTCAAGTAAGAGAAACAAGTCCGGGGGAGTAAGTGCATGTCAATGGGAGTGGGTTTCAGCTAGTCATGACCTTTCCTTCTATAGACTCAGGCCAATATGGCCAGCCAGCTCACTTAAAAGAATTTAATTAGTTAAGCTGCAGGCTGTATGGGCTTCGAAAGAGAGAGAGAGAGAGAGAGAGAGAGAGAGAGAGAGAGAGAGAGAGAGAGAGAGACAGAGAGAGACAGAGAGAGATTAAGGGTATGGAAAAAAAAAAAAAACAAGTTGCAAGCTTGTCACAGTCATAAATGTGAGCTAGACTGAGAAAGAACAAAACACAAAGACAGAAATAGACCACCAAAACTTTATTTATCCCTTGCTTTTTTCACCCATGTTGCATTCGTCATCAAGTTGTGCATAAGATGCAGAAAGAATTGAGAAAAAGAAATTGTCTCTTTTTCTATTCAGAATGCAAGTACAACGAACAATGCATTGTCTTCCTGCCACAAAGTGAAGGAGCCAATATGAGTATGCATAGGTATATCCTCCCAGCTAAGTGTTGATCATATTCACTTCCCCTTCCTCTCGTTTTGATGATACCTGTGAGAGAACTCTTCAGTTTTGCGTCTCCATGCTTGGCTGTCTCTAATCTTGAACAGAATTGTTATTGTGAGCGAAACACAAAAAATCCAAAACCAAATACACGTTCGGCTCCAACATCCCTCTGGCTGCCTAGCATTGTTTGCCTTTTAAAGGCTCGAATGGGTCTCGACATCATTTAGCAGGCCTTGCCTTGCTGCACCCATGTCACGCATTTCTCATGCAAATGCACTGGCGCCACAGATTTGCATAATAAATTGGACGGAATGTTAATCCATCCCAGTTTAATTTGGTGTGAGAGAGCCAAACAAAGACAAAGCCGTCATATTAATTTGCAACGATCTATTACGTAAGGAGCAACAAACAACAAACAGGGAGTGAAGAGCGATTGCCATCTTTGGTAGGTTACACGCTTTGAGTCGGGCTAATCCACACAGTCAGGCAAATTAGAAACCTCAGCCATTAAATACATGTAAATAGACCTTTTGATTCTACTCCAAGGGAACATTCTGCCATTATCAAAAAGATTAGCAGCTGCTGCAGTAACAAAGAAAGGATTAGGTATTTAACTTTACACAGACTCACCCACTTTCTTTTTTGTGTTTTCTACAGATAGCATCTCCACCACCACCCCCCCCCCTCACTTTTTTCCTTCCCATTTTTTTTTTTTTTTACTTTGTCCTAAATGAAATAGAGGTCAAATGTTTCTGCAAGGACTTACAAGCTTTCCTGATACTTTTTGCTGTAATATTCAAAGACTCCTTGGCTCCTGAGTGGCACCTTGACAAGGTGATCACTGGATCACAGGCGACTATCAACCTGGAGTTCACTGATTCGAATCCAGGTTGATTAAACAGCCATCATGGGAGGGAAGGGATGGCATACCTTCACTTCCCTGTCACTGATCAGAAGGTTTATTTACTCCTCATTACTCATTTACTCCTCAAATTCAGTATTCAACTCTTGTATTTTAACTAACCCTTTTTGCAATGGGCAATAACAACAACATTAATTTTAATAATAATGATAATAATAGGTGGGATGGTGGCGTAGTGATTAACACGTCCGCCTCACAGCAAGAAGGCCCGGCCCAATTCCCATGCTCAGGCGTTTCCTTGTGGAGCTTGAATGTTCTCCTTGTGCTTGTGCAGATTTCTTCCATGTACTCCGGTTTCCTCCTTCCAAATCACCCCGAGGATGTATGTGTGTTGGCTCTGCAATGGTCTCATGAGATGTTCAGGGTGTACCCTGCCTTCACCCAGGGTCAACCAAGATAGGTACCAGCCTCCCTGCGACCTGTGAATAATAATAATGATGTGGTGGCAGGGTGGCATAGTAGTTAGCATGTCCAGTTCACAGCAAGAAGGTCCTGAGTTTAAGTGTCGAGCTTAGCGAGGATGTTTGTGTTAGGTTTGTATGTTCTCCCAGTGCTTGCATGGGTTTTCTTTGGGTATTCTGGTTTCCATCCACAGTTCAAAAACATGCACATTTGGCCAGCTGGCTTTTCCAGTTTGCCTCTAGGTGTAAGTGTGAATGGTTGTGTGTGCGTGCATGCATGCACATGTGTGTGTGTGTGTGTGTGTGTGTGTGTGTGTGTGTGTGCTGACCCTGCAATTGACTGGCAAGTTATTTAGGGTGTACCCTGCCTTCGCTCAGAGTGACCCTAAGAAGATAAAGCAGTTTGGCAAAAAAATAATTTTTTTTATCATCATCATCATTATTATTATTATTATTATTATAAGGGATTATTCCTACCGTCCCATAAAGCTAGTTTAAAACATGAATTGCTATTTTCGGTCTGCCTGGAACTGAAATGATTGGCAGGTTTATTCTGAAATGTATGAGACTGCGACATCCTGCTGATGAAGAAAACACATACTTTAGACGAGGGTAACTTGAGGAAAAGTTTGTCATAATTCACTGAAATCAGCTTGAAGCTGCATTTCCTGTGGCTTTCGTTATTATTCATGAAGGCAGGAAATGTAGATTGCGGGGCAGCAGACCGGGGCTACATATTCTCCAGTATTCATTCTAATGCTATGCAGTAATATGTTAAATAGGTCCAGAGTTAAAGTTTTGAAATGTTTTTATTTTGTCACAACAGTTCTTTTATCTAACCATATGAAAGTCCACATTTGTACATCACTACATTCTTCTGTTCACGACAGGTCAGTAACACTGAACGTTTTGCCCTGTGCAGGAGATAAGGCTGTTAAAAAGTATGCCTGTGCATAACCAGCTACAGAAAAGCACACAATAAGGGCATACTTCATCATCATGACCCTAGACACTTTATCTACCAGCACTTGTGTTCGCCTGTTAGTCTAGGCAATGGGTTGTAAAGAGCAAACCAGAGATGAATTTCCTCAAGAAAATGCAAGGGGAGTTGCTCTGCTGTGCAAAATAAGACGAGTGTGACTCATGATGGATGGATGTCCATGTGGGGTGAGTTGTTCAGAGCTATGAAATAAAGTTTGGTGGCTTTCATGAAGCGTGACTGAGCTGGAAGGCTTTGATTCTGAAACTCCACTCAAACAAAAATGACAGGAAAAGGAGGGAATGGCTACATATAAGATAATTGAACACTTATTTTAGGCTAATATAAATAAAAAAAAATTAGGCTAAATGGCTGTTTCCAAATTGCCCCTAGGTGTGAGTGAGAGTGTGAATGGTTGTATATGGGTTTGCCTTGTGATGGACTGAGGAGCTGTTGTGTGGGTTTCCTCCAAGTACTCCAGTTTCCTCCTACAGTTGAAAGACATGCATATGAGGCTAACTGGCTGCTCCAAATTGCCCCTAGGTGTGAATGTGAATGGTTGTGTGTACGTTGACTCTGTGACATGTGTGGGTTTCCTCTGGGTACTCTAGTTTCCTCCCACAGTCCAAAAACATGCATATAAGGCTAATTGGCTGTTAAATATTGCCCATAGATGTGTGCGAGTGTGAATAGTTTTGTGTGTGTGTGCATGTTGGCCCTGCGATGGTCTGGTGAGCTGTTCAGGGTGTAGCCCCCCAACCCCCCCAGTGTCAGCTGAGAAAGACTCCAGCCTCGTTGTGGCCCTAATAAGAGTAAGTGGCTCAACAAACGATTAGGTGAGTGAGTGAAGTCCGTAATGTGATAAAATAAAGTTATAAATAAATAAATAAATAAATGGAGATGGGGAACTTTATATACAACATACAAAACAAAGTTACACACACAAAAAATGATTAGCAGAGAGATTAGCATTTCCTGAAATTTAGTCTGAAGACTTGGAGAACAAACAGAAGGGGAAAAAAATAATAAAGCTCGCTGTCAGAAAGCACTTCAACACCTTGTAAAAGGTTTGGATAATGATCCCTCCATTGCATCTGCTGCTTTACCATCCACTGAGGTAGGGAATTAAATTAGTGCCAGTGTATTGAACACCGGAGTAGGCTACACACTTCGGATAATTATCTCTCCAGCAAACTCGGCTGCTGCCTCTACCGATGGCTGACATGCTAGGAGGTCACTAAGTATCAGTTAGACGAGCACACGCTGACTTTTCCACCAGATGCCGGATCTGACTTTATTAGTACCGAAAGTCAGTGTGTTGTTCTGCTCATTGCTTAATGGCGACTAATGACACCAAAACTCAGGGTCGGGACTGTCAACTCCATTTTTAATTCAGATTTGTTTTCAAATTTAGTTGACTTTTCTATTATTCAATTATTCAACTATTTGCTGAACCACTTTATCCTGCTATGTTCAAAGGGAGGCAGGAACCTTTCACTCAACTCTAGGTGAAGGCAGTGTACACCCTTAACAACAGGGCCAACACACAAACATTAATGCTCACAGTAACACCAAGAGGCAATTCAAAAGAGCCAATTGGTCTAAAAGTCAATTGGTCTTTGAACTGTGGGAGGAAACTGGAAACCTACTCAAGCAAGGGGAAAACTTGCAAACTCCACACAGAATCTCCCTTGCCCTCGCCCAGACATGAACCCGGGACATTCTTGCTGAGGGGTGGATGATTTTTTTTTTAAGAAATGGCAATACTGTAAAGGGTGACCTGATTCACCTACTTACATCAGTGCACTGATATAAAAAGGTCATGACACGATTCATAAATCTCAGCCATTGGGCCCTGTCAAGCATTGCTGCCCTTCTTCGGGTTTACACTCGGTACACGGTCTCCATTCAAAAAGGGGCTCCACAATTTATGAGCATGCTTGGAGCACGATTGGGGAATAAAAATGAGGCAGGGTGCATCCAAGAGATGAAATCTGAATGAACTGTGTTTCATCAAGATCCCCTACTGTGGCGCATCAAGGTCTGCTACTCTCTGTTAAGCTCTACTACGATTCTTACATTGCATCATGATTGGCATCAAATCATAATAATTGTGGCAAAAACTTTAACAGTCCAAATTTTTGTCAATGTCATCATGATTTCATCAAGTTCCCTCAAGATCTTTACAATTCGATCCCACAACCCCCCACGTTCATCACAATTCTCTCAAATCATGGACATTGTGGTCCCAGTATAAACCTCACAGACAGAACATGTTTCATCCATGATTGTTATCAACAAACCAACCACAAGCAACTGATATATTGTTGTAGAGGCCTGAAGACAGACAGGAGGTTGGGTGCTCTTGAGAAGATGAAGATCTGAAGATGGTGATTAGATTATTGATCACTATCTTGGGGGTGGTGCAAGGGAGCATCCAACCTTCCATCTCTCCTTGGGCTCCCAAAATGGTACATTGGTTGCAGATTGTTGGTGTCATACCACATAATCACATAGTTGGCTTTTCATAATAATGGTTGAAAGCAGAGGTGAATGGCCATAAAGTTGCTGGTTAGGGCAATGATCACACCATGACACAGCTAGCACTTTTCAAAGCATGTTGCTGTACCACTAAGAGAGTAAAATTTTATTTATCAATGTATTATTATCAATATAGGCCTCATGCCTTTATAATTTAGAAACATTTTTGGGCAATAATTTTATATTTAGATTAATTTCACGTCTATAATTTATTTCTCACTCACATGCTCACTCCAAATCTTACACAAGTTAGAGGCCACATGAGTCCTGTGGGATGCTGAAAGTGTAAAGAATAGAAATAAGTAGTTACAACACATTATGATATGTTTTTTTATTAACCCTGAGCAATTGCTTGACTATGAAATGAAAAGAACCAAATAAATAAAATCTGTACTCTGTTGAATTACACAGTATCATATTCATCTGCATCGCACTGTAGCGTGTTGAATCACACTGTGTTGCATCAGAGCATGTTGAATCGTGCTCCATCGCAGTGGGGTGAATCGTATCATACTGCATTAGTAGGTCCATCACCTCAGTGCTGGAGATGCACATCCCTACATTGAAGTTATCATGCAATCAATCAACATTTATGATGAAACAGACCACTGTATGTCATATATCAATGTTCACGGATATAGGCTCAACCTAATCAAGTACTATCTAGGAATTTATTGTGCAATCTGTTCTAATGACAATATAACCATCCACTGTTATGTTCGACTCCATCATGGAATTGACTAACATATGCATCTCTATTAGACTAAAGCATTTTAACATATACAGCTCTATTGCACTGTAGTATTTTATTTACCATTCGATGTTTAGCTCAAAACATGTTGTCAAGCTAAATATACAACCCTATTAACTCCTTTAATGAAGCCTCAGACAGACAGCCTGACACAGATACATGGCTACATCTCTTGACAATCCTTTATTTGGAGGTGTGTGGCAACCCTTTTTGAGATTAGCAGACTGGGTCCCCTGAGTGTATGTAAGATATACCCCAAAAACAAAACATCAACACTTAATGTATTTAAAGTCCTAAAATTTTATCAGTGTTGAAAGGGTGCATTTACTTAGTGTCATCTCTTGAAAATAAAATAGAATCAGCCACTATGTCTTTCTAAACACATGTGTTTCTCTTGTAAGAGAGTGTCAATGATCCCTGAGATGGCCTCAATGATATTAATAAACATCGCCATCTTTTTTATTTCCCTTGAAATCGTATGCATTGTTCTGTTTCTTACGGGGTGATCACACTAGAGGTGCGTCAGAAAAGCGACTGATACAAATGTTTTTTTTTCCCTCGAATTTTGAAATTCACATCGAGACATTTTGCGACTCCATATGATAGCGAATATTTTGATGCTTAAATAACAATTTTACGACTGATTCGTGAGTAATTTGCGTTTGGTTTGTGGATGTTTGGCAAAAAAATCTGTCAAAATCAGTCGCATTTTGTGCGCGTTTTGTTCTCAAACCATTCGCTTTTATTTGCATGTTATTAGCACAAACAAAATGTCAATAAAATATGAATGTTGACAAAATATTATGGATGCCAGTAAGTCTCAGACTTTCCACATAGATGTCTCCAACTGTTGTTGATGCTAAACGAAAAACGAATAATTTGCAGGCAAAACGACAACTTTGCAACCTTCTTGTGACATGTGAGGACTGTTTGACAAGAGTTTGACTACTTCGCGTCAGAGCCTTGTTTTGTGACATTTGCAAAAATTTCTAAATGTTTGAATTTTTTTGCAATGAGTTCATGAACCAGGCGAATGTCGCGATACAAATTTGAGAACATTTTGAAAATGAAAAGCGACAGCTGCGAATTGCCATTCCCGTCAGTCGCTTTTCTATCGCACCTCTAGTGTGATCACTCCCTTAATGATTGATCTCAGACTTTTACACTTTATATTAATCAGTGTTGCACCGTGCTGCAATGCATGCACAAAATTGTTCCTCTGGTCATCTTGTTATTGTTACTGTTACTGTCAACAGACGAAGAAAAACAAGGTGTAGAACAGGTGACTAAGATCCAAAATAAACTGATAATGGAAGATAAAACATATTTAGGCTATTTACTAGTGAATAGGCAGCTTTAATACAGGCAAATATATGAGTATTTTAATTCAGGTTACAAATAATGTAAGCTTTTCATACTTTGATTATCCAGATGACTTACACAAACACGTATAGCTAGTGTATTGCTGCATCAATAGTCCTAGTTGTAATTATCATATTAATCAGTGCAAATTTGGTTTTAATTTACCACAATGGCTTCCACTCTAATTATTTAGCAGCTTATGGAAAGCACTTCATTCAGCACATCCTATTATTTAGCTTTTTGTTTAAGTTCTTTTCATTAATATTGTGTATTTACAGTTCTTTGTGTGTACAACTTAAAGCAATGATATACGAAATCAACGCCATGAAATCTTATGGCGGGTGGAGGATGTAGGCTATTTAATCACACCTTTTCTTTTGGGTTGATGAAATCTTTACATGCTTATATGCTTTGGTCACTTTGATGCAACATGCCTGTAAAAGAAAACACAGCCAAAGGTTGATGGTTACGCTGACAGAACAATCTGTTATGCTTACAGCTCACTTTAAGTTATCTCTTGATTATCCTGTTTATGGTCACAGGGCAGCTGGAGCCAATGTTACGCTGCTGTCTTTAGGCAAAAAGCAGGTTAACACCCTAATATAGCTGACCAGTTGATTGGTTTGACTGTGAATTTGATATTCTAATCGTGAACTCTGATGTCAGCTTTATGCCATATTTAAACAACCTTACTTACATCTTCCAAAGTTAAATTTTTTACTACCAGTATTGGTCATCCTTACAGGATAATTTGCGTGTATGTAATAGGTTTAAGCAATACAGGTGCTTATTTTAACACAAATGACCTTAAAAACCACAAACTGGGTAACTTTATCGCTTGGATTAGTAGCTGGGCATGTGATAACACGTTGGGCAGGGTTGACATCTCTTGTGGAGACAGTGACGTGTTACATTTTAGTGACTCTGAGGATGAGAATGCTACCAGAGATGAGTGTGACGCTAAAATCAAAATGGCTTATGCAGCTAACGTTTTTCCCAACTCGGCTTTACTGTCGCCAGTTTCTTTAGGAACAAAAAGAAATGTCTTCCATGATCTCTGCGCTTACTGTTTGTGCAGCTCAGCACTGGCAAATAATGTGTTATGCTACACGGGTCAGTGACGTAACCCAGCCAATCCAACGAGCTCGTGTCACTACCAGGCTAGAACAGCCAATCAGAAAGGCAACAAGTCTCTTAGCATGCCCAGAGTCGATAAACACTAGCGTGCACTTTGAAAACGGGCTTGGACTGATGCTGCCATAAGGACCCGCTAATGTTATACGTGATCGTTTAAAATAACACCATTTCACCACATCTACCCTTTAATACTCCACATACCAATATCCCAAAAGAATTGTGGGTCATGAAGGTGCTATTTTTTGGCAAATGTGAAACAAGGCTTTTTTGGGTTATATGCAAACAAGACCTGCAGTTTAGTAGATTTGCATTTACATTAATGGTATTTGGCATCCTGAGCAATTTACAATTATCATTTTTATACAACTGAACAATTGCAGGTTAAGGGCCCAACAGTGTTGATACAGGGGATTGAACCTCTGACCTTCGGATCAGTAACCATTGCCTTAACCACTGAGCCATCTACTGGTAGATGGTCTTCTAGGTTCTGTTGTCACTTCCTGGATGAGTCATTTACCATTTATTGTAGGCCTCAAAGGTAATGGCTCTAGATTTGTTTGTGTCAACTTACATTTTCATCACTTACATCATATAATTATCTGAACTATGCTGTAGTAGTTATGTATGAGTTCTGCACAGAATTAAATCCTCACTACATGCACTAAACTCTTAATAAGGTTCCTGAAGAGCAGGGGTGTATACGTATAAGCGTGGTACACTCTGTCTTCAGGTACTTCACATGCTTTGATATATAATACTGTCAAATATGATGAAATATTAATTTTGCATGGTGTACATTTAATCACCTCAAGTTCTTTATCAATTTGCGGTTACTTTACCTCCTTCATTATTTCATTACTACTTTGTCTTTCTGCCCTCATCTCTACACATCTCGCTCTCTCTCTCTCTCTGAGTGTGTGTCCTTTGTTAATCAGACACAGGTTTCCACTATCATTTCTCTCACTGTCTTTCTCACATTTGTCCCCATTACCAGAGCACATCAGCTCCCAAGCTGGAGGCCAGATCCATTTCTACAACACTTACAGCTCAATCTGTCTCCACTCTCCAAATTACATCCTCCTAAACACCACAAGGCATTGTAACTTCATTAGACGACCTATAGAATACACACCCTATTGTTTTCCTATAATAAGCCTTTGAGATATTCATATTTTAAGCCAGTCTTGTAACTTGAAATAATGATGCATGGTCTTATCTTGAACGTTTCAATACAAATAGAGAAATTCTAGTCTTTTTTAAAGCACCCTGATCCCTTGCAATGTACTGTAATATTTTTTTCCCATTAATATATCGATAATTTCTTTTAGCTTATCAATAGTTAGCATTGTTATACATCTTATACTAAGATATTAGGAAATTAATAAAGTAGGTGACATGCTATTTATTTATTTACTTCTAATATCCTTATGAATGACCGAACTATTTAATATATATGAGCATCATATATTACTAGAATTACTTTACATAAATTTGATCTGGACAGTTTATTAATCCATTCAAATAAATTAAGAGAAAAATAAAAACATCTTTACCATTTACCATTGCGACCATGAAAGTATTTACCTCTTGAAAGTGATTTCCTCCTTACTGCATATTTGTTACACTTAATGTGCTCAGATCCTTACTAATTACAAGGCAAGAATGACATGAAGAACTAGGGTCTCAGGGGAGGCTGACTCTGGGAGAAGGAGTGGTATGCTCCGGACAGGTCGCCTTTCCATCACATGGCAAGCACACACTCAACACATAGAATTTGGAAGATCCAATGAGCCTAAAGTGTATGTCTTTGGACAGTGGGAGGAAACACTTGTACCTGTAGGAAACCCACACAAGCACAGGAGAACATGCAAAGCCCACACAGAAACACCATTGCCAAGCTTTGGATTTGAACCCAGGACTGTGAGGCAGACAGGCTAACTACTATGCCACTGTACTGCCCAAACATAAAACACAGCTGCAATAATTACAGAAAAATGTATATTAAAAGTACATTAATAAGTGGTTGTGCCATCTTTAGTAGCAATAACTGCAAACAAATAATTCTTGATAAATAAAGATCAATCTTTCACATTGTTATGGAGGAATTGTAACCCAAAAGATTAATTTTATTAGTTTTGAGAGACTCAGAAGTGGTCTTGCTTTTGTGCTTTGGGTTGTTGGCTTGCTGCCTATCACAGGAATTTCATGTACAGGTTCTGTTAATTGTTTCACATTCCCAGGCCCTGAATCATCCCCATACCATCACAATACCACCACCATGTTTTACTGTATATATAATTATAGATTATTTTTGTTCTATGTTGTTAGCATTACTTACGTCTTTCAAAGTTCCATTTTCCACTCAATAGTCCACAGAGCATCATTCCCAAGGACTTGCGGGTCATCAAGGTGCTTTTTATTTTTATTTTTTTGCAAAAGTGAATGAAGCTTTTTGAGTTTGCAGTGGCTTTTACCTCACAACTCCACCATGGCTACCACTTTTGCCCAGTCTTTTTCTAATGATGGAATCATAAACATCAGTTTATAAACATGCAGTTTGGTAGATGGTTTTCTGGGTTCTGTCGTTTCCTCCTAAATGAGTCAACTACATGTTTTTGTAGGCTAGCAAAGATAACAGCTCTGGATTTATTTTTTGCCAAAGTTCATTTCAACAGTTTAGATTCTCATCACATCTGAAATTTCTTTTAACCATGGAATATGGTACATTAGAACTTTAGGCCTACCTAACATTGACAGAAAGCTTTTATATAAGCTGTTTGGATTTAACATGGCTGACAGTAATCAAACTCGGGTGTGTCTAATCTAATTGATCTAAACCTAATTGTCAGTTTATTTAGCTTAATTAGTGGACTGAGTGGTGACTCAACAGTAAAGGCTCTACATTACTGAATAGAAGTTGGAAGACCCTGCTACCACAATGCTGCCACTCTTGGACCCTTGAGCAAAGCCTTTAACCCTGTCTGCTCCATTGCACCTTATTATGAGTGACTCTGCTCTCTGACCCAACATTCTAATAAGCTGGAACGTACAAAGAAATACATTTTAGTAATGTGGCATGGTGGCATACTGGTTGGTACTTTCGCCTCACAGCAAGAAGTTCCTGAGTTGGAGCACCAGGCTTGGAAAATGCATTTCTGTGTACAATTTGCATGTCCTCCCTGTGCTTGCATGGGTTTCCTCTGGGTGGTCAGGTTTCCTCTCACACACCAAAACATGCACATTAGGCTAATTGGATATTTTCGATTGCCCCTAGGTATGAATGTGAGTGCGAATGGGTTTGTGTGCATGTGCGTCTGCAGTGATCTGGCTAGTTGGTTAGAGTGTACTCTGCCTTCGCTCAGAGTCGGCTGAGATGGGCACCAGCAATCCTGTGTCCCAGAGAAAGGATGAAGCGGTTAAAAAATGAGATGAGAATGGGAGAATTTCACTATACTGTGATGTATATGTGACAAATAAGTGCTTTTTCTTCTTCTTGTTCTTCTCTAAGAAAGCAATTACTTAAAAAAAAATACCAGTTGGTATGGGACAACTTTTTCTTTAAATAAATGGAAAAAACTGCACTTTGTGTTAACTCAGCTTGTCTCATATTCCTATATTAAAATCCCCTTTGAAGATCTGAGATGCTTAAGTGTGAGAAATTTGCAAAAACAGAAAAAAATAGTTGATGAAACTTGTTTCTAGGTTGAACTTAATGCCCTAACAGATGCAATGACTAGTTTAAAACATTTTACTACATAGAATAATCATTTCACTTAGACTGTACTTAAACCTTCTCCTGTATCATGGCAATGCCTTGTCAGTGCACCAACTTTATTTTTATCCTGGGCAATTTAGTGGGCTGATTGCCTCTTTTGATATATCAGTGAGGGCAAGGATTTTTTTTAAAGACCTTTTAAAATGCAAGAAAGCAGCGAAGTTGGATATATCTCGCTTTACAAGCCTTTTTACTTGTAATTCTGCTAGTCTTGTTTATTTTATTGCCTTTCTGGAGCACTTAAGGGCATAAGCAGACATCAGGGGACATGAAAGTGGTACAGGGATCCCTAGTGTACAAGGCCCTGCATCTAACCATGAGATGTATTATGACTTTAGGCAGAAGTCATTCTCTTTTAATGAAGCAAAACAGATGGCAATTATCATCTACCATTCTTAAATCATCAAATTTTAGGCCTGTACTGGCCATTACATTTTAATCTGTGTTTGTGTGTGTGTGTGTGTGTGTGTGTGTGTGTGTGTGTGTGTGTGTGTGTGTGTGTGTGTGTGTGTGTGT
>JAQMYF010000011.1:13218356-13232741 GCA_030014195.1 Neosilurus mollespiculum | reverse complement strand
TATATATATATATATATATATATATACACACACACACACACACACACACACACACACACACACACACACATATATATCTTGCCATGTCCTTGCTATTGTACTTTTCCCAATTTGTGATATATACACACACACGTATATATACACATATATGTACGTAAATATAATATTTCATATTTAAACAAGCTCTTTCCTTCTTTAGGACAATATCAACCCGATTGTCTACATTCACGGTTCAGTCATTGGAAGTGTTCTGAGAATTAACATTTCCTGAAATATATGACTTAAACACATACGAAAAAACATTTATTTTTAAATAAATCTTAAAAAATTTCATTTTAATGATCACTTAAACTACAATAGTCACTAAAAAGTACTTACAGTATTACAACGCACTTATTTTACTCTCCACAAACTTTTAATTGTATATTATTCAGGTTTTATTATGAAATACTGTTTACTGCAGTCAATGGCAAATGACTTACATGTAAAATAAAAACGCAAGCGGATTTAACATCAAGCTTTGAGCATATCAGCACCTTTAGAGTAAAGAAATATGTTTGTACAGTAACACTTTTGATGAAGCCTATATAATCAGTTATTGGAAATGTGCTTGTACTTTGTGGATTCATTAGTAACTACTGCTTGGAAGCATGTAATAACGCTCTCATAAGTAATTGCTGGAGGGGTTATACTCATATTGTAATGCATGTATTACTATTACGCACTATAATGGCACGTACTATGTGCTAGGTGTACTGAACAACCTTTATAACCAGTACCTGGGCATAAGTATAAACAATTGCATTTAAAAAAACATTATTGTGTTCTAAGCAGGGGTTAGAGACATTATATGAAATAAAAATTGTTAACAAATAAGTTTTTCCATGAAATATAATTAAAAATATCAATTAGGTGACTTTTAATTGTTGCACAGTGAAAGAAGTTTTCTTTTGGGGTTGGGTGGGGGGTGGGGAGTGCTTATCCAGTTAGTTAATAACATTATTTTTCCACATGCCATTATAATAAATACTGACACTTGCATTAACATGAGTTCATTAACAAAGAACTACCTACAAGATATTATTACAGCCTTATCAGGCACTATTATACTTCATTAAAATACTTATTAGGAATTATAAGCACAATGAATATTTTTCACTATGGGCTTCATGGAAAGTGTTTTCCAATTTTCTCATTGCATGTTCAAGTAACACTTTCTGTGAAGGCCATAACATTTACAACATGTCATAATGCATTCAGAAGCCATTATACTGTATATATTATAATCATTTATGAAAACACCACACAGTTTTATTGTTTTAAATTGCTAACAGAAAGCATTATAAGCAGACAATAAAAAAATCAATTCAGCTCCAAAGTGCTTATGTTTAGTTGTAGACATATTTCACAAGTTTTAATAAGAAATAATGTTGTAATAAAATTTCCTGATTAACAAATTATTTGTACCAGAAGGTTTAAGTTCTTGGGATACACAACATAAAGGTGCGCTGGATTTTTACGTTTGCCACAAAACTTAAAAATTTTGGCATAGGTACGGTATTCACCAGAGAGTGCTTGTCAGTTTGACTGTAAACAAAATACTGACCACACCCATGCAAGAATTCTCACCAAACTTAGTGGGGACACTACCCTTCCTAAGTCCCAGAGATGATTTGATTTTGTAATTTCACGGTCAATGAGCAAGGTAAGAGCACAGTCACAAATTGATGATAGACATATCCCATGGTAAAATTTAAATTTCTTACATCTAAGAGTAAGTGATATTGACCCAGAGATGCAATGAATGAGGGATAGGAAACAATACAGGTTTTCTTGGGCTTTGAGTGACCTTGAAAGGTCAAAATTAAGGTCACAGTATATTTTAGCACAAATAACTTCAACACAGGTGCGGACAGATATGGTGTTACTATAGAACACTAACAGGTAACCATATAAGGACTTTTAACTGAGACAATTACCTTTAACCTTGAGTGACCCTGAAGTCTGACCTGTGTGCTAGTAAGCATACTGTTACTATAAATCACTAATAGGAAACCATATAAGGACTTGCATATTGTAAAAGGAGCACATGGGTAATTAAAACCAGTAACTATATAAGGCTCATTTGGTACAATTTTCATGGTGCATGGCAGCGATACCCTGCACTTAATGAATACCCCTCTAGTTGTTGTTGTTGTCAGTATTAGTGTTATAATGGGTTATAAACACAACTTCCTTAACATAAAGATAGCTCAAAAGTGTATTGCGTTGCCACAAATAGTGACGATGTGTATAGTACTTTATGAATGCATTATAATGTTATGAATGGATTGTGTTCATTTTAAATAACCTTCACAGAAAGTGTTTATTAAGTCTCTTATTTTATATACACATACACACACACACACACACACACACACACACATATATATATATATATAGAGAGAGAGAGAGAGAGAGAGAGAGAGAGAGAGAGAGAGAGAGAGAGAGAGACAACAATCTCACGGTTTGCCATGGTCGCTGTTTCTGAAACAAATTTTTTAAAAAAATACAAAAGAAAAAAGCTACTCAGTATGGCCTTTAGAAGTTTCAAGATAAAAAAGCAGGTTTTTCTAATTTTGAATGAATTTGAAGGAATATGTATCACCATTGTCACACAAAAAAAAAATAATAAAAATTTAATTTTAATATTCTTTTCTTATGTTCCCGTGTAATATATACTAAACAACTGGTCCAAGGATCAGTGAACAGTCACCGCAAAATTCTGTGTTATGAACTATTCACTGATATTCACCTCACCTTTAGTGAATAATATTTCATTAATATATATTTTTTCTTTTACAACTTTTGTAAGAGAGCAAAGCCTGTTACAAAAGTTGTAAAAGAAAAAATATATATTAATGAAATATCCTTTAGTGAATGATATTTCATTAATATATATTTTTTCTTTTACAACTTTTGTAACAGGCTTTGCTCTCTTATTTTTCCTGAAAATATAAAAACACTTACGCTATTGACAAATAGATATATGATGTTCAAAAAAGAATTAAAAGTTTGAAAAAACACCAAGAGAAACAAGTGCTTAATCTGCTTTGCACTTGCAGTTCTCATCCACCAGATGGAAGCATGCTGACATCTTATCCTGGAGCTGGACAGGATCAGACATGACCCCGAGTAGTAGAATCGCATGACGACGACTGATACAGGCTTCTAACAGACCAGCAATGGTAGCCGAAGCATCTTTTATGTTCATCTCGTTCAGGCTTTACTTTCTCAGTATGATTAGGATTAGCGTTGAGCTGTGGTGAGAGGAAGGCTGGATGTTTCCCCCCTCCCCCGGTGTTAATCTTCTGGCAGGAATCTGGAAGCCATGAAAAGCGATCAAGCTCCTGTCAGTGGTTGCTGCTGCTTACATGGTGTAACGCTGCATATCATTGTTAGGAATGGATCCATAAACCAACACATTATTGGCAAAATACATATAATGTGCTCCAAAGAGATAAAAATATAGATATGCATTAGAGCTGCACTTTTAAAAAAAGTTTTATACAGGCCTTTAACTTTTAAGTGAGTGGTCAGGTATTAATGTTGTAAAACAAAGCCACACACATGAATTGCTTCCTTATTATCATATATTAAGCTACCTGATTGTTTGAATTTAGTTTAAAAGGTCCTCTATAGTTTAATATAAAAAATCATTTATTTATTATACACAAAAAATGCTATTAAAAAAAAGCAAAAATAATTATATTACTATATTTCCTAAATAGGATGCATTGTGAAATCTGTTCCCCGTGTCAATCACAAAAACATCAGCCAACCACATACAGGTGTCTGTGAAAGTGTCTGTTACATTGCCCTGTGATGCTGCATGAGCAAAAGTTCACAATCAAGATGGCTTCACATAATTCTCATCTACATTCATCTACATCAGCCATTTCTTGCCTACTTGGACAGGGACAGTGGGACTGAGTGACTCGCCCAGCCAGCCTGCCATGGTCTGTGACCCAGTGCACCTCTAGCACATTTACAAAACAGCCTAACAACTTAATATATGTTGTTGTTTTTCCCTCCCCCTTCATCTCCTTTGCGGAGTCCAACCCCTACTGGATAAGAATTCAACATGTTGTTACCAATGCGGAGCAGGTTCTGGCTTCGGCAATACAGAGCCCGATCGGCCTGTAGCAACGGGTCTGGTATACCATATTCCCGGAGCACATCCCACAAGATAGCCCAAGGGACACGGTGGAAAGCCTTCTCCAAGTCTCCAAAGCACTTGTGGACAGGTTGGGCAAACTCCCATGCCCCCTCCAGGATCCTGTAGAGTGTATAGAGCTGGTCAAGAGTGCTGCGGCCAGAACGAAAGTGGTTCAACCATCGGCCGGATCCTCCTCCCCAGTTCTCCTAAATAGATTTTCCCGGGTAGGCTGAGGAGTGTGATTCCACGATAGTTGGAACATGCTCTCCAGTCCCCTTTTTTAAAAAGGGGAACTACCACCCTGGTTTGCCAATCCAGAGGTACAGCCTCCGATGACCATGTGATGTTGCAGAGACGTGCCAACCAAGACAGTCAACATCCAGAGCCTTGAGATATTCAGGGCGAATGTCGTCCACCGAGGAGCTTTTTAACTACCTAGGCGACCTCTGCCCCAGTGATGGGCAGACCCACCTCTGAACCCCCAGGCTTTTCCTCTTCCACAGAAGGCATTTTGATGGGATTGAGGAGGTCCTCAAAGTATTCCTTCCACCTCCCGACAACATCCCCAGTCGAGGTCACTGACAAACAGTGTTTGTGGAGTACTGTTTCCCCCTCCTGAGGCACCAGATAGTGGTCCAGAATCTTTTTGAGTCTTTTTCCAGGCCCTTACCGAACTCCTCCCACACCCGAGATTTTGCTTTGGCGACAGCCCGGGCTGCGGTACCAGTCCGCTGCCTCGGGAGTCCCACAGGCCACAAGAACCTGATAGGCCTCCTTCTTCAGCTTGACAGTCACCCTCACCGCAGGTGTCCACCACCAGGGATCGGGGGGTTAGCCCCGCGACAGACACAGATGATCTTCCGGCCACAGCTTCAGGCTGCCGCAACAATGGAGACACGGAACATGGCCCATTCAAACTCTATGTCCCTGGCCTCCACTGAGATGTGGTTGTAGCTCTGCCGGAGGTGGGAGTTTAAGGCCCTTCTGACAGGAGACTCCACCAAACGTTCCCAGGAGACCCTAACTACACGCTTGGGTCTCCCAAGTCTGGAGGGTGGCTTCCCCCTTCATCGCAGGCCAGCTCTCCACGAGGCTCAGCTCCTCTCTTCACCAGTGTCCAGAACATGCAGCCGCAAGTCCGATGACACGACTACGAAGTCGATTATTGAACTGCGGCCTAGGGTGTCCTGGTGACAAGTGCACTTATGGGCACCCTTATGTTCGAACATGGTGTTCGCGATGGACAAACCGTAAGGAGCACAGAAGTCCAACAACAAAATACCATTCGAAAGGGAGGCTACCATTTCATCAACCGGGGAGAACCCCAACGTATGGGCACCAAGACGGGGGTAACAAGGATGCCCACACCAGCTCGCCGCCTCTCCCCATGAGCAAATCCAGAATGAAACAAGGTCCAGCCCCTCTTGAGATGGGTGGTTCCAGAGCCCAAGCTATGTGTTGAGGTGAGTCCAATTATATCTAGACGGTATCTCTCAACCTTGCACACCAGCTCAGGCTCCTTCCCACCAGAGAGGTGACATTCCATGTCCCAAAAGCAAGAGTCAGTAGCCAAGAATTGGTCCAGCAGAACCGATGCCTTCGGCTGCCACCCAGCTCACACTTACACATGACCTCTATAGCCCCTCCCACAGGTGGTGGGTCCATGGGAGGGCGGACCAATATCTTGTCTTCGGGCTGGGCCCCGCCAAGCTCCATGGGCAGAAGTCCGACCACCAGGCGCTCGCCTTCGAGCCCTTCCCCCAGGCTTGGCTCCGGGGGGGACAGCGGTAACCCACATCCGGGCAAGGGAAACTGTGTCCTTGAAGTAATACTGCTCATAGAGATCTTCTGAACCGCACTTAGTCTGGTCCTTCACCTAGGACCTGTTTGGACCTGGCATAATGCCCCCGACAACATAGCTCCCAGGATCATTAGGACACACAAACCCCTCCACCATGATAAAGTAGTGATTGGAGGAGGGGGGGTTTTCCTCCCCCTTAATTATTAATTTAATTATTTATTTTCCCTCTTTCCCATATGTCTCTGAGTGAGTGTCTGGGGCCACACGATCTGTTTCATTCGATTCTTTTCTGTCAAAAATAAATGAAAAATTTAAATAAAATATAGAAAATAAGATGGCTTCACATGTCTCAGAGGAATAAGGGAGAAATCTGTGGCAGGAACTGTCAGGTGACCAACATTGGGAGCAAACACGTAGTATTTTAGGCCACACCTACTTTAGGTGTAAAGCCAAATAAGGGCACCTACTCATACCTAATATATAGTCTCTTAAAGTTTATACAGGTAGTTGATGTGTAAATCTTTGCTGTACCTGGACTATAGATGGACGTCAAACACAGCCTCCCTCAGTGCCTCAGCGTCCTCTTCAGCAATCACTAAAGAAAATCACAGAAAGAGAAAAAAGTTTTTTCCCCTTACAGTGTGGAGCCAATACATTAATATGACATAATTCTAGTCTGATAACAGGCAGCCAGAAATAGAAAGATGATCACGCAATGTGCTAGATGAAACTAGATGTCACTTGGTGAGACAGGAGTGGCTGGAGCCAATTTATAGACACACACACACACACACACACACACACACACAAGGACTAGAGAAAGCAATTAACTGTGCTGACTCACCTCTGTCTTGACATCTCCTATAAGGGTGTGTGTCAATGTCTCTATACAGGCAAACAGCTTTACTGTCACTGACCCAATGTGGAGAATAATATTTCACTTGTAAATCAACTAACAGTCCAAACCTCTGTTTGTTCTGAACCTCTAGCTGTGCATCATTGTCTGTTTTAAAAATGTAATTTTTCAATTCCTTTAAGAACTGTGTTTGAATTTGAATTACTGATGTACTTTAAGCTACTATCTCACAGAGCATCGAATGCTGACAAACTTTGCGAATTTTGGGTTTCGTCAAGGTTCCTAAAAGGCAGCAAAACATTTCGCAGTTTATTTCTCTAATGAGACCGAGACCCAACAGCAACTGGTTTTCTCACACTTTTTAAAGAGTTGGGTTCATCAATAGGTTTGGGTGGTTCAAATCTCAAATTCGCCTGAGATTCCCTTGGTAATTTAACAGGAGTTGGCAAAAGGTCCCAGACATTCCCAAGCAGAGTGGCAAAAGATTGGCAAATAGTTGCTAATCATTACAAAAACTATTGATAACATTTGTTAACAGTCCCTAATGTTCACCAGCTGTCTTTTGCAAACACCTCGCACAAATGTTTCTAATTGTCGCCAACTGTCGCCAAACGTCTCTAATGACAGACAACATTCATCAAATTCAAAAATGACGTTTGTCAGCATTTGTCACTCTCTGTAAGATACAAGCTTTAGTACTTTCTATACTGACCTGTACCCTGGAGATTAGAATGCGAGTTAGATGGTGGTGGAAAGCTGTAAGAGCGAGCTTGAAGTGCAGGTGGAGTCTCGTGACTGATGCTCTTCGCTCGCTTGCGACACTCCACCGCCAACCGTGAACGACACGCCTTATGACAGTTCACACCACACACTGGGGGGAAAGTAAAAGAAAGAACAAAGAATTGTGTAAGTCAGAAAAAATGGGAGAAGGAGAGTAAAAAAATAAGTAGAGAAAATGAAGTAAGAGTTGTTAATATATAGTTGTTAATATATAGTTGTTTATAACCGAAGAGATGGATGAAGGAGGAAAAAGGGAAGCAGGGGAACAATGAAGGGGCTAAAGTGTATATAAATGTGCATTAAACATTCACAAGGAGTGGAGACAGGAAAGTTCTTTCACACACATACTCTGACACACACATTCACCTAAAGTGATAGACACCAGCATGAGCCTTAAAATGGAAAGACAGCCTGACACCTACACCGAAATAGAAAAGAAATGTACGCAGGATAGAAAACTGTAGGTGTAGGAGCATGACAGTTGAGTAGAAATCATAGATATACATATTATCACCCTAGCCAGGTAACAGAGTGTGCATGACTACGATAGGAAACAAAGTAAAAGAAAAAAAATATGATCTTTAACTTCATATTAATTCACTCTGGCTACAGCAGAAATTTTCAAACATAGCCGAATACTCACTCATTCATTTTCCAAACCACTTGACCCTACTATTAGGGGAAGCTGGAGCCTATCTCAGCCAACACTGGGCAAAGATAGAGTACACACTGGACAGCTCACCAGACCATCGCAAGGCCAACGCACACACAATAACATCCCCACCTAGGGTCAATCTGAAACAGCCATTTAGCCTAATGTAAATGTCTTTGGAATGTGCGTGGAAACCAAAGTACCAGGAAGAAACCCACACAAGCATGGTGATAATATGAAAACTCTACACAGAAACGTCTGAACCAAGCCTGGGGCTCAAACCCAGGACTTTTTTACTGTGAGGCGGACATGCTAACCAATACACCACCATGCCACCCACTCGTCAAATACTATATAACTGAATGCAAATCATTAAGCTAATACAGTAATTTTTTTCAGAGAAAACAAGCAAGCTAATATAGCAAGCTTAGCTAAGAACTGTTCAAGAAATGGCAGCTAGATAATCCTCTCACTCATCTAAGCTTTGTGAAGTAAATAATGTTATGGCTATCCAATGTATTTAGAGATAATACAAAATTTAGTTTAAAAGCTTGTAAAAAAAAAGTTACTTAGTAAAAATTAGCAAAAAGCTGAATATAACAATATAATGTAGCTATCTAATGTTTGAAGAAGAAATAGCTAGCTAACATAGCTGGTCAGAAGGAAAAGTTAACAATCATTCAAACAATGGTTGACTGTACATGCCCAAACAGTATCATACTGTATCATGCCCAAACAGACATCATACATGTTTGGGTAACTTTTAAAATAATTAATAAACATATATTTATGAATGCATAACACTTAAATTGGACATTGTGCATGTTTAACAATTTAACAAACAGGCAGCACTAGCACTGCTACAAAATAGCTTCATGTTTCTGAGGACAGAATATCTATTTTAAAGAGAATAATAATATGGCTAGCTAGCTAACATAGATTAGTGATTCTTTAAATAATCTAAACAGGATAATACTTTTTTTACATTTAAATTTAACACTCAATTAAGGTGGGGGTTGAAATATTTAAGGTTTTCTTTCATAAGCAGTTAGGAATGAACATATATATGACCTATGCAACTGATCCAGACTGCAACACCCAACATTTCAACCTTTCCAAGCTCTCCCACACAACTCCCAACTACTACGCTCTCTCCACTGGCTTCCTGTAGCTGCTCGCTTTAGATTCAAAACACTAACACTAGCCTACAGAGCCAAAAATAGACCTGCCCCCTCCTACCTCAAAGCATTTATCACACCCCGCACTGCACCACATTCTAGCCGATCCTCTAGCACTGCTAGACTGGTCCATCCTTCTCACTGATCCTCTTGATGTCTAGACAGCTGAGTCACAGGGTATTTTCAAACCATGTCTGAAAACCTACCATTTTTGGAAGTACTTTGATTAGCACTATGTTATACACCAGAAAACACCTACTCACTGAGTTTTGGCTGATGGTGTACTTAGCCTTTGTCCTAATAAACCAGTATCAGAATATATTCACTAATCGTGATTTTTAAAGCACTTCTGTAAGTTGATCTGGATAAGGGAGTCTGCTAAATGCTGTCAATGTAAATGTAAATTTAGCATGGCTTCCAGGTTTAACACAGCAGTCAGCAGTACATGTTGAGTTAAAGACTTTTTATTTAAGACAGCTATTTATAAAATGTATGAGGGTTTTTTGTGACTTATTAACCTCATGTGAGATAAAAGAGAGGCTGGTGTTGGAAAGACTGTTGGAAATGATCACAGAAACTAGTTTTGGACCAAAATGTTCCTCAACACTACAAGTATCTACAGTAATGACAAGTGTAAAAATTTACATTTAGCTGCATTATTTTTATTATTATTATTATTATTATTATTATTATTATTATCATCAACATCATCATTTACATGTTTTTGGTTGACCATAGATTATATATTCTTTTTAAATCCAGCACTACTTCTGTTTACAACCCTCTCTCTTATTTAATAGATGGCTTGCAAATACCTTAGCTGCTTCTAATGGTGTGAAAAATAAAGACTAAGCCAAACTTCACTGCTGTTAATGTTGGAGCATGACAATATAAGTACACAGACATCTATTCTTTTATATGTTGTTCTGTGTCTGTTCTTACCTTTGCATTTGTATCCTTGCTTATAAAAGCCCCATATCTAGAAAAAAAATTGTTCTTGTTAAATATTTTCCTTTTTGGAATCTAATATAGAAAAGTGATGGATGAATGGAAAGAAAGGCAGAAAAGCAACAAACAGAAAAAGGAAGAAGGGTAATGGAAAAGGGGGGAGTCAGGATCAAGAGACATGTGATCACATTGCAGCAGGGGAACAATACATGAAAGAACCGGCTAGAGCATCACACATACATGCTCACGAGGAAAGATCTGAGGGTTTAGAACACACATACACACACACACACACACGCATTGCACACAGTGTAAATGATCACCTCTAATGCACACACCTACCCTCATGCACATCTTTTCATCACACAGACTAAATCTCTCATGAAAAACTTGTGAGCGAAAAAAATTTATTAATTTAAAAAATGCTGGTTTTGTGTTGGTTAATTTAAGACAGTTAGTTTAGTCTGTGCAAACTGACCTATGCGCACACAAACACACACGCAAAATGTAGAATGAGCAGCTGAATCGCAGAATGTGTGGAGGAGTTTGAGTTCAGGATTTGGAGCTTAGTCAAATACATGGTGTAAAAAAAGAAAAAAATGTTTGCAAGAAAGACAAAGAAAAACCCTTATATTTTTAAGATTTGTATGTATCATGATTTTACACAGTATATACTCTATAGATTACCATGTCATGTGATGTGAGCAATTTCTATACCAAATAAACAATACAGGCCATGAGCAAAATTATTGGCACCCTGCATTACAGTAAGCACAAATACAAAGCTAATCTGAAATGAATAACACATTCATCAATTACAAGAAGTACGAGTAGCTTAGTAGTGGTTAGCATGTCCGTCAACCAGCAAGAAGGTCCTGGGTTTGATTCTCGGGGCTCAAGCATTTCTCTGTGGAGTTTGCATGTTCACCCTGTACTTGTGAGGGTATCCTCCAGGTTTTCTCCCACTGTCCCAAGACATGCACATTAGGCTAATTGGCTGTTCCAAATTGTCGACCGAGCTAGGCAGCAGCCTCCCCGCAAGACTAGTAGGATTAATTGGTTCAGCAAATGAGTAAGAAAGTGAGTGAGTGAGTGAGTGATGAACATGCCCCTAGGTGAGAGTGTGAGTGTGAACGGTTGTATGTGTTGTCCCTTCGATGGTCTGGAAGGCTGTTCAGGGTGCATCCCACCTTCACCCAGTATCGGCTGAGATAGGCACCAGCCTCCCCGCAACCCTATTTAGGATTAAGCGTCTTCAAAAATTAATTAATGAAGGTACTAAATAGTTGTACACTAATAGGTAGTGGTGGCTCAATGGTTAGGGCTCTGGGTTATTAATCCGATAGTTGGGGTTCAAGCCCCTGTACCACCAGGCTGCCTCTGTTGGGTCCTTGAGCATGACCCTTAATCCTTAATTGTTCATTCATTAATTCATTTTCTAAGCCGATTAATACTAATTAGGGTCACGGGGTGACTGGGATCTCTCAGCCAACTCTAGACGAAGGCGGGGTACACCCTGAAGAGCTCGCCAGACCATTGCCGGGCCAACACACATACAACCATTCACACTCACACCTGGAGCAATTTGGAACTGCTAATCAGCCTACTGTTAACTGTGGGAGGAATCGGAGCACCCCGAGGAAACCCATGCAAACACAGGGAGAACATATGCACAGAAACTCTCCCTGCCCAAGAATTGAACCCAGAACCTTATTACTGTGAGGCAAACGTGCTAACCACTGCACCACCATGCTGCCCACCTAGATTGCTCAATTGAATATAAAAATATGTAAGTCACTCTGGAGAATAAATGCTGTGAATGTAAATGTAAATGATATTTGAAGAGTAAACATACTGGATGAGAATGCATTATAGATTTTTTACCATTCTTTTTATAATCAATTATTGGATGGTAATTATATATATATATATATATATATATATATATATATTTGGTGGTCTCTACCTTGTAGAGAGTGGAGTTGGGTCACTTGGGCTATTAATTCTAGCTTCTTTTTATTCTTAGGCTTAATAATTGTGGATTTCTTTTTTAATTCACACCACCAGTAATGTAAAACATGTGATATGTAAATATGATCAGTGACTTCCTGTAGGAAGTTGCATAACTGTGTGTACTAGTGATTAATCTCTAAAGAGTACCAGTAATTGCTTTTATCTGGTAATAAATATGTCCTCCAATCCATTTATCCATCTGTCCGAACAGTGCAAAAGATACTCACAAATCCGGCGCAGTGTTCACAGAAGGTAGGCTTGACATAGGTGGTCTCTGTGAATGTGTGTATGAAGCCCATTTTACAGTTCAGCAGTGAACTAGCCTTCATAAAGTAATCAATCATTTCCTCCCTGCTGATCCTCCCATCGCTGAGGGAGAGAGAGAGAAAGGGAGAGAGAGAGAGAGAGAGAGAGAGAGAGACAGACAGAATGCAAGAGAAATAAAGAAAGAGAGAGGAATGTTCAGTCTAGTATAGGTGTATAAGACAGACAGGACTTTTAACTGGAAAATAATTGAACTATGTGAAGGGTGGCACGGTGGCGTAGTGGTTGGCACATCCGCCTCACAGCAAGAATGCTAATACTTATTATTTTTTTCAGATATATTTATACATAACTTGAAATCAGGGATGTCCAATATTATCTGCAAAAAGCCAGTGTGGACGCAGGTTTTCACTTTAACCAAGCAGTAGCCACATCTTTCAGCTGTTTCAATCACAAATTAAAAAAAAAAAAGATTAGATTGCACATTAGTGTTTCAATTTTGAAACCGAGAAGCAGCCATCTTGGTGAGACCCCCTTGTTATAAGATCTCGAAATGGATCTGGTGAAGGTCAACAGACCCGAGAAATCCCTAAAAATTTTACTGCTGACAGTCTTTACTTTAATTCAATTTACTTTTTTTTTTTTTACCAATAATTTCACTGATATTTTCACTTAGTGAAAAAAAAATGAAACTAAAAAAAAAACAAACTGTAAAATATTAACTGAATAAAAAAAGTGTACGTTGGGTGTAATTATTTTAATTTTCCCCATCTTATGCTATTTAAGTATAACCTTCAACAGTGAAGGGGTCTCACCAAGGTGGCTGCCAACCGGCTTCAAAACTGAAACACTAATGTGCAATCTAGTCCTTTTTTTTTTCCTAGTTCAGTGATTAAAACAGGTGAAAGGTGTGGCTACTGCTGGGTTAAAGAAAAAACTTGCACCCACACTGGCTCTTTGCAAATTACATTGGAAATCCCTGCTTTAAATAAACGTCATATATTAGAACATTGTTTTCTGGAAGTACCAGGTGACTGGACACCTGGACACTGTGGGGATGCTTTCTCTTTTGAGAATCATATCTCTTCTGCTTTAGGTTAGGTTTGGAGAGCAGGAAATTTTTTTTTTTCATTCATTTTGTCTACTTTGACATTACTTACACCAGTGCTTACTCTCAGACATAAAATAGATGCAATGTTTGGCTGGTTTTAATTTGTTTCCCACTGACACAAGCCAAGTGTTGGAACAGTATTGAGTTAAAAGTAGCATAAAGGTCAGCACTTCTGTGTAAAGATCAGTGTTTCTCTCACTTACTGGTTTGTATCAAGCTCTCCGAACTTGCTGAGATAGGGGAAATTATTCCTGATGCTCTCAAACTCCTCGCGGGAAATATAGCCATCTCCATCCGTGTCGAAATTCTTGAAGACAGACTACATCAGTAGAAACAAGACAGATTGTTCACTATTAATGTAAACAGTCATGCTTTTACTGTCAGGTGATGATTTGAATTAATATGATATGCTATTAATATTAATATGCTTTTGGACAAAGATGAAGAGAGAAATATGTTAAATACAGCTCCTTCTCTGAGCTGAAAACTCCAGTACTTCCATATTACATATAACTTATAACCTTTGCCCAGAGTCGACGGAGATAGGCTCCCTCCCTCCCAGCAAAAAAAAAAGAATTTTTTAT
>JAQMYF010000011.1:13181746-13204947 GCA_030014195.1 Neosilurus mollespiculum | reverse complement strand
CTCTCTCTCTCTCTCTCTCTCTCTCTCTCTCTCTCTCTCTCTCTCACACACACACACACACACACACACACACAGTAATATGCACGATTACTATGCCCGCATTGTTTCATTGTTCTCGAGTCTGGATGCGATGTGTACGCCACAGTAAGTCTTTGTGAATGAGGCTCTATGGGAGACATCCTCTGCCCTTCAACCCACACAAACACACATACACACACTGCAAAAATCAATCCAGCTCCAGCTGCTTCAACACACACACACACACACACACACACACACACACACACACACACACACACACACAAAGTCACAAATGCTGTTTTATTGGAGCCGAATATCATCTTCAGCAAAGCACTCAGCAGAATGAAAAGTGGTTAATTACATCATGACTGAGCCTCTAAATGTTAATGACCGTTACAGCCTTCCACGTTATCAAAGAGTGAGATCTGGAGAAGGGATACTGTGCGAAACGATAAGGAATCAGGAAGAAAACAAACAGGGTGTAAGTGCATCCCAGAGAGCGTCAATTCCAGGATATCCCACAACACGGAAGGGGGAAAAAAGGAAACGTTGTGGAAACTAACCAAATGAGAATGTTTCCTTTCAAAAATCTAAATCTAGACATGCACAAAAAAAACAACAACAAAAACATTGCAGGAGTTATCAGCTTCTCATTCGTGCCCGTTTGGACGCAGGTGCTACACACGCCCCCCGCTGTGAGATGTGAACTTCTCAACAAGACTCTGGCTGTGCCGTGACAGAGTGAGGAACGTTAATAAATGATGACTATGTAAAGATCGAGAGGCTGCGTGATCAAATGCAGACGCATCTAAATCCTACTGGAGAAGATAACAAGAATATTTGGAAGGTCATTAAATTATTTGTAAAACTATTGTTCATGCAGGCAGCATTGTGGCGCAGTGGTTGGCATTTTTGCCTCACAGGCCTGGGTTTAATTCTCGAGCTCAGGGCATGTCTGTGTGGAGTTTGTATGTTTTCCCTGTGCTTGTGTGGGTTTCTTCCAGGTACTCCAGTTTCCTCCCACAGTCCAAAAACATGCACAGTAGACTAACTGGCTGTTCCAAATCTCCCCTAGATGTGAGTGTCGGCCCTGCGATGGCCTGGCGATCTGTTCTAACTGACTCCAATCTACCCATGATGCAGTGCCCAACATTGTGCCTCCACCACCCGCGTCATGTATTAATAGAAATCTCAAAGTGGATAGTAGACATAATTTAAAAGTGTGTAACATTGTAAGATTAGATGCTACTATAAAAAAACAGGAGAAATACACAAAAGCTAAGACTACTTTTACCCACTCACTCACTCATTTGCTGAACTGCTTAACCCTACTCGTCGCAGGAAGGCTGACGCCTATCTTAGCCAATATTGGGTGAAGGCGGGGTACACTCTAAGCAGCATGCCGGACCATTGCAGGGCTCACACACACACACACACACACACACACACACACAATATGGAATGTCTCTCTCTCTGAGTGCAGTGTGATTATTAAACAGCACTTTTGCTAGAAAAGTTTCCCCCCAATTTGTGCATGCATTGTATGAGAGATTGGGCGGAGTTACTTTTCCCACCCAGAAACATATTACCTTATAAGAACATGTCCTGTCATGTGAACTGAAAGATCAATGATTCTTCCCTTATCCCTACTGGACTGACCTGTGCGACTCGTACAAAGTGTGCTATGACAGCAGCACGTTGCTGAGCTGTGGGCTTGCTGAGCACCATGAGCTGGATCCACTGGGAGACGCTGTTGAAAAGCATGATGAAGCGTTCCAGGATGGGGTTATCCACCGTGCAGCCATGTCTCACGAAGCTGTGATAGTCCTGGAACTGAACACATGACATAAAGGCCAGTTTGATGTATTACCGCATAAATGGAAAGCCCAATTCCAGGACTTTCCCATACTGAAAAAGGTATAGAGCAGCTCTTGCACTAACAACAGAGGCTGCTTTTTTTGCCCGAAAACAAACTACTGTCAGAGCTGTACAAGAAAACTGAAAGCAAACACACAAGTACACACCAGAATCTTGCAAAAGGACTTATACTCCAAATAGGTAAGATGTTCTGCAAGTTCAGAGGCATCCAAGTGATCAAACAGGAGGGACATCTTGCGCTTTTTTGACATGGATGGCACACGCTGGGTCACCTGCCGCTTCCACTTATACGAAGGGCTGAGGAAAAAAAGCAGAGGGGAAAAAAATTTTCATATATATATTCATATAGATGAAGTGCAGTGGGCCAGTGGTGGCTTAGTGGTTAAGGTGATGGGTTACTGATCCGAAGGTCAGCGGTTCAATCCCCACTATCACCACTGTTGGGCCCTTGAGCAAGGCCCTTAACCCTCCTTAAAAATTGCTCAGATGTATAAAAAAAAATGATAATTGTAAGTCGCTCTGGATAAGAGCGTCTGCCAAATGCTGTAAATGTAAGTGCATTTAGCCTTAAACACAGCATATAATCTCTATTAAATTGTTGCTCCACTTGGTCAGGTCAAGGCTCAGCAACATTAATGTGGCAATAAAATGACATCAGCCAATGACCTGAATGTACTGAATGAGCAGGTTATCACATCAATGGACTTTTTCTTCAATGATGGCAAGGCTATAAAATGGGGACTCAAATAATGAAAGAGTGGTTCAGGAAGCATGAGGAATCATTTTCACCTATGTATTAGCACCCCAGAGTCCTGACCTTAACCCTACTGAAAGTTTTCGGGATGTGCTGGAGAAGACTTTATAGAGTGGTTTAGTTTTTCCCTCATCAATTCAAGACTTCAGTGAAAAATGAACCCAACTCTGGATGAAAATAAACATTATGTTGCTTAAGTTTTTTGAAGCAATGGCATGACAATTACATGCTGTAAGCAAAGGTAAATGCACTCCATGAAAATAGAGTGTGCGACTGTTTTTGTCCGGGCAGTGTATATGTACTTGTTAGCATGTCCACCTCACAGCAAGAAGGTCCTGGGATCAATTTCCAGCCTTTGTGTGGAGTTTGCCTGTTCTCCCAGTGCTTGTATGGGTTTCCTCTGGGTATTACGGTTTCCTCCCATAGTCCAAAGACTCCAAATTGAATAGGTGTGAGTGTACGTAGTTGTGTACGTGTTGCCCTGTGATAGTCTGGCGAGCTGCTCAGGATGTACCATGCCTTCGCCCAGTGTCAGCAGGGATAGGCTCAATTTGGGGGCAGTAGAGTTGTCCTGGAGAGTGGATGTATATACTGTATATGTTAACAGCAATGTGTGTGTACTTACACACTCTCAACATCAATGAGTTGACTCTCTCGTTCATTCCCCTCAGTGTTGAGCTGATCCCTCAGATCTCGAATCTGTTCAGCCAAAGCCGGATTAAGATTGAACTCAACAGGAAACTCTGAGATCCAGAACCTTCACAGACAGATGTCAAGCAAACTTTGATATAAGAGCTACAAATGCAATAACGTACAACTATGAGGTCAGACAGAGATAGTTGGATGGATGGAAGGTTTCAGACATAGACAACCAAATGAAGAAATATGGATGGAAGGTAAAGCAAGTGAGATATTAGAAAGAAGAAGGTCAAAGATAGAAGGGGAAAGGTAGGATGTGGGATTTTATCTGATCGCAAAAAAACTCACATAACCCATTTTTGACGGTAGAGATAGATGGACAAGAAATAATGTTATAATAATTTTAACAGAATATAATAGAATGTAGTAGAAAAATAAAAAATGGAATCAGTGCAGAGAGAGAGAGAGAGAGAGAGAGAGAGAGAGAGAGAGAGAGAGAGAGAGCAAAAGCAATAGATTCAGTGAATTGCACATGTATTCACTCCTGTTGCAAAGAAATCCATTAAATTGGTTCTGATGGAACAACTTGCTATGCGATGTCACATAATTAGCTGTTAATCCAATTGAGAATGTGCGGCAAGAGTTCACAATTAGTCGCCATTCAATTCTTAAGAGTTTGTGCCTAGTAAAGGGGTAAATACTTTTGCAACCGGGAAGTGTGTGTGTTGTAGTGTAATGAGCCACTGTGTTATGCATGATGTATCAATCAAATAGAAATTGTGGAAAAATTTGGGGAGGGTGGGGTGGTTATGCTAGGTGCTGAGATAAAGGTGAATAAATAGTTACTTACTTGACCAGGTGGCAGATTCGACTTCTGAGCTCGGCAGTGCAGCTTTCCCCCTGAGACCTGACGCTGAATTAAGTCTCATTAACACTCATTTAATCATTGGGAATTAATTACCATTCCACCGATATCAAGATCACTATCAGTGACTATCAATCTTTTAAAAGCTTGGATGATAGTGCTTAATGGGGTGTAACAGTATGAAAAATTACCCTCCAAAAAAAACATGATTTGTAGAATATCAGCAGTGGCAACAACTGAGCAAAACATAATACAGTGCAAGTATGCATTATTTTTTCAGACTTTTATTTAAAGAGCTTTTCTAGAAGGCAGGATTATCAAGCCCTGCAGCTAAACCTGGAAAGCTGAGATGACGAAGTCTGTGTTTTCTGATCCTGAACAGCTGATTGGAGTTTGTTCCATCAACTCCAACTATGTAGAGTCTGAGGTTAGCTCTGATAATATGATTTGCCATGGTGGTGAGGGGGAAAAAAAGAAAAGGTAGTCCTACTTCCGGGTTTCCCAAAGTGTGGAGACACAAAAGTAGACGCTGCACTGGCCATTGGGTTGTATGTCAAGCATCTGTACTTTGACCCTACTACATGAAATAAATAGTTCCTAAAGATTTTAATTAAAATATTCAGAACAAGATTTAGCAAAAAAAATAAATGCTGTACTATTGTACTGTGCGGGGTCATAAAAACCTTGTGGTACTGGAATAATCTTTCCCAGGTGCAACATGTCTTTACCAATTACAACATTAAGTTGAGGCTATGGCTATAGCCAGTAAAGTAAATGTTATGCTAGTCTAACACTACTATAATGCTAAGTTCATTGTGATATTAAAATGGTAAGGCTTTCAAAGTTATTCATTATAGGTCACTTTCATATTGTGAAATGCAAGTAGGCCTACGTATAAGTAAATGTATAACATAGGCTATACTTGTTAATTCATCTCAATCAAGGATACCTTTGTCGGTAAAGCATTCACTAGATATTGTTAATTTTACGCGGAACCTATTAACGATAGAATGAGAAGCTCGGCCATCTGGGAGGAGCTCTGAATAGAACTGCTGCTCCTCTGCGTTGAGAGGAGCCAGTTGAGGTGGCTCGGGTATCTTATTGGAATGCCTCCTGAACTCCTCCATGCTGTGGTGTTTCGGGCATATCTATCCGGGAAGAGACCCCAGGGTCAACCCAGAACACGCTGGAAGGACTATATCTCTCGGCTGAGGCGTTCCCAAACCAGCCGAGAGATATAGTCCTTCCAGCGTGTTCTGGGTTGACCCCGGGGTCTCTTCCCGGATAGATATGCCCGAAACACCACAGCATGGAGGAGTTCAGGAGGCATTCCAATAAGATACCCGAGCCACCTCAACTGGCTCCAGCTCTTCCCCCCCCCCGGAAGAGCTGGAGGAAGTGGCTGGGGAGAGGGACATCAGGACCTCACTGTTTAGGCTGCTGCCCCCGCGACCCCACCCCGGATCAAGCGGAACAAGATACGGAAGAAGATGATGATGATTAACAATAAGTAGCCAAATTTACTAGCGAGTACTGTTGGTATTTACTAAGAAGACACAGTGACAAGATTGCAGATGAGAAGTGGGGACTCAACATAGCTCATTAAGTGTTTTTTGGACTTTGCCCATATTTTCCCAGACAGGGTCACATATTGCCCCCTCACAGCAGAATTTAGCTTGAATTTGCATTTAAAAACATCAACATTTCAATATACATTAATCTTATCATTAGACAGCAGCAATCTGAAATGCTATGACATTTGAGACACTAATGACTACGTGGCACATTTAAACAGGGTTTCAAAATTCTTTCCTGATGTAAAGCTGTGCAAATTATTTCTGATTTAACATCAACCAGGTTAACGAAGAAAAGACACGCCATGTTTAATAACTGCTTCAGGTTCAGCAGGAGAGAGGTGATAGTGAGAAAATCTGGGTACGTTAAAGAAAACCTGCCAGTGATGAGGTTCACAGAGTCAGTTACCATGGTAACTGACCCTGAGATTAAATTACCTTTCCTTTGGGGAAAAACAACCCCACAGATTTTCCATCATCTCATGGATATTAAACTAAAAAAAAAAAAAAAATGTTTTTGTTTAATCCACTTTCCCAGTGGTTTTCTCCTGATTCTCAAAACCAAATCAGACATTGCTTACAGCAGGGAAAAAACTTGTGGTTGGAATTATTAAGAAAAAAAATATTCTGTTTACTTTGAATGAATGTCAATAACCTGAAGTTCTACCTCCTAAAAACATGTACATAGCTGCATTAGTGATGCTAAATTACGTCTTCAGGTATAAACAACCATGTGAATATGGCTGCATGCCCTTCTGTAAACAACTGGAATCTGCTCCATTGTGAATTTGGTACTAGGGTGTAATGACATGTAAAATAACATACATACTGTATATTTAGAAAAGGTTTTTAATGGGTCAAACCAATGCAACCACAAAGCCATCAAAGATTCTCTGGAAGGTCTGTGGTTATACCTTTCTACACTCTTATTTTTTGGTGACGGTGTTAAGGGTCTTAAATTTCCACTACCAGCTTAGCTTGTGGTTTCTAGTGAAAAAAGTATGCTTTATTTTTTGTGTGTGTGTGTGTGTGTGTGTGTGTGTGTGTGTGTGGTGGGGGGGGGGGTGTTTATGGGTATCTCGTGATATACTTTTCATTCAATTTATCAATTCAGTCAACAAACTTTTTCAACGGAGCTTGATTTAGCCTCTGCACCTCTTTAACCCTGACATGTTTAGAGTATATGTTTATTCTAGACTAAATTATAAACAGCTTTATTTTAGTGAGGGATACTTGAGCAGAAGTTTCTTGGCCAGATCTGTCGAAGCCAGGTACCAGGGGTGCATCATGAGAAACATCCGCACCAATGATAAGTCCTTTAATTTCCCGGTGTCATCTGCAGAACAGCAAACACAAGCAAACAAGTAATAAGTAAATTATTTATGATCTAAATTTTGGCGTAGACAGACAGGCACATGGCTCTACAGACCTACCGAAAGCATTGACGCAGGCATCCACCAGCTCATCCACTGTGGCTGACTCGCCTGGCAGCGACTCCATCTCGCAGTCACTCTCTCTCTTTATCACGCTGTTCCTCACTTCCTCCACCCTGCTCTTTTTCCCCTCTTAGGCCACCACTGTTTCCTGTGCTCCCCTAAAAATGGTGTGAGAAAAAGTTAAACAAATGACTCTGCAAAACTATTCTTCATGTCTTTCGTAAATGGTTAAGAAAACCTGGCAATATGTGTTGAACAATTTCACAAAAGGAACACTTCCATTACAATGCTAATATGATACATGAATGCATATTTTTAAAATATTTTTATTCTTGTGAGGAACTTTTCATTGAAATTTTGGGTTTGCAAAATCCTTTTTGATACTGTAGTAGTGTAGTAGTGGTGCATACTTTGGAACAGTATATACTAAACAGGAACAGCGCAATCTGATTGGTCCGCTATCAGGGGGTTTATAGACATTATCCTGATAGGACAATGCTTGCATCGTCACTCACGGTTTGTCACAAGCATTTGGAGCAAGCAGTGCCATCACTGTTATGCTTAATAGAATTATCCATAAAAATCTTTTTTTCCTTGTGTTTACATGTAGTATACACTAAAACGCTAGCGGCACTTTGGCATAGTGGTTAGCACGTCCGCCTCACAGCGAGAAGGTCCTTGGTTCGAGTCCCAGACTCGGACTTTCTGTGTGGAGTTTGCATGTTCGCCCTTTGTTTGCATGGGTTTTCTATGGGTACTCCAGTTTCCTCCCACAGTCCAATGACATTCACATGAGGTTAACTGGCTGCTCCAAAGTGCTCCTAGGTGTGAGTGTAAATGTAAATGATTGTGTGTGTATTGGCCCAGTGATGGTCTGGCGAGCTGTTCAGGGTGTACCCCTCTCCAACCCAGAGTCAGCTGTAACAGTCTTGTCTTAGTTTGCTTTTTATGTTCCTGTGTAGAAAATATACAAAAACAATGACTTGCCTCAGACTCGTTGGATGCTCAGTTGAATAATTTTCAATTAAACCATGCAATGTAAATGAATCGTGCAAAAGCTTCTGTTACAAATGAGTGCAGCATACTGATATTTTCATAAAAACATATCTTGAGAATTGTATTGTAGTTTATGTATCAATAATTATTCTTTAAGATTATAAGTAGATTATAAGATATAACTAGCTAACTGATAGAAACGACTTTTCTTTTGAGCCTCTACCTCATATTACTGTATTAAATCAGTTAAACCCTGGTCTGTATGAAAGCATCAAACAGCAGTCACAGCTATGCTGACACTTCTTGTGGGTTACAGATAATATGATAATGCTGCTGTATTTAACTACTACTTTATATTATTAGAAGTAGCCTACTTCAAATCGCCTTCTGCCTGATGCTAGAAAAGCC
Source organism: Neosilurus mollespiculum (assembly GCA_030014195.1). Lineage (NCBI taxonomy): Eukaryota > Metazoa > Chordata > Actinopteri > Siluriformes > Plotosidae > Neosilurus > Neosilurus mollespiculum. The sequence continues at coordinate 13,196,376 of JAQMYF010000011.1, read as the reverse complement.
AATCATAAATTTCAACTGAACACCTCCATTCCGAAAATGTATAATTTCATTTATTCTTATACTAAGAGGTATACTCTGTAATATTATTATGGCTTATACCATGGCAATCTATTATTTCCTGTTGCCATTATTTAGGTCACCACATTGTCTGCAGTGGTGAGACATGCAGGCATGCACACACACACACACACGCACACGCACACACACACATCTCTCTTAGTAGATCTGTGAAAAACTTTAATTGAAGTGAAAAAGTAATTATTGCTAAAACATAATGAAATCTAGAGATATTCTTAGCAACCAAAATAGCTTTTACATTAAAACTAATTAAATTTAAACCCAATAATCTGAAAAAAGTATTTAGATATTCCCATAATGATGGGCTAATTTGGTCCCATCTAAGCCATTCAAACATTCCCATACACAAAAACACAAATAAAATGTTCTCTTAATGATTTACATTACAGGCCAGGAAACCATGGTAACGGTCCCTTTGCACACATGCATAGAAAACCACAAACACTCGCATAACATGGCAGGCACTCACGCTTACAGGGCAGGAAACCAAATCAGCAAACGATAGCAAATGTATTTACAGTAGTTCCGTTCACCACATAGCTATTCAATGTTTATGCTGTATTCAAGATGCGAAAGTAACTGGTTTCATTTACTTATATATTTATTTTTGGAGTGCTGAAGATGCACAACTGACTGAAGTATTTTGTAGGTTATTTTTTCTAGTATGGTAGGAGTTCTGAAATTTTTTGAGTGAACACCCCCAAATTCTCTGTGACCAATTTTCTGCGACTCACCGGCCTTGACCAGCCTACATTTTTTAAAATGACGGATATATAACTTAATATTTACTATGGTATCGTACATCAATAACATAGATATGACATCCCAGTCGAGTAAGAAAGATGAAATTACATTTCTTGGCTCAGGTATAAAACAAGGAATAAAACAGAATGGGGTGTGCTGTTACTGGAAAATGATGTGGACTATCAAGTTGGTGTTATACGTCCTGATGGGACACAAAGTTACTTACCACCAAGAGCAGCATGGGTGTGTAGTGTGTTTTTCCTCTGGTACCATGACAATCCACTGTATGTGGGTCCAAAAAAATTGTCAAAAATAGTGGGTATAGAAAAGAATTGACATTTTGTTGATCCCGGGAAGGGTCGTAGCAGAATCAAAAATATTTTTGCATCCATTTCCTGAATTGTGCATGTCTGCAACTTTATCCCTGGAATCTTTTGACAGTGCCTTGCCACCTGTTCTTGATTGTTTGCTTTCTGTTACACTTACAAGCAATGGAATGCTCTAGGGATAGCTGGTTTTACGCTAAACTAATCATAATAATTACAGTTGATAACAGGTCAAAGACAATTGCCTTTGTGTACAGTGTAGAAAATGATTAGTTACATCCAATTCAGTTTACAAATATTTTTTCACTGGGAGTTGATCCTTTAACCAGCTCAGTTTTTTTTCTCTCTCTGAACTGTTGACATGGTCATCATCATTTTCTGAACATATGTGGAAAACTGCATTTGAAATATATCTGCAAAATTATTTTTTTTCATATCTCATAACTTAGAATGCTTATGTTATTTCAAACATATTTTGTTGCTAACAAACTATGACACAAATAATAAATATAAAAGTTTTAAAAGATCTGATGTATTTTAATGAAATGTATGACATTATTTGTTTATTTATTAATTGTCAAACTGTTTTATTTGTTTATGATTTTTTTTTATTTATTCATTTTTTTAAAATTATTATTAATATGCCCTCGCCCAGAGTCGGCTGAGATGGGCGCCAGCCTCCCCGCGACCCTAAGAAGGAATAAGCGGTTCAGAAGATGAATGAATGAATGAATACACAGCTGTAGATCTTTGAATTTTTAAAATTAAAGATATTTTATACTAGACAACAACCCCTGAAAATTCATGCATCTACTATGATTACTTCAGAAGTAATCACTAACACAGATTTTTACTGGGCCACACCCTTTTTAATGCCTTTATTTCTCAGAATCTATTGTAGATACAACACTGAAGTATTATACACTATTTGGTGACAATATTAAGATTATTTCCAAATGCATTTTTTATATGTACCATTCATAAACATTTTTGAATGAAAAAACTGAGATGAGTCAGAGGGAAAGCTGTCTGCGATTTCACCTGATCTGACAATGATAGCACTGTGCATAGGGAACTTCACACTTGCAGAGGAATTTCACACATCAGGCACCCTGGCTTGATTGTAAATCCACATTCAGTAAATGCTTTTCATGCTTAGTTTCTTGACTTGTTCAACTTAGATGTTGCTGAGAAGCTTGCAGATGTAGAACATGAGGAAATCTTACTATTTTAATTGAAATAAACAGCAACACTAGTGCAGTGTGTCTTTCTGCAACGTCTCCAAAAGCATTAGTGATATTCCTGATATTATTTTGTAATTTAAAAAAGCAAGAGAGGGACTTCTCTTATGACCTCAGATGAAAAGCACCCCAACAAGTTCTTTTAAGAATTCCTGGATTATAAATAAACTAGAGGGGCACTCACAGAGTGCAAGGTACATCCACCTAGCAGCATGGATAATGCATAATGTAGCAAATAGGTCCTACAGGGTACTGCTTACAGTAGACTCTATAATACATTGTTGTGATCAAATTAGCAAAAACAATCCTCTCTTGTTTGAAAGATTTACAAATTGGCTGGGGTCAGACCTTTCAATGTCACTCAAGGACAAAGGTAATTGTCTGAATTTAAAGTCCATAGTTAAAGTCCATATAGTTTCCTATTAGTGCCCAAGTTTTCAAACTTTATGTCCTTGCACCGCCCTTCATCTTTGACCCCGACATTATAAAATCAAATAATCTGTGAGACTCAGGTAGGGTGGTGTCCCCACTGTCTGGTGAAAATCCTTGTATGGCTAATGGTGAATTCCTTTTGTATTGGTAAGTCGGGATTTCCAAATCCCCAATTGCAAATATCAAATGGAATGACACTGAAGTCAGATTCAAAAATCAAAGATGGCTGCTCTGTGTCTCAAGAAAGTGAAAGCTGTTGTTGTATATTGTTTAATATTCACTCACTCATTTGCCGAACTGCTTAATCTTACTAGGGTCGCGGGGAGGCTGGTTTCTATCACAGCCGACACTGGGCGAAGGCAGGGTACACCCTAAACAGCTCACAAGAACATTGCAGGGCAACTCACACAACAACACACAACTAGGGGCAATTTGGAATAGCCAGTCAGCCTAATGTGCATGTCTTTAGACTATGAAAGGAAACTGGAGCACCCAGAGGAAACCCACGCAAGCACAGGGAAAACATGTCAAGCACACGGAGTCCACCTTTCTCACACAAATATGACCCTGATCCACATAACTCAACTTTAAAGTTCAAGAGGTTGAAGATTTGCATTTCAGCATTAAGTTTAGGGTGGGTTTAGAGTTGACCTTACCTCTTTTGTACTCGTCTTTATACTTTTTCTGTGAAAAATGTAAAAGGGTTTTATGAATCATTTAAACAGGTCCAGCACTGGCTGATCAGTGATGTATAATTCAAACAGACTGTAAATCAGATTACGAGAGGTCATGCCCTATAGCTTTATATTGTCTTCGTTCAATATGAATTTGCACAGTGATTACATTTCAAGCAGTTTAAATGAAACTACAAGTCATTTAAGCATTTTAAAAAACAATTTAATGATGTGGTTATATATTGCAATATTTGTGACACGATCAACAATCCCTGTTTGCATTTTCCATATTCCTGTGACATAGTTAGTGGTTGTGTGCCATGCTGATTGTCAGGTTTCATTCCCAACTCATCACTCACTCATTTGCAGACTGCTTAATCCCACTACTAGGGTCGTGGGGGCGACACTATGCAAAGGTAGGGTACACCCTGAACACTTCGCCAGACCATCGCAGGGTGACACACACACAACCATTTACACCCACACTCACACTTAGGGTAAATTTTGAGTAGCCAATTAACCTAATGTGCATGTCTCAGGACTGAGGGAGGAAACCGAAGTACCAAGAGCAAACCCTTGCAAGCACAGGGAGAACATGCAAACTCCACACAGAAACACCCCTGCTGAGCCCGAAACTCAAACTGGAATTTCTTGCTGTGAGGCGAACATGCTGACCACCACACCACCATACCCCCAGGTTTCATCGTTCGGACCTAAAAACTAAACGAGTTACAAATTTCTAGCCTACAGCTTTTTGAAATCTCCTGAATGCAGTGCATTTATATCTACAGTCTAAGTTATAGCTAAAGCACCGCTTAGCTAGTAAGTGATGACAGTTAACATGTTACAGATAGAGTGCACAGATAAACAAACTGAAAGAGTTGTAAACTCCTCAGTAAAATGCTTTGTTAGCAGCAAGCTAGCCAGCTAACACATCAGCGATCAAAAGTTCAGAATGTCACGGTGGCATAGTGATTAGGTCTTGGGCTCGAGTTCATGTCCCAGGGTCGGCTCGGGTGTTTCTGTGTAGAGTTTGCATGTTCTCCTCCTGCTTGTGTTGGTTTCCTCCACGTACTCTGGTTTCCTCCCACAGTCCAAAGACATGCACATTAGGCTAATCTGCTGTTCCAGATTCCTTCTCGGTGTGGATGTGTGTGAATGGTTGTGTTTTGCTCTGCAATGGTCTGGTGGGCTGTTCAGGGTTTAACCCGCCTTCGCCCATGGTTGGCTGAGATAGGCTGAAGCCTCCCAGTGACCCTAATAGTAGGAAAAGTGGATTGGCTAATGAGTGAGTTGATGATGTATTTACTTTCTCAAAACAGTGAACACTGTGGTCGTTGTTGGAGATTTAACCACCTGAATTATTAATGTTGGTTAATCTCTTAGTAAAAAAGCATAATAAAATTACAAAATAAAAAGTGATATTTTATTTGCTGTGGACGGGTGGGCGTCCATGTTCACATGACATCCGGGTATTTTTTCTTGCCTAAGATAGAAAGGCTGTAGTTGTACATACGTCAACCTTTGCGAGTAAATGGATGTGGCTTAGTTGGTTTGAAATTGGGAAAGCTGAGCAAGCTTCATGTTTCAGTTCTGTGTACACACACACACACACACACACACACACACACACACACACAGAGCCACGCACACAAATTCTAACACATCAATTTACCACACCATCCAAAATTTCATATACCGTATATAACATGCACCGAACAAAAACTCTAGTTGTATTAAATGTAAACACATTTTTTTTAAGGCTTGGCTTCCCCGCACACTGCACCAATCTTTTTATAGCTCGTTATAGCTCGAGTCACTGCAGTAATGATGCACGCATATGTGTGCGTGATTGTGAGTATATAACAAAGCCCCCGTCTCTGTGCCGCAGGGAGGTGGGCGGACACACTTGATTATAGCCCTAAGGAAGAGGCAGAGGGTTAACGGTCCAAAAGTAGAGGAGATGGGATACAGAGAAGAAAAGATATATTGGTCCTCCAAGCATTGATGGTTTTCTCAGTTTGACCATTTAACTGGAACACATGCTTTCCTCCAAGCTAGTGTGTGCGGTTACTCGATTGCTGATTGCTGTTCCCTCACTAATTAGTCTGTGTGGTCATGCTTATAATATTGCATGCATGAGCTATGTGTGTGTTTGTGTGTGTGGAAAACACAGGAAATAGCAGACTTCTGAAGAGGTCTGTGGTGATGATTTGAAACTGAACATATCTAAATTCTTAGAAATCTATGACAGTCGTGAGTACATGCCATCACCATTACCAATATTATCATTATGCACCGTGTAAGACCGCCCTGACAGTCTACCTGTATGCTATATAGTACCTAAGGTTCCATTAAAAAGTTTCAGGGCTGTTTCTGTAACAAACATCTGGAACGTTGGATGGTCAAGCGAGTGCGAGCAGTAACCCTTGTGAGCCAGTGTGTCAAAATCAGCACCTGGGTAACACACTTTTCTAACCCCAGCACATGTGGTTTCCTATCATTACCAAGGACCCAAGAGCAAACATCAATTACTGTGAATGCTTCAGCGTTCAGCTACGGCAATAAAGCACTGAACTGGACAAGGTGTTTTGAATGGTATGTCCACCTACAGCGACATCCTTCACGTCTTGAACTGCAAAGGCCACTCAGAATACCTGGCCATTCTCTACAGGTACAGTCCCAGAAATTGTGATCGGGCCTCATATGCTTACACATGAATCTCATCAAAATCCTCACTATAGATCAGGGGTCATCTCCAGCAGATTATTTAGTCACCAGTAAATGGACGGTAAAAAAATTTGGCTGTTAGTGGGGGGACTGTTCAAAACAACCAGCTTTAGTTGGACATGTTTCATCTTATCAAAATCACATGCATTTGCATAAGCTATTTATAAAGACTGACTCCAGAGATAGCTAGAGGGGGGGTAGAAAAGGAAGTTTTTGGTTTTTCTGGTCTGTTTAGCGAGTGCATCGGAGTTGTTCAGAGTAAAGATCTGCATCAGGACCAAAAAAAAAATGCAGTTTTTAGTATACAATACAGTTTGCTTCACAAAGAAAATCGTCATTTGGCAACATGGGAGGTTCTGTATGGGTTGGTTCAGTAGTGCTGCATCTTTACTAACTGCCTTATCTATGTTATAGTCACAGTGGTGACTGTGCATAACTAATTTGGTTAGAATTACCTCTGCCAGGGGCATTATATTTCTGTCAGCAGTAATTTGTTATTTTATCTGTTTGTTTGTTTGTTTGTCAGCAAATTTACACCAAAAGGTGTTGTAATTGGAGTATGGGTTGGAGTATGGACCAGGTAACAAGCCATTAGATTTTGGTAGTGGTCCTGGTCACAATCTGGATTTGGGAATTTTTTTAAAGGATTATTTAACTTTGTGTAATAGGGGTAATTTTAATGATTTTGCATTCAGCTACAACAAAAGACTGCAATGCATCCACAAAAAAATACAATACAACATCTACATAAAATCTATCACAATCCAAAGTTTGGTCAGGATCCAAGTAGGCTTCCAGATCTGGTATATATATATATATATATATACAGTATATATATATATGTATACAGTATATATATAAAAAACGCCTCTACTTCCTGAGGATGCTGAAGAAAGCCCACCTTCCCCTATCCTCACTGTGTTCTACAGAGGGACCATCGAGAGCATGCTGAGTAGCTGCATCACTGCCTGGTTTGGGAACTGTACCGTTTCGGATCGAAAGACCCTTCAGCGAATAGTGAGGAAAGCTAAAAGATCATCAGAGTCACTCTTCCCTCTATCATGGACATTTACACTGCATGCTGCATCCGCAAAGGTAACAGCATTGTGGATGTCCCCACACACCCCTCACACACACTCCTTACCCTCCTGCCATCTGGAAAGAGGTACCGGAGCATTCGGGCCCTCACAACCAGACTGTGTAACAGTTTCTTTCCTCAAGCCATCAGGCTGCTCAACACCCAAGACTGAATGACACAAAAATCTCTCTCTCTCTCTCTCTCTCTCTCTCTCTCTCTCACACACACACACACACACACACACACACACACACACAGCCAAAACTGTACAAGATTTTAAGAACTGATCTCCAAGTTCTTTTATTCTGATATCTATATATTTATATATAAAAACCTGCAAGAGAGGATGCGATTGATCAAACAAAACATAACTACTTTAAGTCTAATTTATATGCATTAACTCATGATTTATGTTTAAGCACTTAAATGGTTTATCTGCATATGTATAAGTCAGAAATTAGCACATCCACTTCACAGCAAGAAGGTCCTGGGTTCAAGTCCTGAGATCAGGTGATTCTGTGTGGTGTTTGCATGTTCTCCCTGTGCTTACGTGGGTTTTCTCTGGGTACTCCGGTTTCATCCCACAGTCCAAAAACATGAACATTAGGCTAACTGGCTGTTCCAAATTGCCCCTAGGTGTAAGTGTCTATGGTTGTGCCCTGTGATGTTTGGTGAGTCGTTCAGGAGGTACCCTGTCTTCGTTCTGTGTCGGATAAGACATGCTCCAGCCTCCTGCTACCATAATAGAATTAATCCTTTTGGCAAATGAGTTAGTGATCTTGTTTGTTTCAACACAGAATTAACTTGTGACACCACCCTGTGCAAGCCTAGCCTCATTTCGACTTTCTTTTTCTATCAGTCCTCACACTTCTGTTTCTGCTTTCAATATTTGCAAATTCTCTCCCTGGTAGATGAGCGCCCTTCCTTATTATTGGGCCAACACAGGTATCTGGCTGTCATGCTGAGTGCATGCATGAGTATAAAAGATGAAGGAATAGGATCTTTAGGTGGTGCTGATGCAAAGCCCCTGTTGCTTGGTGACACAGACTTACTGCTATCGATCCCTCCAGGGTCGTGATAAACCGAATGTGTATATACAAGCGTGTGTGTGTGTGTGTGTGTGTGTGTGTGCCATAGGGACATAACGGCCAATGATTATTCCAGCTCACTGCTCACACTAATGTTATCAGACTGTAAAGCCTGACGGGTTGATTGAATTCCCAATTCGGCAGTAATAGTGTGTGTAAATGCCATCAGTCCACTAACAGCCCGCAGAAGGCAGACAACCCAGAGGCTTGGTTAAATAGTTCTGTTCCATACTGCATGATAAAATACATACACAAGTTTCGACAGAGTTATAAAATGCTATTCTTTTTATGTTGCAAATAAAATGAACTTGGGCAATGATCTTACACTGACTGAGACTGATATAAGATGAAACTGCTTTTCAGGGGAATGCTGCAATGACAAACACTAATTAGAGAGAAAATCAATGATGGCACTGGGAGGACACTGTGCACCATGGCACTGGGAGATAATAGCCATAATCTTCAATATGTACTAAACAGCAAATGTACTCCATGATGATGGTTGAGAACCTGGGCTCTAAGCTTTGTCACTGCATTCCATCATCCTAAGTTGTCCAAGGAAGTAGCCTACACATAACCCTTACAGGTCTTACTCTGGCAATCTGCTAATTCAACCTACATGTGTTTTTTGGACATAGAAAATGCCTGTGGCTATATGGTCACCAACCCTGTTCCTAGAGATCTACTTTATCTCCAACACCAGTTATGTCCACCTGACCATCTAATCATCGACTGAACGAGGTTCTTGGTCAGCTAAAAGAGGTGCAATCAATTTTGGATGGAGATAAAACCTGCAGGAAGACAGATCTCCAGGAACAGTGATGGTGACTACTTTTGAAAGAAAGTACTGCAGAAACATGGGTTAGCTGGGTTACTACAATGCAATCCAGCCTCAGTGTGAGCCAATGAAAGTGTCCACATACTTGGTGTCAACTGAGTGCCAGACTCCATCAAAAGATTGCTTTGCCTTCAATCCTGTTTGTTTTTTCAATGAAAAGGTTATCAAGACGTAGCCGAAGTTGGATAGTATGTATTGAAGGAACAAGACTTAACATCCTGGTTATTCCAGTTACACCAGTTAAAGTGTATCTTTGAAATATATTCAAATGTTTTGCTGGCAATTGTGATGTGGCTAGGAAGATAAATTTGCACCTTAAAGTTCAAGGCCATGGTGATGTCCAAATCAAGACGAGCCAGTTGACAGTACTTGGTTTCGGTACTTTACCAGAACGCTTCAAATGTACACTTACACAACACAACATGTACACAACACTTACAGTCTGTGGTGAGAAGTCAGAAGCTCGGTTTGAAGAAGCTTTGTGTTTACTAGTTGTATTTATGTTCCTGTCCTCACCTTCGGTCATGAAATGTAGACAGCAACCTAAAAAAATAAGGTCACAAGTAAAGGCACAGTAGAAGTTCACAACCCTGGTCCTGTAGGCCCCCCCTTGTCCTGCACATTTCAATGCTTTCCCAGCTCTATCACACCTACTTTAATTCATGAAGAGGTGTCAATTAACTAATTTGTTAAATCAGGTGTGTTGGGGAACAAGGAAAACAATAAAGTAGGCAAAGTTGGGGGTCCATGACCAGGGCTGGGAGCCTGTATCCTACAGGGTTATTGCTTTTGCTCTTCATGATGCTGTAAAGAGCTTAAAAGAATTGTTGCTGCCCCTCTGTATTAATTGGAGCTAGGTGGTATGCCCCAAGCATTACAGAAGAGTGAATTGCTCTCTTCAGCTGAGTAGAAAGGCCTTGCCACTGGCAGCAGAGTTTAACAGTCCTTCTCTTTATTTCTCAATTCACATCCCTTTCATCACATATGGCCAAAAGCTGAGGTAGTAATAGAAAGAACAAGAAAAGCACTCAAAGAGCGCAGACCTCCACCAAGGCCGTTCAGTACCCCCATATGGCACTGTAAGAAATGCAGCATTTTTATAAATGCACCATTTGTTTATTATTTGAGCCCTACAATGCAAACGTGCAGCCGTTTATACGATTGCATTGTGTATAGGGCCTGCCTTGAATAAGAGGCCTTGTGCTTGAATGAGGAAGTGTTAATAATTGGATTATTTTTGTGATAATTGGCCTAAAAGTTGTACAGAAAGGTAAAGGAATGAGATTACACCATCGAACACAAGCCTAGAAGTTACGCTTCAGTATGGTCCGGATACAGTAACTCGGATGACTATGTCATCTGCGCTAAAAAATTTTTTTTTTTAAATATCCCCTGCATCCAGACAATAATCTAGATCACTGCCAAAATTTATTCAATTGTTTCTTGTATCATGTCTGACTCATCCTGAAATTTTCATCAAAATTCCATCATAAGTTGTTGAGTAATGTTGCTAACAGACAAACAAACCAACCAACGCCGATGAAAATATAACATCCTTGGTGGAGGTAATAAAGTTGCACGAAAAAAAGGAAATTAGAGTCTTCTGCGGGGTTGCTGGGTTGTACTCTCTGGGACAGGGTGAAGAGCTCAAGAATAATGGATAATAACTTGATGTATTGCTGTGGCTCATCCATATCATAAGGACCTAGCTGAGGTGGTTTAAGCATCTTACAACAATGCCCCCTGGTGGGCTCCTGATAGACCCAAGATACCAGGGCAGACCTAACCCCCTGCTAGAGAGATTACGTCTCAGTGTTTGCTTCGACAAATCCAGGGAGAAGTTGAAATCTGTCGTCAAAGATGATGACGTCTCAGCATGCTGCCACATACCACACCAGGGAAAAGATGATGATTGAAAGAATAAATAAACGACTTTTTAGTTGCCTGGACAGTAGTAAACATTGCACAGGGTAGCAGGTTCTGATCAGATAATTATATGTACTGTATAGTAAGCTAGGTTAACTCTTGAATAAAGGTTGTTTCAAATCCCCTTTGCAAACTTTAGGAACTGTTAACAAATATGTTTGTGAGTTGTTGATATGTAACAGTGACCTCTATAATGACCTAGCTGACTAGCAACACTGCATATCATTTTGAAATCTGATTGGTGCTATTGAAATGTCTTTTACTCAACGATTTTTATAGCTACTTAATTTAAAAAAAAGTGGTTAGCACATCCGCCTAACAGAGAAGGACCTGGGTTTGAGTCTCAGGTCAGCCGTTTCTGTGTGCTTGTGTGGGTGTTTTGTGTTCTGCAAGTGCTTGTGTGGGTTTCTTCCGGGTACTCCAGTTTCCTCCCACAGTCCAGACATGCACATTAGACAGAATGGCTGTTGCAAATTATCCCACATTTGTGAATGGTAGTTTGTGTTGGCACTGTGATAGTCTGGCGAGCTGTTCACTTTGGCCAGTGTAGGCTAAGAGAGGCTCCAGCTACCCTGCAATTCTAGTAGGATTAAACAGTTCGTCAAATGAGTGAGTGAGTGAGTGAGTGAGAAGTATTAGCCCTGTGGTAGACTGGTGACACTCACGTCTCACTCGAAGTCAGCTGGAATTGGCTTTATATTTCCCTGCGACCCTGCCAGATAAACAGTACAGAGAATGGAGAGGTGAATGTTCTAATGTCAATAAATCATATTGGTAAACTTTCTGCTTCCTCCTACAGTATCAGTCATTAAGTGGATGGAAAAGAGACTGTAAAGCTGTCCTCACACTAGGGCTGTTCTGACTGTGGTTCAGCACAGGTCCAAACAAGGTGACATCGTCTTGACTCTGCGATGGTGTCCGCCATCAATCGGCACTGACCCCCATAAACCACGGGATTTTCAAAATGTTTGAAACTAGCTAGTTTGTTGACTAACTGCTGTGATGTCAACTTTCGCAACCTTTCTATAGCGTGTTCAATACAACCTCACTACAACCTATTCATACCGTATTTTCACCTAAAAATACTGCCACACCACCATCATTTTAAACTATGCTAAACCTCCCCTAAAACCGCCTTCATACGAGCCGTTTTTTTGCCATACCGCTGTCATATTTTGGCGCTTCATATTTTGGTTTGTTAGAACCACCCCATGTGTAACCTGTTTATATACAACACAAAGCTGAATGACTTACATGTTACATTTTGAAGTGCAGAAATTGTGGAAAATTGTGCTTCTTTAATTGATAGCATTAAATAAAGTAATTGTATTTGCTGACAGTTGTAAAGATGATTAAATTATAAGTGCTAGATTTGAAATTAGTATGTATTTGACATTGACAATGTATGCCAGCAAAACATTTTGCAAAGCTCGTAAAAAGTTCACAATACTGTAAGAAGAAACTTTCATTCGGTCATGCTTGGTGGGTCGGTGAGCTCTCTGGAATTAAGTCTAATGGTTCAAATTAGCTTATCCAGGCATACTTTAAGAACAAAATATTTTCAGCTCGCAGTGTGTGTGCGTCTGTGTGTAGATTAATAAAAACAGCATTAAAACCCTCTCTATATGAGAGCTTCCTGTTCAGACTGATCTTGACCGCCTGAATATTTCTGCTTTTCATGAGAGCTATTTCAGTCTTACTCTGTGTGTGTATGTGTGTTTATGCGCTTGGAGGCTTCCTACGCCTCTTTCACTTCGATATCTCATGGGCACAGAGAAGCTGGCTTTCCCAGATTACACCCATTTCCCGAAGAAGGAGGTTGACTCAGCATGGAACTGCATACAGATGTGTTAGCACATGCATATGTGTGTGTGAGAGACAGAAAGATGATGTGCATTCATTCTATTGGTTGATTGCGCAGGGAAAAAAATGTGTGATTAGCTGAACAATGAAGGAGGAAACATGTAATTTGGTACATGTGAAGAGATTGTGCACTGGCTTGGGCGTTACTTCTCAGTTCATTTATGTTTCCTGTTCTGTGTCCTGCAACCCGCAGATTTTGAGGGCATAACAAACACCGGATGTTTTGTGCAGTATGCACATAAATAAGAGAGAGTGACGGGAACGGTAGGATATCTAGACAGACAAAAGGGTGTTGAATGCGTAACTTTGTTTTATTCTTTCAGCAATATCGTTTTGGAAGACTCGTTTTCCAAAAAAAAAAGTATATATACTCAAAAGAGGGCAACAGGGAAATGTGAATTATTTTTAGTTTCTTTACAGAGGAAATATTCCTTTTCTTGTGGACTAGAGGGAAACAAAGAAGAAAGACACAGAGAGAAGAGACACGAAGGGTGCTAGAGGAGGATGGCCAACAATCTGCGCAAAGGAAAACGTTATCAGAGAGAGAGAGAGAGAGAGAGAGAGAGAAAGAGAGAGAGAGAGAGAGAGAGAGAGAGAGAAAGGCAATGAGAGACTGTAGGACAGGCTGACTGAAACGCCTCTTTGTGTGGTTATGTTCGAACACTTTCACTTCCTATTAAACAGCCAATCATTAAACCAGAAATGCAAATGTTATAATTATTTGTTCCCTGCAATTCCATCACACAGGCGGATCACGACTGGGGTCAAATATATCTCATAAGAAATGCACTAATAAATTAAAGGGGCCCGAATTTTTATCCATGACATGAGTCTATGACTCTGGAGGAAAATTAATATTTGAACTCACCATCCATAACACACTCACCTGATTTCTGTACTTCTTCACTAAGCTCCGCCCCTAAACTCATGGACACGCAATGCCAAGTAGGGCTGGTTTGGAACCAGGATTTTGGGGTGCGTACAATACCAGTTTGTACCAATGCAAAAAGAAAATAATCACACAAGCTAATAAAATTGATTAACATTAAAAATGCCATTATTTACACATTGTATTATTTAGAAGAAAGCAGTGACTGTTTTTAGTAAAAATACTAAAAAATAAATAATAAAAGCCCTGTTCATAAATAAACAGCAGATTAATGGGGTGTTTTTGTGCGATTAGTTGAAAATCATTGTACACAGAAATAAAAATATCCTCCTTGGATCTCGTGTGTGTGTGTGTGTGTGTGTGTGTGTGTGTGTGTGTGTGTGTGTGTGTGTGTGTGTGAGTGTGGTCTGTTTTGATTCCTAAAACTGGAATACCCAAAACTTTCACTTCTTAAGAGCATGTACATAATCTCCAACACTACCAAGTGATTCCATCAGACAGTCATGTACAATTTTCTAAAGGCCTTTAGAATTATTCCAATCAGCAATAACATTAACACCACCTGACTGGTCTGCTGCACACCAATCTGCAATGCATGGTGTGTACTGATACATGCATGCACACACAAACATATATACACTCACCCGCCACTTTATTAGGTACACCATGCTAGTAACGGGTTGGACCCCCTTTTGCCTTCAGAACTGCCTCAATTCTTCGTGG
>JAQMYF010000011.1:13162722-13174029 GCA_030014195.1 Neosilurus mollespiculum | reverse complement strand
TGTTTGAAAAACTGTATGTGCATGTTGCACCTCTCCTCAGTGGCCTCAGAATGAGAAGGAGGGGGAGGTTTGAGGAGGTGATTTATTGTTGAAAAAAGTTGTTTAGAGTTATTAGGACTGCTATTGATGATGTTGGAGTAAAACCTGGTCCGTGCAATCCTCAGAGCTTCTGTATATGCCCTCTGGTGTTCCCTGTATACCTGTTTGTGCACAGTCAGTCCAGAGGCTTTGAGCTGTCGTTCAAGGACACGCCCAGCCGTCTTCATTTCTCGTAGCTCACAGGTGTACCAGGGTGCTGAGTGTGTAAATGAGACGGATCTGGATGTTAGGGGGGCATGACATTCCAGAAGACTGCTCAGGGACCTGATGTAATAATCCACAGAGGCAGCAACAGAGTAGGACTAGAAGAGAGAAGTTGAAGATCCAGAGCCAACGCATCTGAGTTTATGTTCTTCAGATTTCTGAAATGGATCTGTCGCTTTGATTTGATATGCAACAAACAAATTGTCCTCCTAGAAGTCTCAGCCTTGTCTTCTACCTCAGAAACTAACCAACCGACTGCAGAAACACTCATTTAACTACATCTTCAGTCTTTTCGAAAGACTCACTAAATCACACGTTCTGTGATCAGAGTCAATCCGTGCAATGAAGCTTGCAGTAATTACTTTCCTTTGTTAGCAGACTACTCTGGCTCTTGCACTCTGTGTATGTGACTCCCTTTATTACAGGTTTCTGGGATTGATTTTTTTTTCTTTCTGCCTCTATCTTCTTCTATCTCTTTCTTCTGGATCAGATCAGTTTGCTTAGCAGCACTGAGTGGTTGAAATTAACTGAGAATTGAGACTCAAAATGTGAGCACTGGCACTGAAGTATAACAAAAGCTAAGAGGCATGAAAATTGTTTTCAACCTTGCCAAAAAGGACACAACATGATTGATTAGTGCATACAAAAGCATGCTCAGCAGGAGATGAAAATATGAGCATGACTGGTCCAAAGATGGGGTAAATAATAGTCTAGTGTCTAAAACCCACACAAATCTGTGGCGTAAAACTCCAATAGTCGAAAATAAAACTAAATAAATCATCCCTTTCTGAGTTTATGGGGGACGACACAGTGGCTTAGTGGTTAGCATGTACACCTCACAGCAAGAAGATCCTGGGTTTGAGTCCCGGGCTCAGCCATCTGGGTACTCCAGTTTCCTCCCATAGTCCAAGGACATGTATATTAGGCTAACTGGCTGTTCAAGATTTTCCCCTAGGTGAGGATTTGAGTGTGAATGGTTGTGTGTGTTTTGGCCCTGTAATGGTCTGGCAAGCTGTTCAGGCTGCCACCTGAGGCTCCAGCCTCCCAAAGACGCTGATAGGATTAAGCGGCATGTAAAAGAACCATTGCTGTTGTTCATAAAGAGTATGCCACTGGGTTGCCGTCAGCTTGTTTCTGCTCTGCAATGGCCTGGCAAGATGTCCAGGGTGTACTCTGCCCTCGCCCAAAGTCGGCTAAGATGGGCGCCAGCCTCTCCGCGACCCTAATTAGGATTAAGCGGTTCAGAAAAGGAATGGATGAATGGGTTCGGCTAATGAGTGAGTAAGTGAGTGAGTGAGTGAGTGAGTGAGAGTGATTTCGTTTGAAGCCAGCAATCAGACTTGATCTGTCTTTTGAGTATATTGAGACATTCTGGGTTTACTTTTTGAATCCTGCTGAAACTGCCAGATTGGAAGTAGACAGAGGAAAAAGTAAACACTAAAGTCAAGGAACAACCAACCCATCTGTGATAGACAGTCTTAAAAATTGATGGATGGATGAATGGATGGCACTACTGAGATTCTGTTTTTTTCCAAGGCTGTCTTTTGTAGCTTTATATTACTTGGCCTATCCCATTTGTTTATTTATCAATCTGGCTGTGTCTACCACCTTGACTAATACGGTGAAGTATACAGCTATGCAATCTTCAAAGAAAAACAGTGACAGATGAATGGTAACTATCATAGGATGCCACCTCTTGACCAAGTTTGTCAAATTTCTGCCCAGCAAGAGCTGCCCCAGTGAACTTCAAGTGCTATTATTCTAAAGTGGAATGCATGTAGGAAAAACAACAGCTTAGTCACAAGTGCTGGACTACGAAAGTTCACATAGCTTCAAGTGCTTATGGCATAAAAATAAAAATTAGCGGTGCACTGTGCCCTGTTGCAACACTCACTACTGAGTTGCCAACTGGCTCTGGCAGCATGGTCAGCTCAAGAACTCTATGCAATGAGTTCACATGGCCAAGACTAAGATTACAATCGCTAATGTAATCTGGAGTGATATAAAGGATATTGCTGTTGGACTGTGGAGTAGTGGGAAGACTGTGGAGTGAATCACTCTTCCCTATCTTTCACTATCTGGCTCTGGTGAACAAATCTGGGATCCCAAAAAGCACTTCCTTAAATGGTTGAAGCAAACTTGCATAATTGTTTAGGCTCTTTTCAATGGCTTTGGCTAGTTATCCTAAATAATATCACGCCACAATTTGGTGCAGCCGTTTAGAGAAGGCGTAAGGGAGGGTCGTTCCTGTTTTAAGGATGACAATGCACCTGGGTGCAAAGCGAGGACTATAAAGCCATGGGTTGTCCAAGATGGTGTGAAGGAACTTGAGTGGTCTGTATGGAAAATTGATCTCAACTCCACTGAACACCTTTGGAATGAATTGTAATGCCACATAAATGCCAGGTCTTCTGACATGGCATCAGTTTATAACCTTACTAGCTCTTGTGATTCAATGGCCAATTCAGCCATAACCAAATGCCTTTCCAAAAAACCAGGGCCTATTATAGCAGTACATGGAGGACTTTATATGATTTTCAAATGGTATAAATTCACCATATACTTCTCCATATACTGGACCTTGTAGCAGACAGAAAACTCACTTATTTGCCAAACCACTTAATCCTATTAGGGACGCGGGGAGGCTGGAGCCCATCTCAGCCGCCACTGATTAAAGGCGGCATACACCGTAAACAGTTCACCAGTCCACTGCAGGTACAACACACACACACACACACACACACACACAAACACTTATATTTACATCTATGGGCAATTTAGAACAGTCAATAAGCCCAAAGTGCATGTCTTTGGACTGTAGGAGGAAACAAACACAGAACATGCAAACTTCACAGAGAAGTGCCCTCGTCGAGCCTGTGACTCAATCCCAGTACCTTCTTGCTGTGAGGCGGACCTGCCAACCACTGCGCCACCAGACAGAGAACTGTACAAGTACAATTTTAAAGAGCTTCTGCAATGTTTTAATATTACACAGATGTTTTCCTTTTCGTTACATTTTCTTATCTAACAAATACGATAACAGACACTCAACACACTCCAACTGGCTTCAAAACAGTTGCTAAAAGTCGCAGAAATAAAAGCTCTTAAAAGAGTCACAGTAGATCATTATGAATACTCTCAGTCTGGGGTCAAGGGTCAAACTCAATTTTCCTCTGTTGTCCAGGCTTCCAGAGAGTTTTCCACAGTACATGTGTAGAAAACAAAGATTCTCAGAGCTGACGTTTAAAGAAAGCAGGACGTGTGTTATGGGAAGGCTGTGTTACATTGGTAGGATGAGATAAGGACAGGGTCGGGCTTAGTCTTGACCCCGGCAGTTGACCTCATTACCTGATGACACACACTGGCAGTTCAATGACAGGCCAATACGGACGAACAGACAGGAATCCGGATGCACAAAAACTCTGCATTCCCCAGAATTCATCATATCACATCACTGCAACTTAAAAAAAACACACTTATGTGAGAGTATGCAATACCACCTGATTTAAATAGAATAAAAGTCAAAGTTATGAAGTGGAACTGCTCGTCCATGCATGCACAGATGTATGCGTTCAGCACACACACACACACACACACACACACACCCTTGCAAACACAAAGTAAGGAAGCACCACAAGGAGAACGTGCCTCGTTCAGTGGAGGAACTGAAAGACTCCAGAGGTGCCATAATGAGATCAGGACAATCAATGCACAACAGAACAGGTCTCTCTTGACCCTCACATCCCAGCACTGAAACTCGACACTGCAGTCCTTCTTGGTACAGACCCATCTGTCCTTTTTCCTCTCTCCTAAGAGGACAGGTGTAGAAGAACACACCACAGCTGTCTGGGTTTATTATAAGGGCCAGAATGAAAAAAAATGACTTAAGGGACTGCGACAGGACTACTCCAGGGTGTCGCTGGGTGGCTTTCGAGAGTTCAGCATCACCTTGGAGATATCTTTCGGCTCCATACAACCTAGGGCAGATGTGCAACCAGTGACTTTGGCTGCAAAACCGAATAAATAAATAAATAAATAAATAAATAGATTAGCCTTCAGCTATTAAAAGTTTCAACATGTTGGAGGACGTGGAAGTCTGTGCATGACTGATAAATACTTCTAATGTTTTCTACACTTGTAACTTGGATACCAGGTGCTAAGAATAAACAAATGAACACTGTTAACTCGACACAGCTGACTTGGTTCATTCAGCACTGGAGAGTTTGTGCACAAATGCTGCGTCGTGATGCAATTAATCCGCCTGCACCATGAGCAGCATCCTGCAGTTTGCATCACCAAAAGCACCAGCAACTGCAGGTACATTTCATAGATTTATTAATGCTTTGCAAATGATAAACACAATGCATGCATGCGTGCAATCATACGCGCGCGCGCTCTTCGCTCTTCATACCTCCAAAGTTTGGAGAAGCCAGGTCCAGTCTCGCGCGCTGAAGAACTCCTGAGATCAGCTGTGTTTAAACCATGTGATGCAGAACTCCAGCCTTCCTCACTGCTGCTTCTTCCAGAGAACCGTCCCAGGGTCTGAGTTTGGAGTGATGTGATCTGCGCGGATTAAAGCGCGTCCTTCCTTCCACACTGCTCGTGCCTGTTGCGGCTGCGGGTTTTTTTTTTTTTTTTTTTTTTTTTTTTTTTTTGAAGCTGCGCCTGCGTGCGATTGTCCTCTGCAGTGCTGCTGGACTTCTCCTCTCCACCTGCAGGGGTCGCCAAAACCACAGCGCTGCCTCTTGGTGTTCTAGGTTGCCAGATTGGCAAGAAAACATGCTGGGATGCGTGAAATCATATGCCATTGGTGATTATTTTACTGTAACCACATGCTAAGATGGAGGCACGGTGGCGCAGAGGTTAGCACGTCCGCCTCACAGCAAGAAGGCCAGAAGGCAAGAAGCAAGAAGGCGATTCCTGGATTCAGGCGTTTCTGTGTGGAGTTTGTCCAAAAACATGCCCAGGCTGTTTCAAATCACCCACGGGTGTGAGTGTGAATGGTTGTATGTGTGTTGGCCTTGCAGTGGCGAGCTGTTCAGGGTGTACTCCGCCCTCGCCAAGGAGTCGGCTGCGATCGGCACCCTAATTAGGATTATACAAATTAGAAAATGAATTAAATAATGAACATGCTATGGTGCTTGCATGGGTTTCCTCCAGGTACTCCAGTTTCCTCCCACAGTCCAAAAACATGCACAGTAAGCTGATTGGCCGTTCTAAATTACCCCAAGGTGTGAGAGTGAATGTGAATGGTTATATGTG
This sequence comes from Neosilurus mollespiculum, assembly GCA_030014195.1. Classification (NCBI taxonomy): domain Eukaryota; kingdom Metazoa; phylum Chordata; class Actinopteri; order Siluriformes; family Plotosidae; genus Neosilurus; species Neosilurus mollespiculum. Next base: position 13,168,464 of record JAQMYF010000011.1, on the reverse strand, counting down.
TGTTGGACCCGCGATGGTCTGGCGAGCTGTTCAGCATGTACCCCGCTGTTCAGAGTGTACTGGGATTGGTGCCAGCCTCCCCGTGACCCTAATTAGGATTAAATAGCTGAATGAATGAACATGCTATGGTGGAAGCATGGTGGTTATCACGTCCGCCTCACAGCAAGAAGGTCCTGGGTTTGAGTCTCAGTTTCAGTGAAGGCATTTTTGTGTGGAGTTTGGATGTTTTCCTGCTTGCATGAGTTTCTTCCATGTACTCCAGTTTGCTCCCATAGACTAAAGCACATTGGGCTAATTGGCCCTTGTTGTTGTGTGTGTTTGTGTGTGTGTGTGTTGGCCCTGCGATGGTCTGGTAAGCTGTTAAGGGTGTACCCTGCCTTTGCCCAGTGTCGGCTGAGATAAGCTCCAGCCTCCCTAATAGAATTAAGCGGTTCCGAATGATGAGTGCATGTCTCTGGATTGTGAAAGGAAACAGGAGGACCTGGAGGAAATCCACAGAAGCATGGGAAGAACATGCAGAAATGCTCTTGCCGAGCTCGGGACTTAAGCCCGGGACCTTCTTTCTTACCGCTAGGCCACCATGCCACCTCTAAATCAAAATATAATGTTATTACCAATGTAACCATGCAGTAGGTTTATAGGTACGTGTTGCCATGACTCACTTTATTGACCCAGTATAAGTGAGAACTGTAATAACACATTGTAATAACACATTTGTCTGAAGGAATGGGATCAACATTAAAACTAAGAGAATCTGAGAGTTACTGAAATTGCCCAATGGATAAAATATGACTGAAGCAGTTATAAAGGCAATATTTAGCACAATGTCATTAGAGAATTTTCTCATCAGGTGATTGCAAGATCAAATCACAACAATCTTCAAACCTGGAAGCCCAGGAGAGTGGAATTATTCTCTCCGCTGTCAGTCGCTCTGTCTGTAAGCATATACACTATTCTGCAAAAGTCTTAGGCATCCTATTTTTAGAAGAGACTTTGTAGAAGACCTACATTATTGAAACATACCAACACATGGCTGATATAATGTCAGATATTTCTGACATTAGTTTTCCAAAGCAAAAAAAAAAATCGAATGTTACAAGAAAAAAAGTTTGAATGTCAGCAAAGAAAACCACAAGTTATGTAAGAGAGCATCTCTCAGCCAGAAAACATAAAATTTTAAATATATAAGAAAATGAAATGCAAGTGCTACAGACTAGACTCTAGAGAAACCGTTTCTAGTTCTGCAAGGCGCTCAGTAAGTCATACCAGCCCAATTTTTTAAAAACTAAATAAAAAATTTACCCAAAATTATTTTTTTAAGAAAAGGGCCATCACACTACATATCGACTTTGTTTAATTTATTACTGATCACTAATATTTATAGTATTTTTTGCATATGTGTGCCTAAGGTTTTTGTATATACAGTATGTGGGGTAGGGCAAAAAGCACTTAATTTTTTAAGTATGTGGTGCCGGTGGTATAGTGATTTGGGTGCTGGGCTCATGGGTTCAAATCCTCATTAGACCCCAACCGTTCTAAGACCCCTGGTCAAGGTCTGTCCACTGACCAGTATAAATGGGTACCAGTAAAAATACTGGAAGGGTAACCTGTGATGGGCTAGCATACCATTCAGAAGGAGTTGAACCCTTAGTCGCTTCATGGTACATAAACTGGGATAAGCTCTGGCTGTGATGAGCCACTAGACTTGGGTGTAAAATCCCAAAAGACTTACATATGTTTAACTACTGGGCGGCACGGTGGTACAGTGGTTAGCATGTCCACTCTCACCTCACAGCAAGAAGGACCTGGGTTTGAGTCCTGTACTTGGGCGTTTCTGTGTGGAGTATTTTTTACACGTGCTTGCATGGGTTTCTACCATGTACTCCGGTACCCTCCTACAGCCCAAAAACATTAGCCAAATTGGCTGTTCAAAATTGGCTCTGTGTGTGAGTGTGAATGGTTGTGTGTGGCACTGATATAGTCTGTTGAGGTGTTCAGTGTGTACCCCTCCTTCGTCTAGTGTCAGATGAGATAGGCTCCGGCTGCCCCATGACCCTAATAGTAGGATTAAGTGGTTTGGCAAATGAGTGAATGACATGAGTGTTTAAAGTGTGTATTGAATATCGGTCAGGGTAGTTATATTACATCATGTCCGTTCTAGCAAAACAGACTGGTTCAAGCTAGACCAACTGATGCCTGATGGCAAATTAGCCAAATAGTTAGAGCTACGTAATATTATCTAGATCCAACTGGGAGACCTAAACAAACCAAGGCCAGCAAATTATTTTTAAAGAAAAATTTGTCATTATGAAGTATAAAATGTGGATTTTTTTTTTTTTGTTCTAGAGCTCTGTTTAGTCCTTAAGAGCCTTACAAATCTAGATGAAATCAGGTGTGAGATTTTAATTTTTCGCCCATTATAACATAGTTTATTGATGCTGCAATGACCAGATTTAACCACTAGATGCCGCCAGAAGTCTGCTCCATTATTAAAGGAACCTTATTATAGGAAGCTGCAAACAAATAAAAAAAACGAATATTTGTGAAAAAATATTAAATACCCTACTCAACAATTTAAACTGTGATGTTTGTTAATAACACATAAAGGTGTGGTAAAGTTATTGATTCTAATCATGAATTCATTCATTCATTATTTCATTTTCTGAACCATTTATTCTGACTTGGGTAATGGAAAGACTGGAGCCTATCAAAGCCGACTGTGGGCAAAGGGACACGGTACACTTTGAACAGCTTGCCAGTCCAGGGATATCACTGGGCCAACACACACACAACCATTAATACTCACACTCATAATAATAATAATAATAATAATAATTATTATTATTATTATTATTATTATCATTATTATTATTATATTATTATTAGTATTATTATTATTATTAAATACTTACAATTAGCCTAATGTGCATGTCTTTGGACTGTGGGAAGAAACTGGAGTACCCAGAGGAAACCCACACAAGCACAGGGAAAATAACCTGAATGCTCTCGCCAAGCCCATGACTCAAATCCAGGACCTGCTCTATATATATATCTATCCTAAGTCGATTTTCTGTTGAACAGTACTCAATACATCAAAGTAGAGCGAAATATATGGTACGTGAGAAAAATAAACGACTACAATTTCATCCCGACTGTGAAACAGGCTTGTCAGGATGAAATTGTAGTCTTTTATTTTTCTTACATACCATATACATATATAGCAAAGCCAATGTCAGGGTCTGAATGGGTTAAAAAGTAGAAATTAGGGATTGTTTTGACTCAATTATATTATTGTCAGGTGAACATATTTGTCATATTTTTTCTGTATTTCCCATTTATCGTAAATATAGACAGAGATGAGAGTCTCTTGATGGAGTTTAATTTCAGGGCAAGAACACACACACACACACACACACACACACACACACACACACACACACACAAAACCCCAAACATCACTACATTCATACAAAGAGGCTGGCTTGTTTTAATTACAAGCATGATTTTTGACTGCAGTATTAGAAACATGCTTTCCAAAATGTCTTTTAAGCTTACATAATAAAGAAACAAAACTACCTTCTTAAATCTAAGATCTAGTGCACACAGTCTATATGAAAAAAGTCTGCTGGGCTTTATACACCCAAGTCTACCAGCTCATTAGAGCTGGAGCATATCCCAGTTTTTGTAGCGTGAAGCGACTAGGAGTAACCTATATGGTACCTGTTTATACTGCTGGGTGGACAGAGGGACACTTAAGACCTTGCCCAGGGGTCTTAGCACGGTGATGGTCTAATGGGGATTTGAACCCCTGACCTCTCTGATCATGAGCCCAGCACCCTTACCACTACACCCCACTACAGGTTACATGGTAGTGCTCATAATAACTTACATAAAGATTTATGAGGCAAGTTTGCCAAAATATCTGTAAGTGTGAAATTTGCGACATAATGAGGGACTGAAAATTCTTCCATTATGCAATCGTTGAGAACCATATTCAGATGCTGCATGTTGCATCTCACCAGAATGGCGGCGCTTCGTGCAGATCTTCCACTGTCCGCTAGTGGGAGCTAGTGAGGACAATTCCGGTTCTGTTTACCGAATTATTTGGCTCACCCGGAAGAGCCGGCTCTTTTATCTCTTAAACGATTCTTTCAGGCATGACACCTCTGATTTCATCCTGTTTCAACCAGTGTACTTATTACTTATATTATTATAATATATATTAAACCTTATAAAGCAAAAAATAAACTAAAAAAAAAGAACGAAAAAGAAAAAAAAAGAAAAAAAGAAAAAAGTAAAAAATTATAATAAAAACTTGGTATAACTTAAAACTTATGTGAAAATTCTTAGCCCAGCGATGCTCTGGAGAGCTGTTCAGGATGTAGCCTGCCTTTGCCCGGAATCGGCTAGGATGGCCTCCAGCTTTCACGTGACCCTAATTAAGGACAGAACAGTTTGGAAAATAAAATGAATTTTTTTTTAATTCTAATGCTAATTTAATGTCCATATCAAATAAAATATTCTAATAAATAATTAAATATCAGAAACACAAACCCCTGCAAACAAATCATGCTGAAAATAAAACATGGTGTGGGATATCACAAAGGAAAAATACATTTTTAACTTCATTCATTCATTCATTCACCAAACCGCTTAATCCTACTCGGGTTGAAGGAGACTGGAGCCTATCTCAGCTGACCCTGGGCAAAGGCAGGGTACACCCTGAACATCTCGCCAATTCATTGCAGGGCCAAACATTTGTAAAAAAGAGGAAAAAAAACAAAAAACAAACAAACAAACAAACAAAACATTAAAATTTTAAGTTGGCATCCTTGACAACCTTCATCAAGCATTGATCCGCATCAACTCAGTGTTGCATAAGAACCAATCAGCATCAACTCAGCAATGCATAACAGCCAATCAGCATCAACTGAGTGCTGCATAAGAACCAATCAGCATCAACTCAGTGATGCATAACAACCAATCAGCATCAACTGAGTGCTGCATAAGAACCAATCAGCATCAACTCAGCAATGCATAACAGCCAATCAGCATCAAGTCAGTGCTGCAAAAGAACCAATCAGCATCAAATCAGCAATGCATAACAGCATATACTCAGTGATGTACAACAGCCAATCAGCGCTTTTTGTCAGTCATTATGAATCTGTATACCTAGGAATGATAAATAAAATAAACTATTTTATTGGCATTCATGATTACTTAGGCTACATATTTATCAGATTTTTTAAAAAAGTTGAAATTTCTCTATCATTGTTTTCTAGTTCTTGCCTCATTAGTGTGAGATGTAATGAAGTTAAATAGAAGTTTCTTCCTACAGTCCAAATACATCCACATTAGGCTAATTGGCCCTGAGTGTGAGTGAGTGTGTGTGTGTGTGTGTGTGAGTGAGTGAGTGAGTGAGAGTGAGAGAGAGTGTGTGTGTGTGTGTGTGTGTGAGTGAGTGAGTGAGTGAGTGAGTGAGAGTGAGAGAGAGTGTGTGTGTGTGTGTGTGAGTGTGTGTGTGAGTGTGTGACTGAGTGAGAGTGTGTGTGTGAGTGAGTAAGTGAGTGAGAGTGTGTGTGTGTGTGTGTGAGTGAGTGAGAGAGTGTGTGTGTGTGTGTGTGAGTGAGTGTGTGAGTGAGTGAGTGAGAGTGTGTGTGTGTGTGAGTGAGTGTGTGTGTGTGAGTGAGTGAGTGAGTGTGTGTGTGTGTGAGAGTGAGTGAGTGAGTGAGTGAGTGTGAG
>JAQMYF010000011.1:13144502-13162360 GCA_030014195.1 Neosilurus mollespiculum | reverse complement strand
TGCGTGTGTGAGTGAGTGAGTTAGTGAGTGAGTGTGTGTGTGTGTGTGTGTGAGTGAGTGTGTGTGTGTGAGTGAGTGAGTGAGTGTGTGTGTGTGTGTGAGTGAGTGAGTGAGTGAGTGTGTGTGTGTGTGTGAGTGTGTGTGTGTGAGTGAGTGAGTGAGTGAGTGAGTGTGTGTGTGTGTGTGTGTGTGTGTGAGTGAGAGAGTGTGTGTGTGTGTGAGTGAGTGTGTGTGTGTGTGTGTGTGTGTGTGAGTGAGTGAGTGAGAGTGTGTTGCCCTGTGATGGATTCGGCAAGCTGTTCAGGGTGTACCCCACCTTCACCCAGAGTGGGCTGAGATAGGCTCCAGTCTCCCTGCGACCCTGGTAGGAATAAGTGGTTCTACAGATGAGTAAATGAATAAACCAGCTTAGGTTTTGTATGTAAAGTTAGCTGTGATTGGCTCCAGCTTCCCCCACAACCCTGATGAAAAGGCTCTCAAAAAAAGAGTCGACTCCCAACTTTGATGCAAATGATTCACATAAATGATTCACATAAACGATTCATATTCGCGACCGATATCCTACTCGAGCAGGCTGTGCGGATGGAGATGATGAGGTCCAGAGATAAAGTAATTAGGTATAACCAGTGATTGCTGAGTAAAAGGGAAGGAATATCCTGATATCCTGGTGTGGAGCCACGTGGTGTACGCGTGGCGCTTTCTTCCTGTTTCAAGGTGAGCACATGTTCAGTGAATCATCACCACCAGATTAGCAGATAGAGGTACTGGGAACATTGTGCGTTAAGACTCTAATGAACATGTGGGCTTTGTTTAGATTGATGTTCCATCTTATTATAAGGGTAATGAGCGTAATAAGATTTGCCTGTGGGTTTATTTAGGTCATTAAACTTGACGTTGCCAAATATCTAACAAAGCAGGCATTGTTGTACCTGATGTTGGCTTTAGTCGAGGGTTCAGTCGTGAAGGATGCACTTTAAAGCAAAGAAATCACATTCAGAGTCGCCAAAAATATATAATGAACTGCTGTTGGTTTATTCTTTGTTCAAATGTTGGTTGTACTTCACTGTCCCGGATGTTGGTGTACTTAGTAAATACAGAACACACACAACCCTTGGCAGGTCATTTCAGTAGATTGACAGCTGATGCTCATAAAATCAATAGAAGTCATTTATGTACGCGTGTGTGTGTGTGTGTGTGTGTGTGTGTGTGTGTGTGTGTGTGTGTGTGTGTGTGTTGGGTTAGTCAGCATCTCTGCCTCACTGCATGAAGGTGGGTTTGAGCCAGGCTCGGCAAGGGTGGTTCTTTGTGGATTTGCATGTTCTCCGCATGCTTGCATGGGTTTCCTCTGAGTAATCCGGTTTCCTCCCACAGTCCAGACATGCATGTACAATAGTCCGACTGCCTGTTCTAAATTGACCCTAAGTGTTAGTGTGAATGAGTGTGTTGCCCTGTGATGGTCTGGTGAGCTGTTCAGGGTGTACCCTGCCTTTGTCCAGTGATGGCTGAGATAGGCACCAGCTTCCCTGTGACCTTAGTAGGATTAAGCAGTTCGGCAAATGAGTGGATGATGCAACTGTACTTTAGGGGCTGGTGGTAATAAGTCATGAATGTCATAGTATAACAATAGAAGCAACTGGAGTTATTTTTATACTGTTGGGTCAATTATATCCATGTCATCCCTTCCAGCAAACCATCATAATAGCAAGATCATTCACAAGAAAGGAACCTCACATTCCTGTTTGAGGTGTGAAATCTGCTGAGATCGTCTGCTGTTGTAGGCCAAGGGTGTAAAACAAGTTTTTACTGAGGGACAAATCATTAAATTTCTAGGTCACCGAGGGCTGAATTATCACTGAACTTGTGTTTAAAAAAGGGCAGCAATGAAAACTGCATGACACACTTGTTACTTTGGGCTTTTGCCCCCTTTTCCTTATTTTCACTTCCTTGTTTGATTATGCTTGACAGCAACTTTTAATCTTTGTTAATGGTGTATAATGCGCTCACAATACTTACAGCACTTCAGCTGTGAAGGTATCGAACACGTTCAGTAAATCTGGCTCACACACTCAGGGAGGTGGACATTTGGGGGTGAAGGATGAGATAAGTTGAAGGTCTGTAATGGCCATCTTGGCAATGCAACCAAGCAGTTTTTTATGTTTGGTTTTTTAACCTCATTTTAGTGATCAGCTGAAAATTCTGATGTCATGAAACATATCTCAACAATTTTTTTTTTTTAACATATTTTCCAGGTAAATGGATGAAGAGTCATTGTTGAGGGATGGAAATATGGAATCACCTTTCAATTGGAATTTCTATCATACAAATACTGGCACATGTCTAAAAATGCAAATTATTCTGCAGTTAAAATAGAGTGCAATTTTAAAAAAGATCTTGAGAAGCTGGTGGACTTGGCTAGTTGCAAGAAAACATGGCCCCGAAAAGAGAACAGTAACAGTGCATTATTTGATATTGTACCTTATGAATACATTTTTTTCCTCAAATTAAAAAAATATTGTTTTTTCAAAATAAACACATTTCAACTTTGATTCTTGGAACACATGAAAAAATGTTTGGATGGTGCAGAATTTACTACTTTGTAAAGTTATTATTCCTTCTCACTACAATAAAGACGTTAAGGGACTGGAGACATCATGTGATGAAGTGTTTCACATAAATTTTTCTCTCATTCTTCCTGCAAAAAGGTCTTGCGGAGTGCATTTGTTTAAGACACTTGTTCCAGCTTTCCAAATGGGTTCTACTTGGTACTATTTCTGTGTTTGAGATAGATGTGTGACCTATAGACTTCCTTGGACTCTATGGTAGTTGGAAATCAGTGACTGGATGTGGTTTAAGTTGGCTGCTCAAATTCATGGCTTACATATTTATTTTTAATGGTTTCTTGAGCTCAAAGTAATTCAAATGCTGAAAATCATCCTGACAATTCTTAGAATTTTGGTCCTCAGGCACGTTTTGTTTAATTAGCTTCGTAAAGGCGTTCTTCCTCGAGGGATAGAAAGATAGATATGATCTATGGTAGATCCATCCTAAGTGGAGTCCAAGGTGGGTCTAAAGTTAATCTCTCTCTACCTCTTTTCAGGAGATCGTCCATAAGGTATAAATTGGTTAATAGAGCTCATGAAGGGCAATATCTGTAAAGTATGCTTTCACTGGTAAATGTATCATGTTGGCTCCAGGTGAGATATTAAAGCCTCATCAATCATGTTCCTTCAACTACAGAGAAGGAGAAGTTGTATAGCACAGTAAATTTAATCTCTGGCTGTAATTCCTTTAGATTTCTTTAGCTTAGTAGTGGTAAGCACGTCCGCCTCCCTGCGTCCTGGGTTCGAGTCCCGGGCTTGGGCGTTTCTGTGGAGTTTGCATGTTCTCCATGTTCTTGCATTGGTTTCCTCCAGGTACTCCAGTTTCCTCCCACAGCCCAAAGATATGCACCTTAGGCTAACTGGCTGTTCCAAATTGCCCCTAGGTGTGGATGTGAGTGTGAATGGTTGATTGTGTGTGTTGGCCTGTGATGGCCTTGCGAGCATTTCAGGGTGTACCTGCCTTCACTCAGTGTCAGCTGAGTCTCCAGCCTCCCTGCAACCTTAGCAGGGTTAAGTGGTTTGGGAGCTGAGTGAGTGAGCTGTTTGCACTTTTGAGATTGGTCTGATGTGGTCTGTACAGTAGTCTATGTTTGTGTAAGCTAATCCTATTGTGCAAGCTAAGGTAATGAGAGCAAACTAAAGAGTTTACTGAGACAACACTGTCACAAATGTTGCTTGGATAGCTAAATGTTTAGAGTATATTGTGTTTGCATTGTTTAATGCAAGAAGCCTGAAAGGTCATCATTACAGTTTAAGCATGCCCATGATTATTTTTAAGGCACTATGCTGATGTACGTATCCATTAGCATATGCTGCTTTCAACTTCAAATTACAGAGTGGGAAAATATATGGATGTCTTGACGTTGTAATTTGTGTTGCAGCAAGCTAGCTAACAAACCATAATACAGTGAAATGTTTAGTCAGTTTTAATATTTAGAAATACTTGTATAATTTAGTATATGGAGTTGAGAAGGTTGTCTCAAGTTTCTGACTCAGAATTCCAACTTATGGTGGCGTTTTTTTCACCTTGTACTTCTAGTTGGAGCTGGGAAGTTACCAGTTAGGAATTTTTGTCAAACAACACAACACATAATTTATGCAAGAATTTATGAATTGTGTACTCTCGTGTTTTAGTCAGTCCCTAAATACACCATGATGGAGGCTGTCTTGTTATTGGATAATTTAGATGTAAGTAGCCGTGCTGTGGTACATTTTTATACTGTTGTGTTTTATATGTGAGTCGCATTTCAGAGCACACTCTGCCATTATTTTAATTGTTTATTTTTTCATTTAAATTTGCACTTCAAATGAAAAAGGTTTAATTCAGGCCAACATCATGTCTAATACTGAAACTAAAAATCAATATACAATCCCAGATCATTAAGATACAACCTAAAAAAGGAGTGCCCTCATGTTTTAATGTGAATTTTGGCATTAACTTGGTAGCAAAATATTAATTCTCACTCACTCATTTATTCGCGGAACCACTTAATCCTTCAACAGTCGCAGAGACACTGGGTGATAACATACAAGTATTAAAATTTCAAGTGTATTTAAAAGAATTAAATAGATTTTGCTGATACCTGAAGACCCTTTGGCTAGTGCCATCTTCCTCCACAAATCTGAGTAAACAACAAAAAAAACAGTCGTCTTGTACGCTCACGTCTGCCTGAAATGGGAGGACAGATGCTCATCTGGTTTGGCTAATGTGTTATACGTGTAATCCGTGCACATGTGTACATTCCTCATGGTCATGTTGACTCAACATTTCCTGCCTATTCATGCGTTGGAATGGACAATGGAAACTAATGCTTTGTTTCTGCCACCAGGTCCTAAATCCCAAATAACAATGACCCCCAAAGAGAACGCACCATGTGACCGGTGAGTTTGATTACCTACCTGTTTCCACACCAAATGCTATAACGTTAGACTATAACCTCTCTCTCTCACTCCCTCTCCACACAGTTGGAATTTAGTTGGATTCATTTTCTTTATCCTTGGACTGGGAACACTGCTGCCATGGAATTTTTTCATGACTGCCTCAATGGTAACCATCTGTATATCAAGAAATATTTTACCCTGTTGAATACAAATAAAGATGTTAAAGCATGTTCCCCTCACAGCTAGAAGGTCCTGGGTTCAAGTCTAGGACTTGGGTGTTTCTGTGTGCAGTTTGCATGATCTCCCTGTGCTTGTGTGGGTACTCCGGTTTACTCCCACAGTCCAAAGACATGCACATTAGGATAATTATCTGTTCCGTATTGCCCCTAGGTGTGGTTATGAATAGTTTTATGTGTGTGCTTGCCCTGCATTGGTCTGACAAGCACCTCCCTATGACCCTGGTAGGATTAAGCAAATAAGTGTGTAAGCAAATAAGTTTCCTCCAGGTACTCCGGGTACATGCACAGTAGTCCTAATTGGCTGTTCCAAATTGTCGTTACAAAGCAGTTACAAAGCTCGATATACTGTAGGTTAAATAGTCATATGTTACATCTCCTATACTGTATATTTACAAAGCAAATGAAATCAATATACTGTATTTTTCATTTATTATTTTTTATGGGGTAATAGTATAATATAGTTTATTTATTCTATATTTTCCTTATTTCTGTCCAGTGTAGTATGTTTGCAGTGTTGTGATCTGATGGTCAATGATCATTATGCTAAGAATGCTAAGAAAATGTCTGTGTGTTTGTATAGTATTTCAATAACAGGCTGAACACGTCTGAATGGAGCAATGGCACAGTTACGGCCACGAAGGAGTACTATTTCAACAACTGGATGACTCTGCTATCTCAGCTGCCCCTTCTGCTCTTCACCCTGCTCAATTCTATCCTCTACCCACGGTGACTAAAAATACCTAAAAATTCAATGGCATTTTATTTATATAGCACTTTTTTACAGCACACATCATCAGCAAGCAGCTTTGCAGGAATATGGATATTAAATTTAAATGTATCTATAAAGATCTAGCAGTGGATTAGCACGTGGAACAGTGGTTAGCACGTCCGCCTCATAGCAAGAAGGTCCTGGGTTTGATTCCCGGGCTCTGTGCTGAGATCGGCAAATGAATAAATGAAGAGCAAGTTAGTATTAAGGGAATACCGCCTATGTTGATAATACATATATCAGACTTAATGTACTGCATCTTCCTATTATAAAATAGTAGTATCCAAGTCAAATTTCTCACTGGAAAAATTCTTTACTTTCGTTTTAGAAAATTCAACTTGGACTAATGCTAAAATGTAATGAATGGGCTCCCAAGTCATGCAGTGGAAAAACATTTTCTGTATAATCTAGAGTCGTGAGTCCAAATGGGCATAACTGGCCAGGCTCTTGGGGAATGAGGGATTGTATATGCTTTCCTTCCCTGACAATCACAGTGACACTAGCCAACCATGGGTGTCTGTGAGCTCAAAGTGTGGTATGCCATCCCAGATGTTGCCTGAGCAACAGGTTGATTGGCATCATGTACCTTGATGGAAGCATGTGGTGACCCTCAACTCTCTCTGGTTGGTAGCCATCATTTAATAGGGAAAAGCTGTACGTCTGAGCTGAATTAGCGAGAATAATCAGCAAGAGACCCAAGTGTATGGGAGTGAATTATAGATATGTATCCATAGTGATTCTTGTGAACACTTGGTGATGATTATGAAAAATGTGAGTTAGGAGTTAAGACTGTGTACTGATGATGTATCTTGCCATTTTTATGGGTGTGGTCAATTATTTTGTTTAAAAATCTTTCCAAGCCCTTGAATATCAACCCATGTGGACAAATTGATAATTTCCTTTTAAAGTCTCCATAGCACGATGAAGGTTAAACATTTTTTGGATATTAAAAAAAATGTAAAAATCCTAAATTCTTGTGGCATCTCGCTTTAACAGCGTTTCTCATAAACCTTGGTCAACTTGTTTCTGTCAGAATCCCAGAGAAAGTACGGATAGCAGGCAGCCTGATCTTCATGCTCATCCTCTTCATCCTCACTGCCATCCTGGTAAAGACTCCAATGGAGCAGGACCGCTTCTTCTCCATCACCATGGCAACCATCTGGTTCATAAATTGTGAGTGCTGCTGATGATATAGAAATATGTACTGTACTCTGTTTACTTTTAATAAAAAGTTAGCAATTTCTGTTATTACATTTGATAACATCCTCTGTGTGTGTGTGTGTGTGTGTGTGTGTGTGTGTGTGTGTGTGTGTGTGTGTGTGTGTGTGTGTGTAGCATTCGGAGCAGTGCTACAAGGGAGCCTGTTCGGCTTGGTAGGCTTATTGCCTCAAAAATACAGCTCATGGTTTATGAGTGGACAAGGTCTAGCAGGAACATTCGCTGCTCTCGCCATGCTGTTTTCCATCGCAAGTAAGTCACGCAAACAGTCAGTTGTTGCTGAATGTTTTACAGGTACCAATTTATTAAAAATACAATTTATTTTATGCTAATTATGGAATCTTTAATTATTAAAACTATTTATATCTACACTAGTTTTCACTCTCTTACAGCCAAATTATAGCTGGAGCCAATCCATGATTTTAAGCCTTCCATCTTATTCTTTTATTCTAAGGTAGTTCTGACCTACTGTGTACCTTTGTACTTCTCCCTTTCAGTAGTATTACATTCAGTGCTTTTATTTCAGAGGTAGGTAGTTTTACTATGTTCAAGGTTTTCTGCATATCACTCTGTGAAACCTAGTTTGGGCTTCAATGGAAAGTTTGCAAGTTACACCTTGTAATAGCTTGGTTTGTTGCATACTGGACAATATCATTTTGTTCTGTAGGTTTCGACAAAGACATTAGTGATATCTAGGCTTTTTCAAGGTTTCAGGTAAGATTATTTACGTTTTACGTTTATCGCATGGGGCAGATGCCCTTATCCAGAGTGACCTATAGGGTTAATGGCATTGCTCAAGGGCCCAACAGTGGCAGCATGGTGGTACAGGGGATGGAACCCCCAACCTTCTGATCAGAAACCCAGAGCCCTAACCACCAAGTCACCAGTTTCTTATTATAGGATTGTCCCAATCTGTTTTATAATGCTATTACTTTATCATGTGAAAAACTAGTTCCAAAAATTGTGAAAGGATCTGTATTGAGCTAATGAATTACAAATTAATATTTTGTCTAGACACACAGAACAATATGCGATCATCTAGTATTATCTGTCTGTTTAGACCCAGGTCTGATTGTTTAAATGAAAGCTGTATGTTAAGAGATGGGTTTTTTTTGTTTTGTATTTTTTAATGTGTCAGGTGATACAGATGCAGAATCAGCAGCTCTTGGATATTTTATCACTCCATGTGTGGGGACTCTGTTAACACTGTTCAGCTACCTGATTCTACCCAAACTGGTATGGGTGTTTTCTTTCTGTAAACTGTTCCACTCGATTTTCACACCAGGATTTAAATACATATTAACTAACAATCCTATATTGGAATCTCCACGAACACTTATGACAGGAGACTTTGCTGTTCAGTTCATATGAAAGGTCTTTGGACAGGCTTTTAGAAGTTGATTTGCTTGCCATGGTAAACAGTGGTTGTACATGTGTTTTGCAGGAGTTTGCCATATTTTACCTCAACAAGAGTAAAGGTCAAAGCTATGAGGTCAGTGCTTCTGGAAACCTCCTACCTAAAGGTATGCACACACACACACACATACACGCACACACAGTTAAAAATACTTGATTTGTCTTGAACTGATTGCGTCCTAAAACCTTAGCAAAGTGCATGGGAAGGAGAAGAGCCACACAAAACACTTGAAACTACCTCAGAATGTTCATACAGAAAAAAAAAAAAAATCTTTCTTTTTTTTCCCCTAGTCTGATCTTTCTGGAATGGAACAAACCAAGAGACTAGTTTATTTGATAAAGTCTTTTTGTGTAGTTATTGTTGTCATGGAAATACTGGAAATAAATGTATTTTGACTAGTATACGACATTACGATATCAAAACAAAAGTACGCAAACCTCCACCAAGCCATAAAAATTAAGTACATAGCACCCCCAGCTGGCCGTGCTATAGTACCACACTTCCAAAAAAATGGGGTTTTCCCATGTTAAACTTAAATTACTGCCAAACGTGGAGTCTGGATCTGAACTAGATAAAACTTTCATTTAATTAAATGTTTTTTTTTTTTTTTTTTTTTTTTTTTTTTTTTAAGTTTTATGACATCATCAGTTCATCAGACATGTATTCTTACCAAAACTTAATGGGAACATCCTTGGGTCATCACCCACCCATCTTAAGAGTTTCAGATTAATCTGTGGGCTGCATGGTGATGTTAGTATGTCCGCCTCACAGCATGGCTGGTTCAAATTGCTGCTAGGTGTCTGTGTATGTGTGTGTGTGTATTGGCCCAGCGATGGTCTGGCGAACGGCTCAAGGTGTACCCTGCCTTCACACAGTGTCAGCTGAGATTCAAGCCTCTAAGCGACACTAATAGGAGTAAGCGGTTTGGCAAAAGAGTGTGTGAGTAACGATGGGGGTGAAGGCCGGTGTTGGTGCAGGTTTTCATTCCAACCAAGCAGGAGCCATGCCTTCCACATGTTTGAAAATGGAAGATCAGTTGAATTGATGGACCAGATGGAAGGTACGGTTCCTGCTTGGTTGGAATAAAAACCTGCACCCACACCGCCCCTTTGCTTATAAAATTGAATACCAGTGGTCTACAGTGTGTAAAGGTCTGAGGGTGGGATGTCCCAGGGTGATAGTGCTCCTCTCTGTGACATCATCACAGAGTGTGTTGGTCAGGTAATGATGTCCCAGTGCGTAGGGACATTGCAACAAAGAGACAGAGTCTGGTGGTCTGTGGAGCACCGCTAAGTGTTCTGCCCATTACATTGTTCATCCAATAATAATCACATATTATCTAGTTGCTAGCATGCAGCTTGGTTCTTTGTTTAACACAAGAAACATTAAAATCCACAACAAACACCTTGGATCTTTGTTCATGGTGGAACATAGTGTCTATCTTCATCTTATGCATGTAACTGTCTCACTTCCTTATGGCAGACGAACAGGACAATACGGAGCTGAACACTCTGGCTACAGATTCGTTGCCCAATGGAACTCCCAGCATTCCGGAGAGTGATGGTGCCAGTCAAGCATTTGTTGCCATCGAGGCTGAGCACGTCAAGCCAGAAAAGAGTTCCGTCATGGAGGTGTTTAAAAAGGTACATTTGAGGGATTGGATGGTTGTTTTTCTGTGTCGGTGTTTACACAGTCAGTGGTAAACCAATAACACATCTCTCCTTCCTCTAAGATGGGTAAGCAGTTAATTAAATGCATTACACTCTGAGGAGAATGCCAACCTCCTGATATTGGAGAGACCTAAACAAACACTGATGTTGGACCAACATCTAACCAATTAGGCTAAGGAAGCTTTGGAGCTACCACTGGATTGATTTCAGCTCATTTCCACACAAATTGCTGATTGCAACTTTAAATCTCTTTCTTTCTTTCTTTCTTATTTTTGTTTTGTTTTGTTTTGTTTAGATTCGGGTGATGGCGTTCTGTGTGACATTCGTGTTCACCGTCACACTCTCAGTCTTCCCTGCCATTACAGTGGATGTGAAGACCACTTACCCAGGAAAATGGGGTATGAGCACTGACATGAATGCATCACACTTCAGGTTTTAACTTCAATTAAAACTTAGTGTAGAGTGATACTGAATTATCCTTTCACTCTTTTTCTCAGAAAAATATTTTATCCCCGTGTGCTGTTTCTTGCTCTTTAACCTGATGGACTGGAGTGGGAGATCAGTCACATCTCTCGTCCGATGGGTAAGTGAAAGTCATTTGCTGAATCACTTAATGCTTATAAAGTTTCAGGGAGGCTGGAGCCTATCTCAGCCGACTCTGGGCCGAACAGCCCATGGCAGGGCCACACAAACATACATACTTATACTTACACCTAGGGCCAATTTGGAACAACCAGTTGGCTTAATGTGCATGTTTTTGAACTGTTGGAGGAAACCGGAGGACCCTGAGGATACCCACACAAGCACAGGGAGAGAATGCAAACTCCACAGAAAAACGCTCGTGCAAATCCAAAGACTCAAGCCCAGGACCTTCCTGCTGGGAGGCATACATGCTAACCTCTCTCTCTCTCTCTCTCTCTCTCTCCCTCTCGCTCTCTCTCAGCCCCCTAAAGAAAGTCGGTGTTTTCCAGCACTGGTGGCTTCCCGTGTGCTCTTCATTCCTCTTTTGATGTTTTGTAATGTTCAGGAACGTCACTTCACGCATGTGTTCTTTAACAGCGACATTGTCTTTATCGTCATCATGATTCCCTTCTCTGCGTCCAGCGGTTATTTTGTCTGCCTGTCAATGTCGTACGCACCACAGTAAGTCAATAAATACATTGTGATCACTGATGGCCATCGATCACAGTTGAGGCTGTTCAGAATTTAATGTATGCTTTAAATTATCCATGGTGCTCCTTATTTCTCTTCATTCTCAAATTTATTTCAATCTCATATCTCTCTTTCTCAGGTTGGTGGCTCCACAAGACGGAGAGACAGCAGGAGCTCTGATGACATTCTTCCTGTCTCTGGGGCTTTCTTTAGGTGCTGCTCTGTCTTTCCTGCTGCGATTGATCATCTAGTCTAATTCACAGGCAACATGTAAGATAACCATGTCCTGTTTACACCATCGCTTCCTGCTGGGTCCTTCTCCCACTGATCCCATCTTAAAGGCGGATTCCATTACCACGAAGCCCCTGAGACAAAATGGGCCAATTACTTTGATGCTAAGAAATATTTTGGCAGAAGGACTGAGAGGTTTTTTTTTTTTTTTTTTTGTTTTTTTTTTTTTTTTTTTTTTTTTTTTTTTTTTAATAAGATGTTTTAATGTAGTGTGTAGGTTTATTTTCCAAAAGGGAAGGCTTAACCACCGTGGAACAAAAGGGAATGGATATATGAGGGAGTAGACATAAGGAACTAGCATTCTCTGAAAAACATATTAAAAAATAATCAGGTTGAACGAATTACCAAATACCAGCATCATAGTTCGAATCGAAGGATTTGGTGTTGCACTCGCCTGTCAATCACAGCGACACAAGCAAATTGTTTTCATCTGGAGAAGAAGGTAGATAGTACTTTATAATGTACTAATATTCATCCTCCATAGTTCTTAGCTGCTACATGGTAGGCAGGAAAATTGCCATGAAGGAAGAATAATTTTAATGAGGGAATTGATATACAGTTTTGACACCGTGATGAGCATGTACATGAAGTCTACTCTTTTTTCTGTTTTTATTTTTTAGTTAAAACAAGATGAGTTGGTGGATGGGAGAAAGAATTGGAAATGGGACCCATTGATGGATAGTAAGGAGGACCAGCAGTCAGCATGGATAGAGAGAAGAAAGATGGGATGGATGGATTAAGAAATCAATAGGAATTGACATAGATGGATTGGGACAAAAAATGAGCATGTGGAAAGTTAGATAGAAAGTAAAGGGGGATTCATGGGTAGATAAGTGAAAGAAGGGCGAAGATAAATGGATAGGAGAAAGAATGTGAGTATTGTAGTGGGGTAAAATGGATTTGGCATACAGTTATGTAAAAATATAAGTGCATCCCATGGAAATTTTTAATGATTTAATTAATTAATATATTTATTTTTACATATTTGAGCAAAAACATTTCATCTTTATTTCAGGGACGACTGATAATGTTGATGTACTAAAAAGAAACACAACCATGAGGAAAATAACTTTTTTCAATCATTTATTTATAGTATATTCATAGTATGTATAGTTTTTAGTTTCTTCTATAATCAATAAAGACAATTTTTTTTTTGTTGAGAAATTAACTACCTCCTTTACCTTGGAAGGCTCTATCTTTGGTTCAAGTGTCCGCGGCACATTACTCCAAAACCTCAAACTGTAGTCATGCTTTAATGTTTTTGGACAGCGAAGATTTTATTCCTGGCACACCTCTGATCCGGGTCAGATTTGTCCATTCTCTATCTGATTGTAGATGTGTACACTTTCACACCAGCAGTTGTAAGAACTATCTGCAGATGCTGCGATAAAATGTTGAGGTTCCTGGGGACCTCTGAGTTCATACAGTGGTATGCTTTTTGGGCTGAATTTGCTGAGGAGGCCTTTGAAATCTATGATATTAATTCATGTTATGTTGTGATTTGTTTCAAATCTTCAAAAGTCTTTTTTCAGACCTCTAGGCATCCATAACCTTTAAAGATCTACATTTTCCATGTTACTGGTATGTGTGTGTGTGTGTGTGTATGTATAAAAAATAGTTTTTACTTATTACCTTTACCTATAAGCAGAGGATGTATGAAAGAGGGTGAGATGTTTACTTGTTCAAATATGATGAAAAAAATATCAGCAATTTCCATGGGATGTACTTTTTTTTTTTTTTTTTCACATGACAATTGACGAATGGGGACAAAGAACAGGAAGATGGGTGGATAAATTGAATTTGTAAAATATGGAGGATTGTTTTCATTTTGATTATTTAAAGATTTATTTAAAGAACTGATAGACCAGCCATATACCTCATACCAACTGTTGTTCCATATCCAGCTAGGTAAAAATACAATACGTTGTGATTATGTTAACTTTTATCCTAGCAATAGAGAATCAGTAACCATAACCTTAGGATCAGTCACATTTCATTTAACTTCTGTTTAAACAGGGAAAAATGGTCATACTCATCAGGGTTAGTTTCTGGAAAGAGGAAGTGAAACATTTTTTTGTGTTTGTTAGTTATGAGAGACCATCGACTGTAAAAACATGGACACCATTCTTCCATTAATTTCCACTATAAAAATGAAGTTTTCCACATCATTTGTTACCTGAATTTGGAGGAACCTTACTCTAATTAGGAACCTTATAGGCCTCACCCCCCCCCCCCTTTTTTTTTTTCAATCCCTTTTAAATTACCAAACTGTTCTCCATTACATTTATCCAGCGTGCTTGAAATTAAATAAAAGGCAAGCCTTTCAAAGTCTCCTGTTGCACATGAACATGTGTACATTTATATTATTAGGTGGTTTTAAGTTCCGTTTTTCGAAGTTGCAACCTGCTAAAATCTGTTTGACAGTTTGCATTAACCAATTTGAAAAGGCTTCTGTTTCGTGAGAGTACAAAATCGCAAGAGTAGGTCATTAATCACCAGTTCATTTAAAGCAAGGTAATGGATAAAATAACAGTATACAGACATTAAACTAAAAAAATCATATATAAACTAGTGAGCTTCTGAATAAAACTAGACACAAATACAAATCATACACGCTTCCGTTGACATACATCAAACAAGCGTGTGCGTAAATATATGAAAGAAAATAATTCCGTGGCATATATTCATATGCAGATTAGTTGTGTATTACTGAAAAAACCATGGGGAGATCACGTGACTTTTCACGTTACAATGTCGCCCTTGAATTATTGGCTGTTTTCCTATTTTCTACACAAGAAAAGGTTCACGAAATGTGTTTCATAAAAAGGGTTTTAATAGAAACAGACAAATTGTGCATACTAGCATACTTTATAAAGTTTGGGTTTAATTCCCTTTTAAATCATTTCAGCTGGAGATATTTTTTTTATATAGATGTTTTTAAGAAGGACATTTATTACTTGTTACTTATGAAATCCATCCGAATGATAGTGCTGTGTTTGTGTTCATTGGTGGAAAAAGTGGCTTTTGCACACATTTCAATAGCTGGATATCTGGATGCTGGTAATAGTAAATTAAATGTTGCTTGCTTGTGAGGCTAGGTAGCTAACATGATTCTTCCTTTTTAATATAAATAGCTATAAATGGAATGTGCCTGGAAAAGTAAAGTAGGTACATGACAAAAGGTTTAAATAAATAAGTAGCTGTTATTCAGGATCCAGTGCTTGCCTTAACTTATAGTAGAGTAACATTTTAAAAAAACACAATTGGAGAAAGTAAAAAAAAAGAAACTTGCCAAGCATATCGAAAACTAACCATCTGAGGAAAATAGGCTGTCTACTGATTAAAACACATGGGATTGGGTGATGCTAAATTTTTTTTACTGAAGCTGTCCAGCAGGACCTGTGATGGCTTCAAGTTTGAGCCAGGATACACTCTCCGTGTTTCTCCAATCGATGTGAGGAATTACATGTTAAATTTTTAAATGTTAAATCTTAAACCTGACTCTCACTATACACGAGTACATGCAAACAGTTGATGCTGAAAGACCAGGAATACTTTTTTTTTTTTTTTTAATATTTACAAATCCTTCAGTTCTCAAACCTCAGGCTAGATATTTATTAACTTGTAAAACATATTAAATATATTTTACACTTTGGGTTTTTGATTTAGGATGTTACATTTTATACAGAAACCAAATTACAAAAAAATAAACAAACAAAAAAAACACTGCTATGTATAGTATAAAGGTTGGGTGGGTTGTACTTTAAAATGCATATAGAGCGCAAATATTTATAAATGTATTCAAGTAGGGAATATGTTCTTAGAATAAGGGAAAGACACATAAATGCATTAATCATTGGTTGGTTTGAAGAAAGTATATTTTCCATATGTTGTTTTGGAAAATGGCATGCAGTGACCCACATTGTGTGATCATTCTGAGACCGGTATCTCCTCAAACGACTTTCTATTTCCTCTGTGCTGTAATTTATGGCTGAGTAAATTACAGGCTTTAAGAGAAGCTGTATTTCAGCTCTGACAGCTTATCGCCGAGGCCGTTGCTGAGAGTTACGACAGCTTTGCGCTTTGGCCCTGTTTGTTTCGACTGGTTTGAAATGCAACTCTAGTGCCAGTGAGGAATTTTCTCAATTCACATGCGTTTTGTTATAAATCGCTGTTTCCATGGTAGCGTTCACAAGTGTGAAACGTTCTGTTTCAGCATTGAGTCCTATATGCAAAATCAGTGCACCAGTAAAAGATTTGTGTTCTGGGAGTAGATTCAAATGTTTAAAGGAATTTTTGTAAAAAGAAAGAAAGAAAAAAAAAAAGAATTGCACTGTAGTAAGCAAGAAATATAAGAACTGTATTGAGTAAAGTTCAGGATTATTATCCTGGCTTTGCCTGTAAATACTGACCTGACAAGTTTGTTTAACTTTATTCAGGGTTTTCTGTTATTTGAATTATTAAAAAAGCAGTTTGTAATGATTATAATGCTTTGCTTTCTGAAAAGACAGAAAGAAAGAAAAATGGCAAAGTTAAGCATTTAAATCAGTATTTCTTTCTACTACAATGGTGTTTGAAAGTCTGTGCGCCCTTTAGAATTTTCTAGATTTTGGCAGGTGGCACTGTGACGTAGTGGTTAGCACGTCCGCTTCAAAACAAGAAGGTCCTGGGCTCGGCGAAGACGTTTCTGTGTGAAATTTGCATGTTCTCCACATGCTTGCATGCGTTTTCTCCAGGTACTCTGGTTTCCTCCTGCAGTCCAAAGGCATGCCCATTAGGCTAACTGGCTGTTCCAAATTGGCCTCTTGGTGTGACTGAGTGTGAATAGTTGTATGTGTGTTGGGCATGTGATGATCTGGCGAGCTGTTCAGGGTGTATCCTGTGTTCGCCCAGTGTTGGGAGATCCCCACAGCGGTTCAGAAAATTATATTTCGGCATAAATATAATTTAAAGCCAAGACCCTACAGACATAAATCGTTTTACCAACTAATTGTTTTGGAATGTCAAAGTCCTGATGTTTAATCCAATAGAATGAAACCCAGCAACATCCCAAAGTTGAAGCTGTTCTATATGGAGGAATGGACTCAAATTTCTTTAGGTTCATGGGCAGGACTGTAACGTGTAATTAGTTATTACTACACAAGGGGGTCGGAAAGCAAGGTTTCATATAGTTTTTCATATCACAAATATATACTATTGGAATGTAAATGACTGTTATATTTTTGTATTATGTGTATAATTGGGGTCTTTTATAATCAACCTCTGTGAACGTCTGGTGTTCTACATTTACATTTACATCATTTGGCAGACGCTCTTATTCAGAGCGACTTACAATTATCATTTTTATACAGCTGAGCAATTGAGGGTTAAGGGCCTTGCTCAAGGGCCCAACAGTGGTGATAGTGGGGATTGAACCGCCGACCTTCGGATCAGTAACCCATCGCCTTAACTGATTAAGCCACCACTGCCGTGTTCTAGATGATCTTTATGCAGAAACAGGACATTTCTAAAGGGTTCACAAACTTTGAAGCACCTCTGTAGATCCAAGTTCTAACACCTTTAAAATAACACAGTAAACTGCAACTTTATTATTTTATCTAAACTTGTTTGTAGTTGCCTTATTTGGTTTCACTGTTTGTATACTTTCACTAATATTCTTTATATTATCTTTCATATATATTATTCTAATATTCAATCTTATTTTGTCTTTTTTTTTTCCTTTTGTGTCCAAACTGGGCAATTGAAGTTTTTCAGTTGTTTATTTATATAAGGGAGTTATGTTTTCACCGGTGTGTTTTTGTTTTTGTTTTTTGTCTGTCTGTTAGCAACATTACTCAAAATGTTATTCATGGTTTTTAATGAAATTTTCAGGACAGCTGGGAAATGATACAAGGAACAAATGATTAGAGTTTTGCAGTGATCCAGATTATAATAGGGATCCAGGAAATTTTAAAGATTTTTTGCAGCCTTGGTGGAGGTCAAATATTTTCATTTGAAAATGTTCTGTGAATTTGAATTTCTTTCATTCATTCATTTTTTTCCACTTCTTCTGGGGTCGGGTCGCGGGGGCAGCAGCCTAAGCAGTGAGGTCCAGACGTCCCTCTCCCCAGCCACTTCCTC
>JAQMYF010000011.1:13132896-13144402 GCA_030014195.1 Neosilurus mollespiculum | reverse complement strand
TGTAAATTGACTGGTAAATTGAGAGCTTTGCCTTCTGGCTCAGCTCCCTCTTCACCATGACGGACCGGTACAAGCTCTGCTTTACAGCAGAGGCTGCACCGATCCACCTGTCAATCTCCCGCTCCACCCTTTCCTCACTCGTGAACAAGACCCCGAGATACTTGAACTCCTCCACTTAGGGCAAGACCTCATTCCAGACCTGGAGGGAGCATTTCACTCTTTTTCCACTGAGAACCATGGCCTCGGACTTGGAGGTGCTGATTCTCATCCCAGTTGCTTCGCACTCAGCTGCGAATCGCTCCAGCGAAAGCTGAAGGTCCTGAATTTGAAATTTGAAACATGAAATTTATCAGAGGACATGGAACATAGAAAAGGAAGACTCCATTATATGTTGGAGATGATGTGGAATTTTTAAAAATATTTCTAACTCTTGTGATCTCTGAGTGAGTTTTATTGTATGTTGTTTATCATTGTAGGAATGCTGACTTAAATCAAGTTTAGTTTTATCTTTTAAACACGGTGAAAACAAAATGACTGCGGTTCTTTTAATTCTGTTCTTGAACATAGGAGCATATGCTGAACCGCATTTTGTCCAGCGAACAAATGTGCACTTTCCAGTTGCTGTAGAGAGACTGAGTTACCCTTTAACCTGAATTGAAAATGCTCTCAAAACAATTCACATAACTGACAACTCGATGAACTTGTTTCTTTATGTGTAGTATAAAAGAGCCATAATACATACATATATATATATATATATATATATATATATATATATTCACTCAACAAAAATATAAATGCAACACTTTTGTTTTTGCTCCCATTTTTCATGAGCTGAACTCAAAGGTCTAAAACTTTTTCTATGTACACAAGAGGCCTATTTCTCTGAAATATTGTTCACAAATCTGTAAAAATCTGTGTTAGTGAGCACTTCTCCTTTGCTGAGATAATCTATCCACCTCACAGGTGTGGCTGATTAGAGAGCATGAATATTGCACAGGTGTGCCTTAAGCTGACCACAATAAAAGGCCATTAGAAAATGTGCAGGGGGGGGGGTCTGGGGGAGTCTGGTGTGGCCACCATTTGCCTCATGCAGTGCAACACATCTCCTTTAGATGCCAGATGCCATCGAATGTGAGCATTTGCCCACTCAAGTCGGATACAATGACGAACTGCAGTCAGGTTGAGACCCCAGTGGGGACGACAAGCATGAAGATGAGCTTCCCTGAGATGGTTTCTGACAGTTTGTGCAGAAATTCTTTGGTTATGCAAAGCGATTGTTGCAGCTGTCCGGGTGGCTGGTCTCAGACGATCTTGGAGGTGAAGATGCTAGATGTGGAGGTCCTGGGCTGATGTGGTTACACATGGTCTGCGGTTGTGAGGCTGATTGGATGTACTGCCAAATTCTCCGAAACTGCGCATTTTATAGTGGCCTTTAATTATGGTCAGCTTAAGGCACACCTGTGCAATATTCATGCTGTCTAATCAGCATGTTGTTATGCCACACCTGTAAGGTGGATGGATTATCTCTGCAAAGAAGTGCTCACTAACACAGATTTAGACAGGTTTGTGAACAATATTTGAGAGAAATAGGCCTTTTGAGTACATAGAAAAAGTATTACAACTTTGAGTTCAGCTCATGAAAAAAGGGAGCAAAAAAATTATCTTGCATTTGTTTGTGTTGAGTGTATATATATGTTAAGTATTTCTTTGATTCATGTCTAAACAATTCTGCTCTGCCCCCTAGTGGAGCATTAAGACTTGAAAATGTCATTGATTTGTACAAATAATTTTCTTTTCATTATTTTAAGTGACTTTTAATGAAAAGTGAAATCTTACAGTAGTCAGTTAAACTGACCCTGGCTCTATGCATATGATTATATATAAGGCCCTTTTTTCTAGGGGAAAAAAAATCTTTAATGTATTGAATGCCTGTTTTATGATGTGGGATAAAATAAAACGAAGGAAACTGATTGTATTTTTGTTTATTTATTTATTATTTAATCATGGGGGAGTGGGGACAATACTGGTATTAGGAATCGTCATCCTCCTGATGAAACCTTCTATCGCAATTTTTTTTTTTTTTTTTTTTTGTTTTTTTCATTTACTTTTTTTAAGGAATTAAAAAAAAAAAAAAAAAAAACAAAACAGAATGAAATGCTCATACACTGATCTCTGTGTGAATTTACCCCAAAACAGCTAGATGGAGCCACCAGCCTTTTGAATTTGATGCAAAGGGTTATCATAATTTATATTCATGCATAATCTCACCAAAATTGGAGATGGCAGGTTTCAGCAGGAGGCTTATTGCTTGTGTGTTTACTCTTTAAATCAATAACACTGAGTAAAATGCTTATAGATAAATATGACCTGAAATATTGAAAACCAATATATGTTTCCTTCTATTTAAAAATGTCCAATCCAAAAATACTGTAAATAGCACTATATAAAATGTGTCACAGTGTAACATAACAGCTAGACATCAGTCACGCTAACAAATTTAACCCATCTTTGGGTGCGGCCCTGTTTTTTAATACATGTGCCCATGTCTTACAGTCACAATATTATAAATAACGCAGTGTAAATGATAGGATAGAACTCCTCACGTGAATTGTATGAAAATAAATACCAGCTATGATGTACAGCCTGACGTGCGAAGAGAATAAAAGCAGTGCAGGATGACCCACCCAATCCTGCTGTCTATTAAAAGCCGTGAAGCAGCTCAGGCAAAGCTGCCAAGTTAGAAACTGCTTTAAGTAGCTCAACTATGTAACTATGTTTTGGGGAGACGTTATATAAAAATAGTTACATGACTCAATGTTTCTATAGCTGCTGTAAGAGATTTTTTATCTGCTAAGATTAATTGCACCCCATAGGTTAATCCATATGCTCATAACTCCTACATTTGTAACTACTGCTGCATGAGGTTAAAACAGTATACAGTATATGTTATTCAGCAGCATCTGTTGTATTAGTCCAAGAATAAATAATGACAGATCATTTAAAAAAGTCTGTACTGGATATTTACAGTATTGATATTAAAAGGTCACAGTGTGTAATGTAAGCCAGTGTATTAATATGATAGTTTAAAGTAGTGTTCTATGAGAGTATGGTGAGCGAGATGGTCCCTTTGGTTTTTTTTAAAATACCGACAGCCTCCTCGTGCGTGACTCCCTCTAAGCTCTGACCATTGACTGCAACTATTTGATCACCACGCTTTAAACGCCCATCCTCTGCAGCTGCACCCTACACACACACACACACACAGGTTGGCATCAGTGTACAACAATGGATTTCCTTTTGTACCTATGTTCTGAATTGTAAGCAAATCATGTACCTTCCCAAACACTGTTTTGACATAAATGGGCAGGTCACCATGGGGACTGCCGAATCCTCCCACTATACTGAAGCCCAAGCCGTCTGGCCCTCTCTCCAGACTAATGGTTTTGCACTGAGGAGGACTGTAGAGACACACACACACACATGCCATTAATACCAAAGATGGTTCCGATAAATATGTTCATTAATAATAAATATAACAAGGGAATTTGAGGGGCAGTGGTGGCCTGGTGGTAGGGTGCTGGATTACTACCAGAGTCGGCTGAGATGGGCGCCAGACTCCCCGCGACCCTAATTAGGATTAAGCGGTTCAGAAAATGACATGACATGACATGACATGACAAGGGAATTTGAAGAGCGCAAACCTCACCAAGCCCAAACATTTAATTTCATGTATATTTAGGTTTATACACACATTTGTATATTTATACACACCCCAGATCATCATGAAAAATGCTGCTGCTGGTGAGTCCAGATGTTTGATCCAGACCAGGACCTGTTACTGTAGTGTCACCTCCGGCAACCTTCGAATAAATATTGAGCAACATGTGAGTGCTACATCTCAGTACAGATGATAACATTTGTGTGTATACATGTTTTTCTGTCTTCACCTGCAGACGTATGGTTCCTGTAGTGTTTTTCAGCAGTGATACAGCTTGGCCGTGGGCCATTCCTTCTGTAGATGAGTCACAGATTGATATAATCCTATCACCAACCTGCACCATGAAAGCAGTGTGAGAGAGAAAGACTGATGGGTAAAAGGGTGTGAACTACTGGACTACTGTTCATTTCATTTGCAACAATTTTAAAATTGGAGGGGGAAAAACCCAAACATGTACACACATACTTTGAGTTTCTGTGTCTGTGCAGCCAAACCAGCTGGGTTCATCATGGCAATGAAAATGGGCACGTCACCCAGAGGACTGCCGACTCCACCTGCTATACTTATTCCCAGTGACTCAGATGGACCCTAAAACACACACACACACATAGACATACAATAACTCCTGTAAGGTCAGTGTCACCTAAAACTTTATTTCCTTTTCATACTTCCTTCCATACTCCCTTTCTCTCTTTCATTTGTTTTCCTACCTTAAAGGTCATCCCTCAGTTTTCTTTGTTCCTTCCTTTTCTTCTACCTCCCTTGCTTTTCCCTTCCTTTTCATTTCCCTTTTACTTCCTTTATTTTCCCCCCTTTCCATTAATTTCTTCCTTCCTTTGCCTTTCCTTTCTTCCCTCCCTCTTTTCTGTTCTGTTCTTTCCTTTCCATCATTTGTTTCCTTGTCTTCTCTTTTCATTCTCTTTCTACCTTTCCATTTCATTTACATTTATTCTACCTTTCCCATCCATCCACTCAATAAATATTTTACCTTGTAGAGCTCCACAGTTCGGATTTCATGGTCCAGTGCTGAGAGAAAACAGAACATGAAAAAAAAAAAAGAAAAAAATCTTTGTGGTGCTTGTATTCGGCTGGTTATGTGAGGATTGTGTTTTTACATACATTCTTGACTTCTGCGGCTGTTCTCAAAGTCTTCGAACGATCTGCTAGAACCAGTTAAAGACAGCTGGCTGGCTTTACAGCTTCCACTTTCACTTAACTACACACACAGACACACACTGTTAACTCTACATGCCCCAAATTATGCTCTGAAAAAAAAAGTGACTGAAAAAAGTAAAGAATGTCCGAAATGTCGACCCACCTGACTGCTCTGAGACAAGCGTCTCTCTGAGTGGAACGGCCCTGCCTTGAAGCGACCCACCTCCAAATGGATTGGACCAACACAACACTAAATAGAGATGGGATGATAAATCATGTCTTGTGTTCAGTGTAGTAATCTTGCGGTGGATTTATATACTATACATACTTTACAATAAATAAAAAGGCACACTGTTCACTTGTTTACCTTTAGCAGGGCGGCAACGGATTCCTGTGTTGCTGTCCGAACGTCCTCACCGTTAACCGACAAAATCTGATCGCCTTGCAAGAGCCGGCCATCACTCTCTACGATGCCTCCCTTCACAATGTCGGACACAAACACACCTGTATCACTCCTGTAGGATGAAGAAATGGAAGATGTACATTTTTCATCCACGTTTAACCAGTACTGGTTTAAACTGCTCCTAAAGTGAGAAGTCAAATTATGTACCCGCAAATGTTCCAACTGGAAGCAATTCAAAAAACTAAAGGCCGTCTCTGTGACATCATCACAAAGTGTAAAGGTTGGGGGTGCCCAACTCTCTCCCTGGAGATCTACCTCGCTGAAGACTTTTGTTGCAACCACAATCATGACCACCTGACCATCTAATCATCTAAATAAGACTTCAGACTTTGCATTGATGACTGAAGGCAATGATCAGATCTGTCAGATGCGCACCATCTTCAGGGAGGTAGATATCCAGGAACAGGGTTAGGCATATAAAACACTTGCAGGACACTGTGACAAAGACAGAGAGACACGGAGTGTTCAGACTGCCCTGTTAGCGATGCTCTACCAGGGGCTGGACTTAATGTCCATATTTCTCTTTGTCACAATGTCTTGGCAGTGTGTTAAATCCCACAAACATAGGTGTAAGCATATTTTAGAGTTGCACTACGATACTGGACAATTGGAAATGAAATACGGAACGTTGTCCTCCATCTTCATGCTTTCCCGCCCAAGACCTGATTGGCTGGGGGATAAAAAGTTCTGGATATCACTTTTGACCAACACTCATCACTCACTCACTCACTCATTTTCCAAACCGCTTAATCCTATTAAGGTGGTGGGGAGGCTGGCACCTATCTCAGCAGACAGTGGGGAGAAGGCTGGGTACACCCTGAACAGCTTGCCAGACCATCACGAGGCGACACACATACAACCATTAACACTCCCATCTGCACCTAGGGGCAATGTGGACTAGCCAATTAGCCTAATGTTCTCATGTCTAGTCTGTGGAAGGAAACTGTACATAACCCACGCAAGCACAGAGGAGAACATGCAAACTCCACTCAGAAACACCTGGGCCCGGGATCTCGAACCCAGGACCTTCATGCTGTGAGGCAAACATGCTAACCACCATTCCACCGTGCTGCCCCTTTTAACCAACAAAAAACTTAACACTATAAAACCAACCTAAATTACATTTGAGCTGGTGGAGTTATAGTTTATATACAGTAGATAGAGTTTAAATGTGTTGTATTTGTGTGCTTCTCATGATATACAGATTCCAACAGTTCACTCCTGTACCTTCTACCAACGATGCTGAGCCCGAGGCCTTGCCCTGGTTTCTTTTGCAGCTCCACCAACAGCACATCCCACAGCTCTTCCTCCTTATACTGTGCTTCATCGCGGAACACAGTCAGACGCACTCGCTGTGGAGTCTGCCTCAACACGTTTATCGCTTCATCATGGGACGCTGTGCGCAGGTCAATACCGTTCACCTGAAGAGATGAGACGGAGAGTCAACAAACCTCAGCACAGGGCTAACTAAAGGCTCATCAAGACGACATACATAACCATGAAAGCGAGCATAAATAAGTAGATAGTGCCGCCAAATGCAAGTGTGATTATTATAGATTAGTGAAAGGAATATGTATTATGGGCTGGCATTTTTGAGATTTCCCTGCTGATGCATAACTACACCAACAAACAACCTTCACCTTCTGGTCTGTCCATTATTTTTTGATCTCAATGTGCTACATTATATAACTTGAAAGGGGAAACGAAATATTTTTGTTTGTGCTGCATTGTTCATTGTAGTTTACAGAAAAATGCCTTTTTAAAACAGATACAATTATTTTTTTACTTCTAGTTTTAGCTGTAGTCTTATTGTTAATCCTGGTTCATGAACATGCCAAAACTTCTTGATGCAGAGAAGTACTGATTGTTGATTCTACATTAACATGGGCTTTGCATGGATCAGGATCTTTTTAACCACTAGGTGGTGTCTTGAGCCATTTTTAAACCACTAACCTACTCACTCATTTGCCGAACCACTAGTAGGGTCACTGAGAGGCTGGAGCCTATCTTAGCCGACACTGGGGAGAAGGCGGAGTACACCCTGAACAGCCCACCATACCATCACAGCCTATTTACCTAATGTGCATGTCTTTGGACTGCAGGAGGAAACCGGAGTACCCGGATGAAATGCATACAAGCACAGGGAGAACATGCTCGAACCCGCTAACCAATATACCATAGTGCCGGCCACTTTTAAACCGTAAAATGCAAAGAGCTATCCAAACTATTGATAGTATTAACACCAGTATTTACATGTCTTATCACTGTATAGTCATATCATTTATTTTACAGCTCAAAAACACAAGTGCAGTAGGTCTTTAAATATTTTAGATTTAGAATGGAAATTACCTCCAGAATCTGATCTCCTGCCCAGAGTCTTCCATCTCTAGCAGCAGCTCCTTCCTCATACACCTCGTGAATTATTATACCACCCTGTGAAGCATATTTATCATTAAAGGTACAGTGTGTAACATTTTGGAGGATCTGTTAGCAAAAACTAAGTATATCGTCAATAAATAAGTTTTTATTAATCTATAATCCTAAAAAAAAAACAAAAAAAAAAACGCTTTGAGTTTTTTGGAACCTTACAATAAGCTGTTTATATCTAAATGGGGAGCGGGTCCCCTCTCACTGAGGTCACTATCTTGCAACACAATGTTTCTACGGTAGCCAGGAACCATACAATGTTTCTACGGTAGCCATACAACCATACACCTTCAAAGGGGAGGGGTTGAGGGTGAAATTTGGGTCAGTTGCAATCTGGAAGCTCATCACTAGATGCTGCCTTTAAAACTATGTATGTGATGCATCAGGATTCTCTCAGAAGTATTCAGTATTTCTCACACACCCATATGCATGCACACTAATAAAATATTTACCAGCAGTGTATCACAGCCACCCACAATGCTGAGGCCGAGTCCTGTTCTTCCTTTAGATATATCAATGGTAGTCTCACAACCAGGGATTATGGGGCAGGTCATGGGGTCTGAAACCAAGGTCGCGGGAGTTGATGATCTGCTGGAACCTGAAACACCATTACCATAATAATCCATAATCATCAGTGACCGTAAACTGCAGATGACATTTTAAACCATAAAACATTCATCTCTGACATCCTTACTATTAACTGTTTCCATTTCAGGAGGTGTGAAGGACAAAGGCATGCTGGAGCCAGTCGCTGGGTCAGAAAGTCTCCGTGTCGGATTTGATATGGATGATAATGGGGCGTGGCTATCAATACAGAGAGCGAGCCTGTCTGAGCTCTTTGCTTTGTTCAGTAGTGATGTTACCTGTGACAAAATAAAATCTCTTTTGGCTAAAATAATAAATCTTGATGTAGGTAAATCCTATAGATGGTGTGATTTTTTTACCTTCTCCACAGAGAGGCCCGTCTGTGCTGTCTCATCATCTATTAACATCAATCTTTCTTCTGGTTGTGGACTACCCTCCTGAACACACACACACACACACACACACACACACACACACACACACACACACACACACACACACACACACACACACACACACTGCTTATTTACATAGTACATGATATCTAACAGAGTGGCACAGTGGCGTAGTGGTTAGCACGTCCGCCTCACAGCAAGCAGGTCCTGGGTTCAATTCCTGGGCACGGCGAGGGTGTCTCTGTACAGAGTTGGCATGTTGTCCCCGTGCTTGCGTGGGTTTCCTCCGGGTACTCTGGTTTCCTCCCACAGTCCAAAGACATACACAGTAGGCTAACTGGCTGTCCAAGATTGGCCCTAGGTGTAAGTGTGAATGGTTGTGTGTTTGTTAGCCCTGGTCTGGTGAGCAGTTCGGGGTGTACTCTGCCTTTGCCTAGTGTTGGCTGTGAGGATTAAGTGGTTCAGCAAATTAAACATGAGATGACATTCAATATCAGGATCTAAATCTATTCTTTAACAGATCATTTGTGATGAATCTGGATCAGAATACATTTTAAAAATGAGGCATTTAGAAGCATTTTCAGCCCAATTAAAAATACAATAAAAGTAGCAATTTTGTCAATATTAACAGCACTAGTGATATTCTTCACCACAGCATAGTCATCATTTAATTTGCAGTTCAAAAATACACCTCAGTACCTCTTTAAAACATCCATCCATTTCCTGAACCGCTTAATGCTATCTTCAACTCTGGGTGAAGGTGGGGTATACACTGTACAGCTCGCATACCATCACAGGGCAAGACACACACAACCATTCACACTCACACCTAGAGACAATTCGAAATCACCTAATGTGCATGTCTTTGGCCTGTTAGAGGAAACCGGAGCACCCGGAAAGCACGAGGGAGAACATGCAGACTTCACGCAGAAACACCCTGGCTGAGCCCGGGACTCAAACCCAGGAATTTCTTGCTTTGAGACGCACGTGCTAACCACCACGGCACTGTGGCACCTACTCAAGATATCAGAACTCAGTAAATCCTAATAATCCATATCATCTAAAATAAGTGAGAGAACCCATACATCGATAAGCACACTTAGTACCAATAAACTAGTGTATATGCTATATTAAATAAAATATATGACTTGCCTGTACTGTCATGACTTCTCCATCTTTTTTAATATCCTGAATGATCATGCCATTCTTTTCCTCCGCACTAAACACCAGTCCTCCCTCTTCCTGTTTTGCATTTACAAAAAGAAAAGAATGATTATCATACCATATACATTCCAGTACAGAGAATGGTTGGCTTGTGCATAGTGAACTTTACTGCTTATTTTGTGAGGACCAAACAGATATCTTCATGAGACATTTTGCAGGTCCTCTCAAGTGTGTATGCAAGAGTTATGTACAAAGAAAGACTTAAAAATGAAAGTAAATGAGTGAGTTACAGTATAATAAATATGTTGGATTAAGTTTTGCAATGCATAGTGTGAGTGGGTGTGGAATGTGGTATCTGTGGGATCTGTGAGGGAGTACATATTCATATCAACAGAAGACATTTGGTGTGCTGACAAAGAAATGAAAGAATGAGAGGGGAGAGGGGAGTGAGCGAGAGAGAAAGGGAGAGAGAAAGAAACGGAGGGAGAGAGAGAGACAGATTTCCTTACAGCTTTCTGCAAAATAGAAGTGGTATCATTTTTTTTAAAGTTGACAGACCTCATTCTTGCGAATAATCCTTGTTCCCATCAAGTGATATCAAACTGGGTTTTCTCCCCTTACAGAGTTCTTTCTCACTCACTCATTTGCTGAATCGCTTCATCCTACTACGGTCCTACTAGGGCCTATCTCAGCCAACACTGGACAAAGGCGAGGTATACCATGAACAGCTCACCAGGCCATTGCAGGGCAACACACACAACCATTCACATACACACTCACACCTAGGGGCAATTTTGAACAGCCGGATAGACAAATAAGCATGTTTTTGGACTATAGGAGTAAACCCACACAAGCACATGGAGAACATGCACACCCCACAAAAGTCAAGTCAAGTCAAGTCAGTTTTATTTGTATGGCGCTTTTTACAATTGACATTGTCACAACCATTCACACTCACACCTAGAGACAATTCGAAATCACCTAATGCCATCGCCGGGCCCAGAACTTGAACCAAGGAACTTGGCTGTAAACTTCTACCGCATAATCCTAATTAGGGTCACGGGGAGGCTGGCACCCATCTCAGCCGACTCTTGGCGAGGGCAGAGTACACCCTAGACAGCTCGCCAGGCCATCACAAGCCTAGACAGCATTGCAGGGCAGAAACACGCTGACAGCAATGCAGGCTACTCTATGAAAGTCAGAAATGGTTCTTTTACATGCCTCTCACCACAGACAGTCAGATATATGGCTGGCCTTTGATAACCCAGTTAGTTGCACTGGGGGGACAGCAGTGACAACCTGGTGATAATGAGGCTTGAACCCCCGAACTTGGGATAACTAATCCCTACCCTATCAACGGGCCACAACTGTACCGAATAAATTCCTTAAAGTTAGCCTAATTCATTATATGTTATTGATACAGAATACTGTATGTATCTACCTCTGTTTGGGCATCCAGGATATCTGCAAGTTCCTTCATTGGGACGACAGCCATCTGAGTGAGAGAATCCGTGTTCCTAAAACACACACACACACACACACACACACACACACACACACACACACACACACACCAAATAAAAAATAGACAATATA
>JAQMYF010000011.1:13093083-13126317 GCA_030014195.1 Neosilurus mollespiculum | reverse complement strand
TGTGTGTGTGTGTGTGTGTGTGTGTGTGTGTGTGTGTGTGTGTGTGTGTGTGTGTGTGTGTGTGTGTGTGTGTCAGGGTGGTGGTGATGACTATCACAACGAACGATTACATCATCTCACAGAGAACCAATCAGAACACCATCAGTAGTCAAATGATACTCCCAGCATGTATCTTTGCAGTCTGAGACCCAAAATAAAAACCTTTAAAATTTGTGTTTTCTGGCTGATGTAGAAAAATGTGACAACTTTACACTCCATAAAGTGTGAATGTGGCATTCAGCTCAGTTCCTTGAGTCATCACAACACTTGGTGTGTTTTTGCACTAACCATGGTTTGGCCTCATTTTGAAGAACCTCCCTGCCAATCAATATCAAGTCGGTAATAGAGTTGGCATAGGTGGATAGATGGGGCAGCTGTCGAAGACATGCTCCATGCCTATGGGTCTACGCTCAGGAGCTTTGCCATGAAGCATTACTTATTATGGTGGGTGTGGTCTCTTGAGTCATACCCTGAGATGACTCCACCCTCATCCACATGGCAAAAGGGCTTTACTGAGCATAAAAATTACATGGTATGTAATGAGAATATATAACTCACAAGCTATAGTGACCGCCACCCAGCTGAACATGCTACACAGAGCTCTCATAGCACCTCAACCATCAAAACAGGGAATATGTAATGAAGTGTGTATGTGATGATGAAATGATGTTGATACAGGCTGTAGGACATAAATAGATCAATGGCAAACTAAAATTCTGAGGGTGAGATCATACAATACCATTACACTGCACATTTTTTGAATGAGTATGTCTAAACAGCTGAGCCATGGATCTATTTCTTGATGCTAAATCTGCATGAGTGTTAAAGGTTATAGTGAATTCAGCAGACAACATTCATTTATACACCTAAGAATTAGGACAGCCATAGACATATTCACAAACAGAAGCATGCACACACTCAGCGTTCCTCTAACCTGAGGTAGGGTGTCTATAAAGCGCCCTGGAGCGTTAGAGCTGCTGTTTAGCTGCAGAAAGGGAACAGGTGGCTTCTACAAGCATAAGACAGGATGTTAAGTCACTATTAAATCTTCTGCAAACCACACTACAGTGTGCGGAGCCAACAAATTACATCATGAGTGCTTCTCAAGACAGGAGGAGAAAACAACTGGAGTACTTTATCAACTACAGCATGACAGTTATTTAAAACAAAGAAATAATTTTAGAAGATGAGTTCATAAGAGTTAAAACTTTAAACGGATATTGCAGGGGGGATTAAAAACATTGTCCTGACTGAAATTGAAATTCAGGTTTGACTTCTCTTCCTGTCGGAGCGCTCAAAAAGAATTAGTTGGCAAATTGACTGTGCAATTTACCAGAACAGGGCTGGGGGAAAAACAGATGTGGACTGATAACTAACCATACCCGAGGTAAAAAAAAACAAAAACAAACATAGAATGGAATTTACTTGGCATGCTAACAAAGGGAAGCATTAGAGCAGTATAATTTTTTTTTTCGACAGATAAACATGAAGAAAGATTTCTGAAGGGATATGAGAAAGCGAGAAAGAGAGAGGGAGAGAGGGAGAGAGAGAGAGAGAGAGAGAGAGAGAGAGAGAGAGAGAGAGAGACAGAGCGAGAGCGCGAGAGAGGGCAAATGTACTGCACATCAAACTGTACAATCAGAATTAGCCGTTCAAGAGGAATTAACCATATTAAGACCAGGTTTATGAGTTCAAAGCGTACTCTAAAGCTCTCTAGAAAGGCTGAGGTGGACATTTCCTGCCTAACATACTTTAATTGTCCCGTTCATTCCTGTTCATCTGCCATTAGAACGTTCCAAACCTGGATGACCCCCAAATTTTCTCCATTAGAGCGATAAATGAATTAGAGGGGTCATGACATACCATTTTAACAGAAAGCTCTGGCTTCTCATTAAGCTGTCAGTTCATTAGGAATAACAGATGTTATTGTGTACCTCGGATAAGAGTATAGTCTGAAATGGTGAACACACACACGCAGTAATGTGCCTCATAAATGACTGACGCTACTGTATATTATCACTGAGCTCGATATATGACTGGACGATTCCTTTGCCTAATAAGTTGACCAGCTGCCATATTGGAACTCCCTACTCCCAGCAGATAAAGCATGGTAAATGACGTGTTTATGGCTGCTTAAAAACAAATGTTTTTGTCCATTCTCAGGTAAAACCTTGACTGAAATATCAATGAGATTTTGCACATATTTCTCTCTCACTCACTCATTTGCTTTAATGTTATTCGGGTCGCAGGGAGGCTGTGCCCACCTTAATCCAATTCAATATAATTCACACTGACATTGTCGCAAAGCAGTTTTATACATTAAAAACAATTTTTGGTAAATACAGTGGCAAACAAAACCTCCCTCAGTTAACATGAGGAAGAAAGCTTGAGAATAACCAGACTTGAAGGGGAAACCCATCCTTATTTGGGAGAAACCAGAGAAATACACACCATGTAGCAGAAACTTTACTATAGTTTATCATGAGGTGTAACTAGTTATCTTATAACTGTAATGGTAATCGTAGTCCTAAATCATTTAATCTCAGTCGACACTGGACGAAGGCTGAGTGCACCCTGAACAGCTTGCCAGACCATCGCAGGGCAATACACTCATACACACACACAACCATTTACACTCACATTCACACCAAGGGGGCAATGTGAAAATAAATTAGCCTAATGTGCATGTTTTCCTCGAAATCCAGGACCTTCTTGCTGTGAGGCACACATGCGTGCTATCCACTTTGCCACAGTGCCACATTTGTTCAGGTCATAATAATAGTTGGTATTCATATCCTGTTATCATTTTGTAAACTAGAGTAAAGATATTTTAATTTATTAACCTGATTAATAACCTCCAATCAGTCCAAGAACTCATGTGATGCATAAGTTTCATATATTAGACATAGTTTGACAGTTAGGGAGTACCGATATGGCAACCGTGTGGTTTCACCGTCATTCACGCTTATAACCTATCCTATAGAGCTCAGTGTATATTAGGACTGAATGATATAACATTCAAATAATGTTACAACATATTCACGATAATGAAATTTATCATTTTACAATTTTAGTTAGAATATTAATATTATGCAATGAAAATCACATTAGTGGTCAAATTACATGACAGCACATGCACATTGCTAGTTCGTATACAGAAGCCAAGGAGCCAGGGGATGCTCATATGTGCTCCTGAGTGCCTGAACCGTGAATCCTGTGCTTCAGTGTTGTGCTTGTTTTGGCTCTTTGCCCAGGACCTTTAACTGTATTTGCTTTGCATTTGAAGGGCTGAGAGCCACAGTGGTCTAACCCACAAAAACTGAAAAATGAGATAAGGACACATTTTGACAGGTGTGGATAAGTTCTTTGCATGCCAGAACGGTCCCTTCATCCTCCTTATAACCTTGAATCATATTGTGTAAATTATCCCTGACTTTTTTACAATGCAAAAACTTTCATGTCATTTTTTCTCAGAAACAGCTTTCTGTTGGTTACACCACTCTGGTTCTCAGCGCTTCATTTGTTCCTAGTGTTTTGGCCTTTTTTCGGATGTTTTTTGCTGCTCCTCACCCCAATTTTGGGTTACTGTTTTCCTCCTTCATCTCCCACTACACTACAGTAAGTATGTATTATGTGGAAGAGACCTAATACTTTTTAGGCTAGTTGTTCGTATTATGCTACACTGTACGCACTCTTCATTGGTGCATTCGTTGGGGTAAGAACACTGTTCATTTCTGGAGTAAAGTTGATATTTCTGCTAAATTGTGATACTCATCATACTCAGATGCTTGACAATATGAATGATCATATTGCAATTCAGTAACATATCAATATATTGCTCAGCCCTACTGTATATTTAACTGCTATGATATATGCGTTCCATCAACAAAAAATAAGTCTTAATGTACCAAACTGACTTTTTTCAGTTCAAATTTGATCAAATTTGATGTAGATATGACAAAAAAAAATACATCTCAAGTTTAACTAATTTATTTATAAGACTTGAGTAAATTACATTTACCCAGAATGTCAGGTTCGTGCACTAGGAACTATTTTGTGGTGATGGGTCACAAATAGTACGTATTATCAAATGTTCAAAGAAAAAAAGCTCCAGTTTGGCTTCGTGTGTGTGTGTGTGTGTGTGTGTGTGTGTGTGTGTGTGTGCGCGCGCACATTCACTGACCCGGGGCCTGTTGATAATGCTCTGCACCAGAAACAGGACAGGGTTGCCAGCTTTACGAATGGCGTCTACAGCTTGCTCATGACTGGCATCTCGTAGATCTACACCGTCCACCTGAAACATTCAAACATGTTCACATTGTTAAGACTGATATGAGCATGTCATGAAGGTACCACACAAGGTAAGTTTCCATGATAGCTTATTACTATAACTTACCTGTGCAGTGTAATGCCATTGTCATTGCTGTTGCACTAATGTGTGATGCAATTAAAATCTCATATCAGATGCCTCTGTGTGTGTGTGTGTGTGTGTGTGTGTGTGTGTGTGTGTGTGTGTGTGTGTGTGTGAGTTACCTGTACAATTCGGTCTCCAGTTTTTAGAGTACCATTGCGTCCTGCAGGACTGTCTTCCAGGATGTGCTTGATGAAGATGCCCCGCATCACTTCCCCACTGCTCAGGCGACTTCCCATGCCTCGCCCACCCACAATGCTGATGCCCAGAGACTTTCCTGCCTCCCTGTAGAGCTCCACTCTTAGATTCACACACACACATACACACACACACACACACACACACTTTTTCTTTATATCTTGTACATTGAGCATAGTGAAATTTTACATATTGTCTACAGGGTGGCACGGTGGCGTAGTGCTTAGCATGTCCGCCTCACAGCAAGAAGGTTCTGGGTTTGAGTCCTGGGCTCGGCTTGGGTGTTTCTGTGTGAAGTTTGCATGTTCTCCCTGTGCTTGTGCGGGTTTCTCCAGTTTCCTCCCACAGTCCAAAGACATACACGTTAGGCTACTTGGCTGTTCCAAATCACCCCTGGGTGTGAGTGTGAGAGTAAGTAAGTGTAAATGGTTGTGTGTGTGTTGGCTCTGCGATGGTCTGGCGAGATGTTCAGGGTGTACCCTGCCTTTGCCCAGTGTCGGCTGAGAGATTAATCCCAATGGGATTAAGCGGCTTTTTGCCATTTTGGCCAGGGCTCCCGTGAAAAAGAGATCTTGTAATCTCAATGGGACTCACCTGGTAAAAAAGGTACAAATGTGTGTATGTGTGGTGGGTGTGTGCATGTGTCCACTCACTTCCTTGGCTGGTTCCAGCTGCTGAAGTTTGCTGTCTGTAGTTCACTCTCCTCCCCTTCACCATCCTCTCTCTCTGGAAGCTCTGCTAAACACCTGAACAAATTTCATGAGTTTATTAATGGTGCATTATCTTCCATTATCAGTTTATTTTGGCTGAATACAAAGGGTTCCCGGAAAACCCACCCAAGCTCACAGGTTAAGTATCTTTCATCAACCTGTTTTCCATCTTGTGTTGGTTCTGTGTTTGTTTAGGATAATAAGACCAGACAAGACCAAGTGACCAGAGAACGAGGGAAGGTTTGAGATCAAGTGCCCAGCGCTTTCACTTGCTTCAAGTTATTGATGGTTACTAAAATCATCGCGCCCATGTAGGGGTCATTGACACTCGCGTACAAGAGTATGCAAATGGTTATAGTAAGTCACTGTGGCTGATTCAGTTTTATTCCAAGAGATAACAATGTAATTTGTATTTATTTATTATGCCTGGTAAGATGCCCCTTAATGCTCGTTTTATTAAAGGAATTGTTTTTCCACTCTATGCTTTGATAATAAATGCAGTTACCTGGGTGTACTTGATACATCCACAGCAAATGCATCATCCTTGGCCTGCTTAAGGGCTTTGTATTCCTCTAAATACTCTGCTGGTACATAGGTAATGCTGTAAAACATGGACTTAGAGTCGCATCAACCTAATCACAAGCATGTGCACTTGTATATAAGAACACAAAGAACTGCACACACACACACACACACACACACACACACACACACACACACACACACACACACACACACACACACACATGCAGGCACACACACACAGGCACACTCAAGTCCCTTTCAGCTATTAGATATGTCATCATCACAAATTTTTAAAATACCCCAAAGACAAAGTGAACATCTTATTATAGTAATTGTTTAACTTTGGCTTGTGAGGAGATGTTTTATTAGAGATTAAATTCTAACCTTGTAAAGTAATTAGTATTCAGTGGCATGCTTGTCTTTGGACAAGCATGGTCTGGGTTTAATGAGTTTTCTGCCTATCACAGCCTAAAGTGGGATTGCTGATAATGTCTTGAAAAACTTGCCATGCCATGTTCCTGCGCAGCAAATCTTAGAGATAGAAATATTTCGCTGTCATGCCAAATACATAACGATTTCAAAGGTCAAAAGGGGTTAATCATAAAATATAATATATATTGATGACAAACAGCAACACAAAGAGCCACTTTGGTAAGAGGACTTGGTTCAGGAATTAAATCAACAAATCAGCTGTTTTGGAAGACCTTCATATTGCACAGAGATGACAGATCTAACAGAGGTGAATCAAAATCCATTTGAATGGTTACGTACAGCATGCAAAAATATGGCACGACAAAAACTGCAGTGAGCCAGAGTTGAAAAGGGTTAGTTGTGACACGTGAAAAGATTCAGTTTAATAAAAGTTAAAAGAAAAGGAATCTTCACTCTGTAATTTTCCAAACTGCTTATTCCTATTAGAAGCGCGGGAAGGCTGGAACCTATCTCAGCCAACACTGGGCAAAGGAGGGGTACACCCTGAACAGCTCATCAGACCGTCACAGGACCAACACACGCACACAACCATTCACACTCACGGGCCAGTTAGCATAATGTGCATGTCTTTGGACTGTGGGAGGAAACTGGAGTACCTGTAAGCACAGGGAGAACACGCAAACTCCAAACAAAAATGCAGGAGCCCGGTACTTGAGCCCAGGACATTCTTGCTGTGAGTCAATGCCACGGGCTTAAATGATTCAGCACACATATTCACGAACAGAGTTACTGTGTCAGTAGTAACAACTGCAGGCTAGGTGTAGATGAGATACAGCTAAAGGGTAAGTGGTAGCACTTTGGCAATGTGATTATCAACTTATTAACACAACTTATTCACTACAATTATTAGGACTTCCTAAGAGTATTTAATCAGATTTAGGAGGGATGTCCCTGGGTGTTTGCACCCCTCATTGTGACATCATCACAGAGTGTGTTGGTCAATACGTAGGTGATGAACCAGATGTACCAGAGTGTGCAGGTCCTGTGACACACTTGTGGGGCATCATGACAAGAGACCGAGGGACACGGAGTCTGCCTATTACAAGTGGTATGCCAAAATTTCAGCTATTAAGCTTTAGAAGGTCAAACAGGGCAGCACAGTTGTGCCGTGGTTGGCACGTCCGCCTCCCTGCAAGAAGGTCCTGAATTTGAGTCCTGGGCTTGGCAAA
This sequence comes from Neosilurus mollespiculum, assembly GCA_030014195.1. NCBI lineage: Eukaryota > Metazoa > Chordata > Actinopteri > Siluriformes > Plotosidae > Neosilurus > Neosilurus mollespiculum. The sequence continues at coordinate 13,118,773 of JAQMYF010000011.1, read as the reverse complement.
GGCATTTTTGTGTAGAGTTTGCATGTGCTCCCCTTGCTTCTGTGGGTTTACTCGAGGTACTCATTACACATTAGGCTACCTACAACTGGTTGTTCCAAACTAAGTGTGAGTGTGAGTGTAAGTGTAAATGGTTGTGTTTGTGTTGCCCTGCAATGGTCTGGTGAGCTGTTCAGGGTATATAATGCCTTCACCCAGGGGTGGCTGAGATAGGCTCCAGCCACCCTCCCCACATCCCTAGAGGGATAAAGCTGTTCAGCAAATGAATGAATGAATTATGTAATTAAGTCAAAGCTACTGTATTTCTTCCCACTTGAAAAAGAAGTACTAAGCTACAAGTGTCAAGTTACCATGGCGATTTGGCATATATATTATTCAAGAAGGACTACCAGTATGGATAATCTTCAAAAGGACGCATACAAATGGGAAGAGTAAGACATGCAGTGAGACAGACACACCCGAATCAAGATTGGGCACTCAGTAGGAGTTAGACATACTCACATATAAAAGGGGCAGAGCTCCTCGTCTGGAGCGACTGAAGATCTAAAAATGTTGAAATTTTAAGTGCTTTAAGTGCTGCTGCTGATTCAGATGGTTTAGTCAGGCAGCTAATGGGCAACTAAAGTGTGTTTCATGATTCAACCAATCCTCTTGCAAAGTCATAGAAACTATAAGGTTTCTGCATGCAGGACTTACAGTGGCATCAACACTAAATGCTGGTAAGCTTAAAGCGTTTCATAGACAGCATTCAGAATAAACATGGAATAAATAATCACATTAATAATAGATAAGTATTAACATTTAATTATATTCACAATATTAATGCAGAATATTTACACAAACTTTGTTTTTTCAAAGCTTACAGAAGTATCTGCAAGGCATTTTTTTTGTTCTCACCCCATATCAGATCCAATAAGCGAGTGTCTGCGCAGCATTGCGCGTGCCTGTGCGTTGGTCAGGTTCCCGGTTTCTTCACCGTTGATGGCGAGAATCAGATCGCCGACACCTAAACGTCCATCTCTGCTTATGGCGCCGCCGTGAATGATACTGCGTACCAGCATTCCTACACCATCCTTCACTGCGCTCACTGTCATACCTGGAGCAAAGGTAACAATGCCATGGCATTACGTGTCTAAAGGTGGTAAAATTATAAGTCTTGGTAGCCTGAAGTATAAAATATTCTGGATTTTATACAAAGATCTAAGCATTATAAAGACAAACTGAAAACGCCTACCCTAAAACAGATAAGGTTATCTGAGATTAATACATAACAAACCTAAACTTGAGTTGCCCTTGACAACAGTGATGGTCCTCTCAAAATTGCTCCCTGGAGTCATTTCTTGTTGATCAGTTTCTTCCTCTTGACTTTTATCCATTGGGAAATCATCTTGCTAAAGGTTTTGCACAAAGAATCACAAAAATCACACCAGGAAAAAAAAAAAAAAAATACTGCTCAAGGCAAGGTCATGCAGTCCGGAGAGAGGTGAGAACCACCTGGAAGGTTTGAAAGTAAACACAATTTCTAATAGGATGGGAGAGGATGAGAAAGGAAGGGATTATTGTCAAAAGCAGAACTGTTTAATCTGTTTTATCACTTTAAGGTGGCACGGTGGCGTAGTGGCTAGCATGTCCACCTTGCAACAAGACGGTCCTGGGTTCAAGTCCCGGGCTCGGATCGGCTCTGGCTTTTCTCTGTGGAGTTTTCATATCTTCCCGGACTTGTGTGGGTTTCCTCGGGGTACTCCGGTTTCCTCCCACAGTCCAAAGACATGCGCATTAGTCTGACTAGCAGTTCAGAATTGCCCCTAGGTGTGAGTGTAAATGGTTGTATGTGCGATAATCTGGCCAGCTGTTCAGGTTGTACCCTGCTTTCACCCAATGTCGACTGAGATAGGCTTCAGCCCCTCTGCAACCCTAATAGGATTAAGCGGATTGGAAATTAGTGAGTGAGAGAGTTAGTGTGTGAGAGAGCTTCACTTTACCTCCTCTTGAGAAGCACCAACATAACCACCTTCATTGCCCTGCCCTTGGAACTCTGGTACAACCGCGCCCATCTCGCTATACAGTGTTGTTGCAAACTTCTCTTCATTACAAATAGAGGCAGGGTTTGTTCTAGAAATCCCAGCTGTAGACATCAGCGACTCCATGGGGTCCATTCTCTCTAAATCATGTCCCATAATCAGATTGGAGAGGGTGGAGCCAAGTCGTCCAGTCCCTGCTTCAAGCCTTAAGGATGCTCCTTTCTCATCGGGAGAAAACGGTTGTCCGATTTCAGACGCCGTCACGAAAGGATACTCCATGAATGAATCCAGGAGGTTATTTCTCTAAATGAGACAACACATTAGCTTCACACTACAGCGCACAAGCTTTATGGTCCCAATTATGACCAAATGTAAGGCTGATAATCTTCCAATCAACACCTGGACCAATGATGTAGTGAAGTTTGTTCACAAACCAATGGAGGATAAATGACAATAATCACGCAGGCCAAATACCTCCCATTACTAACTCTGGCAGCGTTTCAGACAGCTATAACATGGCTCCATTTCTCTAACTGATTCAGCAAAGGCTCTGCATTAAATTTCAACAGTAACCGAATCCACAAGGACCAATAAAGTCTCAAATAAAATCAGGGTTGATGGGCCTTACTGCAATATAGCCCCAAATGTCGGCACAGAGAGCCATTATACAGAAGACAAAACGGCAGGCTGAAGTGTTTCCTCTGAATGGGAGGTACGGATGGGCTGCTTTAGATAATGTCACTCAGCGGGGCATGGGGGTCGTTTGGGTGAGAGAGGGATAATTTGGAGAGGGGATTGTGGCTTTTAAATGATGATACACTAGCTGAGATGCACCGCAGAGGACAAAGTGGGAGGCAGAGAATTACTGAAGCATGGCTCTATCAGGAAAATAGTAGAGCTACTATTCACAAAATATAGATATAAAAGCAGCTCTACTCATTTGTTTGTGCTAAAATACTTGGCTATAAATACCTGAGGGGTGGAGGCCATCTGATAGGTGAGATCTGCGCTGCAGGTGCTTCCGTGAAGGGCAATCATGGACGCCTGAAACGTGTCGTCTTCCTCATTGTCGTAATGCCGATCGAACTTCTCTTCTGACAAGTCCGCATCGCTGGTGTCAATCTGGAATACGTCAGTCATGCTAATCAGGTTCAGTCTTAAGCAGATTTACACCAAGGCTCCAGCCATATACTGTGTCTGTCTCTTTTTTGTTGTTGCTACATCAAAGCAGACTCTTATACATTCTCATATACCCAATAAAACCTCTCACATTTCAAAGGTACGTAAAAATAGACCAGACGCTCCCACTGAAAAGACCATTTCATAATATGCAAATATAGAACAAGCATAGCAAGTTTGAAAGCCCCAGCTTCAGCGAGCAGAAAGTAAATGTCTGGAAACCTAACATACAGTTTTGCCTCTGTTACCTTAAAAAGGTCAAGGTCACTCACACACAAACTCATCCTAGCACTCATAGTAGTATACTCACAGTATGTATCATTCAATACATCATGTTTTAAATATCACATCCTCTAAATGGTGGCTGTCATTGTGAATACACTCTTGGAGTTGATTTCTGAAGGCTGCCATGGCTCGATGGGTCATGTCGGGTGGAACAGCGGCGAGCTCCTGCTGATTAGCAACCTTAAAGACTTGAAGAGTTTGAAGTCGAAGAGTATACATTCGTGATTTAAAGTAGCCCCACAGAAAAAAAATCAAAAGGAATGAGGTCAGGGGAACAGGCCAGCCACCCAACATCGCCACACAACGAGATCAGCTGATCCAGAACCATTTCCCTCAGCACTTCCAGTGATCTACGAGCTGTGTGCTGTAGCACCATCGAACTGAAACCACACATCGAGTTCTTCAAGCTCAAGGTGTCCAAGCTGGGGTTGGGCTAGGTTCAGGCTTGGTGAATAAGCAGTTGCAAACCAACTGGCAGTATGGCTACCAGAGTGAAGGTGGATCAGGTGTTGGCACCACCTGAACCATTAAATACCTTCACCAGCTCTATGACGGCCATACACATTAAGTCGGAGCTTTCAAAAAAGCTCCTCCCAGCCTATACACTAGGCACTAGGCATCTAGTTATTGCATAGGCTTTCACTACTTTTACCCTATATAAGCAGTAACTTCCTTCAAAGTCTCTGAGTAACAGAGATTGTTTACTTTTATACCACAGGTTGGCTCAGACACTACAGCAAATCCTGGTTTTCACCTCTGGAAATGTTTTATTCCTTAATTATAAAGGATTCTGGTAACATCATGTCCCAGTAGCACTGGCCAGTACTGGCTCAGCACAGAATGAGACTTCTTCCTCCTCCTCCTCCTCCTCATCTCTCTCCATCCGTGACAGAACTAAGAAGATAGAGGAGGGAGTCTGCAAAAAAAAGTGCTGTAAAACTCCTTCAAACAGTTAGCATGTGTGCAAATCTTTCTGACAAACCTGATGGTGTTTATTGAGTAAGACTGCTCTGGAATTAAGAGAATTATTTGATTTATAGTCGTGTTTCACTGAGCAAATTAGCAGCGCAAGGCACGTTAGATTGACGAGACTAATTCTAATTCTGATCACTGACTGATGATTAGATTTCAATTTGATTTGGGTTATAAACTATAGGCAGAGGATTTGTTGGATATTGAGCAGAGGGAATTAAAATGCATTATCGTGGATCGTTCTCGGGCTCTGGATCTGGAGCTTCAAAGAAGTACTTTCACTTTAGAAGAACTTCAACAACGACTGCAGTTCTGAGAATGGCTTTGGGAATGTAAAGTTAAATAGAAAAATGTAGATGACAACCCACCATTTGTATAGTCCTTGAGAGAATAAGAGTCTGCATGTGTGGAAGGGGGAATGCAAAAAAAAAAAATTATATCAGAATAAAAAGCATTAATGACCTTCAAAAGATCCAGAGTTACAGATAAATCGGTGTCAAACATGAGAGATACAAACTACCCTTTTGCGGAAGAATGCACATGCATCAAATTCATTTTTGCTCAAATGGAGCAAAAATACTGAGCTTTAATTTCAGGCACATCCAGGGCTCTGCCAAGACTATAAAATATTTAAAGAACCAGTAGAAGAATCAGGTTACTGAATTACAGTACACACACACACACACACACACACACACACACACACACACACACACACACACACAACATTAGTTGTTATAAACATATATTAATGTCTTACAGGCAGTGGTTTGGCTACTCCGATGTGGACGGTGCCTAAGCTGGCCCCCTTCAGAGCCTGAACTGCCTCCTCCAGACTGGCACCCTCGAGGTTCATGCTGTTGACATAAATGAGCCGATCTCCTGGCAACAAACGTCCGTCCAGTTCAGCCACTCCTTCAGGCACCAGAGATCGGATCACAATCACAGTCTTAGTTGGGTCCATAGGATCCTTCATACACATACACACAAAGAGAGAGAGAGAGAGAGAGAGAGAGAGAGGGAGAGAGAGAAAGAGAGAGAGAGAAAAAGAGAGAGAGAGAGAGAGAGAGAGAGAGAGAGAGAGAGAGAACAAGTTACATAGTAGGCAGGTTCTTAATTATTCTGGAATACATTTGACTTACAATTGATTACTACAGATAGTTTTAAATGAATAAATTAATATCTCAGAATGTTTGTACAGGTACTGTACAAGACTCTAGTGACACCCAATTGGGTGAAAAGAGGCCTCCCTGTTAAAAGCTGGTTTGAAAACTGCATTAATGTTAACCCTGTGTTTGTGCAAAATTATGATTATTATTTATACTTAGGCTGGGGACAGCTTTCTGGATGCACGTCCTCTAGGTCACTCTGCCTATATCTGAGGAGTGGATTGGTGGCTTGGTTTGCACTTTGGCTTGGGATTTTTAATAGGTAATTTTTTTCAGTGATTCCATTTTTAGGGGCGGCACAATGGCATAGAGGTAAGTCTGTCTGCCTCAGAGAAAGAAGGTCCTGGGTTCGATTCCCAGGCTCAGGAATTTCTGTGTGAAGTTCATGTTCTTCCCGTGTTTGCGTGGGTTTCCTCTGGGTACTCTGGTTTCCTCCCTAAGAGCACAGTCGGTTAATTGGCTGTTCCAAATTGCACCTAGGTGGAGTGTGAATGGTTGTGTGTGGGGGTGCCCCCTGTAATTGTCTGTCAAACTGTTAAGGGTTTACCCTGCCTTCGACCAGTGTCTGCTGAGATCCCTGCGACCCTAGTAGGATTAAGCAGTTCAGCGAATGAGTGACTGTTCACTGTCTTTTTAGGTAATATAACTTTTATTTTAGTTTTTGGGCCATTGTCTCTTCAGAGCTTCAGCCTGTGCAGCATTCATTCTCTGTTGGTAAGAGGGGATGTGTTTGGGCGTCCTGGAATTCACGAGCCTGACAGTGTGTGGAAAGTCCTGTCTCCACATGCTCCCATGGCATTTGTTTCGTGCTGTTTTGTTTATGCTTTTCTTAAGTTTTTCTTTTATTTTCTTTCTGTCGAGTGTTGTATATTTTTGTGTGTATGTCCTGCGCGTGTACTGGTGGGTAACGAGCTGTATTAGTTAACCATGACATATTTTCAAGCCAGTCTAGCAGATCATGTTTCATGGGGAGGCTCTATGGCAATGTTGGTACCACATTGGGACCAGAAAGATCAGTGATTCCTGTGTCTGAATTTGATTTGGGTCATATTGGGCAGTAATTGGCTAGTGTATTGCCTGGTATGGTCCCTTGACCCTCCTCTTGTCAGGCGATTCTGCCTGCAGGTGGCAGGGAGAATTTTTGGTGATGGTGTCCCTACCCTTCAGTGATCCCTTACTGTAGCTCATCTTTGGTGTCCTTCGAATATTCCTTTTTCTTCCTTTTACTTTCTTTTTTCAGCCAGTTCCTCAGCTGCAGTAAGTCTGCTCTGTCCTCGCAAATTTGTTTTAGGTATATCTCATCTAAATGACACAGTGTCTTAAATGTGCAGCAGTCTGTACTTTTACATGATAACCTGTCATTTGGGACTAAGTGATACTGACTGAATGTGGTGTTAATAAAATGTAGATCATTCTTGTGGAATCATGTCTCTCGTCTCCTTAAGTGATTATAATCAAACCTATGACCTTTTTCTGTGAGTTTTTGCAGTTAAACCTTACAGACTAATTCCTTTGGGTGAAATTCCCTTTGGCAGCATAGACACTCACTCACTGCTTAATCCTACTAGGGTCGCTAGATGGCTGACCCCATCTCACACACACACAACCATTCAGACTTACATTCACATCTAGGGGGAAATTTGGAACAGCCATTTAGTGTAATGTGGATGTTTTTCGACTGTGGTAGGAAACTGGATTACCCGGAGGAAACCCAAGCAAGCACGGGGAGAGAATGCAAACCCTACACAGAAACACCTGGGACTCTTGTTGTGAGGCGGACATGCTAACCATTGGTGGCCTAGATGACATTACAATTTGAACAATTATATATTATTTTTATAATAAATATTTTGTTTGGGGTATTTTTTTCTCACTGGCTATGTGCCTTCCCTTTCTCACAAGACTCAATATCTCACTCAATATCTCAGTCACTCATTTGCTGAACCACTTAATCCTACTACTAGGGTTGTGGGGAGGATGGTGTCTATTTCAGCAAACACTGAGCCATGTCGGGGATATCGGCACCCTGAACAGCTCACCAGACCATCGCAGAGCAACAAACACAACCATTCACATTTACACCTAGGGGCAATTTGGAACAGCCTCATGTGCAAGTCCTTGGAGTGCGGGAGGAAACCCACACAAGCAAAGGGAAAGCATGCAAATTCCACAAAGAAACGCCTGAGCCCGAGTCTCAAACCCAGGAGCTTCTTGCTATGAGTCAGATGTCCTAACCACTACACCACTGTACATTTTTGTCCTGACACACATTACTCAGTTACACCATAACAAAAAATAATTTTAAAAAACTATCTTAAAAAAATGCACCATGCCCTCTCCACTAATATCAAATCAGACATTAAAATAATCAGGACAACCTTTTTTTAATACTCAACTCTTATTAGTTCTGCCAACTATTACTGTTTAGGGGCTTTTACCATCAAGTGCAGTGCAAAACCCAATATTCTCTTCTCACTGAATCTATTAACTATTAAAATGAATTTATTTTCAGACTTTGAGTTATATCCTTTAGTTATCAAATCCCATCTGACCCACTAACGTCCTTCATTACAGCCAGTGTGACTTCCATCTCTCTCTAACCTGATAGTCGAGGATGCTGAAGCCCAGCCCACGTTCTCCTTTCTCCAGCTCAATGTCCTGGATCTCTGACTCCCACATTGCTAATGATGTTCCCACTGTCTCTTCTGGAATGAGATCTCTTGGACCTCTCAGCGATTTTCCAGGCATGATGAAGTCTTCAACATCAAGATCCTTCAAAAATTAGAGCAACAATATCTACATATTATTTATCAATGTGAAAAAACAATAACCAGTTAAAAAATGTAGAAGATTTTGTTCTATGAGAAATTAATGGTTGGTTTGTCTCTGTACTCTCCTTATCTGTGTCAGTGTTTCTGTATTAGGGCTAGGGTTATAATCTGTCCACCTGTGTAACATAATCTGATGTAATCCATCTCAAGTCTTAAAGATGAATGCACAGGCAAGATCTCCATTTTTTTTTTTTACTGAAATGGTTCCTACTAAAATGCGCTACTTATTCCATAACATTGATTAATACATTTATAATAACACAGTAATATATTATACCGTTCCTGTCGACTCTGTAGCCACTTCTTCCAGTTGTGGCTGGTCGGTTTGACTGTCAGTCAAGGGCAAAGGGGCGGGCCTACAGCAGGCCATGTGCACACACACAGGCAGCTCCTTCAGAATGCTTACCACTTCTTTATGTGTCTCACCTCTAAGTGGTACCCCGTTCACCTACACGGAAACACAAAACGACGTTGTGATGTAATGTGTATAGTAGACATGAGAAGTTTAATGTAGATTATGTTTATGGTTTTGGAGCAGAACATCACCTCCAGTAATTCGTCTCCGCTATACAGCTTTTCGCAACGTCCTACAGGTCCCTCAGGTAAAACTGAGCATATGTAGTGGTGACCAGCGTTTGCTTCCAAACTGATCCCCAGTCCACTGCTCTCAGTGAATTTCTCTACCTGTACCACCTACATGCACTCACACACACACACACACACACACACACACACACACACACACTGTTTAAGTGCATTGTGCATAATTACACAACTTAAATCAATTTATATAATTACTGCAAATTACTGTAAACTCACAAAGATGGTTGGGCTTTCATGGTTTGCATGTTTATTGCATTATTATTTTAAAACAACTCTCGACTGATGTTCCACAGTAGGCTAATTTTACAAGAAAAATATTTTTGTCTTAATGTAGTGAGGGTGATTTATTTTAAGCTCAGGTTGGCACAATGGCATAAAGGTTAGCACATCAACCTCACAGCAAGAAGGTCCTGGGTTCGAGTCCAGGGCTCAGGCACTTCTGTGTAAAGTTTGTGGAATTTGCATGCTGTCCCGGTGCTTGTGTGTGTTTCCTCCAGGTACTCTGGTTTCCTCACACAGTCCAAAGAAATGCACATGAAGCTAACTGGCTGTTTCAAATTGCGAGTATGAGTGTGAGGGTGACTGGTAGATAGGCACCAGCGTTTCCCCCCGCCACGAATGAATTTGAGTTCATTTCAGTCTAGTGCTGAATGATGCGAATGGACAAAGTGGGTGGGGCCAGTCGATGTAATTTAATTAAAGGAAAACACTCACTCACTCACTTAACCACTTAATCCTACCAGGTTCTCAGGAAGGCTGAGTCTATACACTGGGCAAAAGTGTTGAACAGCCTGAACAGCACGCCAGGCCATCACACACAAACAACCACTCACACTCACAGTCACACTTAGGGGCAATTTGGAATAGCTAATTAGCCTAATGTGCATGTCTTTATACTGTGGGAGGAAACCGGAGTACCCTGAGGAAACCCACACAGGACAGGGAGAACATGTAAAGTAACTATTACTTTATTTTTAAAAAGAGAATACACTATAAAGTCTAAAAATGTAAGTAAAAGGTGTGTGTGTGTGTGTGTGTGTGTGTGTGTGTGAGACAAAGGTATATAAATGTAGTGTGTTGAATTGCATTGAGAAATCACTCACAATAACTTCGCTGCTAGGACCGAGAGCGTTCTGCCATTTCTTCCTTAGCTCCTCTTCCTCACCGACATTCAGTTTGATACCTTCAGGAAATTACTGACATGTGAGAAATTAACATACTAATAAAGCGCTACAATTTACAAAGGTTAAATTACAATCTCAAAAAACTCTTTTACCTTTTTTCCCTTCATCAGTGCAGGGCAATAAAACAGCAGTGGCTACATGTCCGGATGTTTCCACAGAGTCTACATGAATGCACAGGAACAAACCAAAAAGTATATTAATATGCATGTACACATGAAAGTATGGACATCAACACAAAACGTATTCATTTCCCTTTAACTTTATCCCTGTGCAGTCATTCTCAGTTTCTGAGATAAAGACACACACACAACGCTACACTCTGTTTTATAACTCGGTTGTGTTTTCTTTCCTCCCATGCCTCTGTAATCACAGGCTGAGAGAAAAGAAGATGATGGGATGAGTAAATGAGAAAACTCTAGGCTGGTTTTGGCTAGGGGTCTAAATCTAATGTGGTAATTATGGTCAAAGGAAAGCATGAAGTCATCATGTGCAACCACACAGAAAAAAGCAGGAACCTCCCCTCTTACAGACCTACAATAAAGAGTTATGGTCCCTCTCTGGAGTATCGGAAGGCTATAATTTTAATACACACTAAGTAGAGATGTGGTTAATTATTGAAACGGTTAATAATCCTGGCTAGACTGATGGCTCTTCAGCTAGAAGTCATTTACACAACTAATTAAAATCGTGGTTACCGTGCATGCTGTCCATGGTGACACACTCCTGATTTGGTTTCACCTCGGTGCTCACTGGCATGATCGGCAGGAGAGTGTCCTCTGGTTGAAAGCCATGACGCACCAGTTTGAGGTGGACTGTTTGACCGGTGTGGCGTAAAAGCTCCACTGCCTGCTGGTTAGTGTAGCTCTGTATGTTCACTCCATCTACCTGCAGAGGGCAGACATGAGCATCCACAGAAGATCAAGAGCAGAACTAAAGACTTGTTTAAGTTTTGCATGTTTGCTTTTGCGCACAATTAATCTGTCACACAGATACACACATAAACACCTGTGCGCCACTTCAAACACTTTCATACACAGGGACACAAATAACGTATAATTCATTCATGTTCCAAACCACTTAATCCTACTAAAACTGTGGAGACTGGAGCCTATCTTAGCCGACTCTGGGGAAAGGAGCAGTTTACCCTGAACAGCTCGCCAATCCATCACAGGGCTAACACACACCCACACATTAACACTCACACCTAGGGGCAATTTGGAACAGCCAATAAGCCTAATGTGCATGTCTTTGGACTGTGGGCGGAAACCGGAGTACCCAGAGGAAACCCTCACAAGCACGGGGAACACATGCAAACTCCACACAGAAACGCCTAAGCCCGGGACTTGAACCCAGGACCTTCTTGCTGTGAAGCAGATGTGCTAACCACTACGCTTATGAATTAAACCGCTTAGCTAATTCATCACACATCCATCTTAACCAACTCACAGCAATGATTTGATCTCCAACATGGATGCGGCCATCTTGCTCGACAGTACTTCCTGCCGTGATGCTCTTCACGAATATCCCAGAGGTCTCTGCAACAAATTACACACTGCCCTACATAAGCAAAGAATAAGACTGGGAAAAGCTGAAAGAAGAGATTAGCACCACCAGAGAGCGAGCGATAAATAAGTCAGCTGCAACGAGCTGGGAATAACTCAAATTAATTGCTATGCACAGCAGTATGTGCTCATTTTTTTTAAGCTCAGCGGCTTGTAGCTATATAACGTAAATCTCAGAAATGACCTGACATGAATCGAAAGCCAACATAGTTCATAAATCATTGGTTTGTAGAACTCACCTGAGTTCTTGTCTCCTACGTATCCTGCAATTGTGATGCCCAGACCCTGAGTGTTCTTCGTCAAACTCACATCGAAGGCATCCTGCTCCTCTTCTTCATGGTCCTGCCACAAAACATGAGATGAACATATTAGAATGAGGAATTCTTAGGAACTCTAATGTAACAGGTTCGGGAGTGTTTAAGTACACATGGGCGGAACGGTGGTGTAGGGGTGAGCATGTGTGCCTCACAGAAAGAAGACACTGGATTCAAGTCCCAGGCTCAGGCATTTCTGTGTGGAGTATGCTTGTTCTCCCTGCGCTTGCATGGGTTTCCTCTGGGTACTCCGGTTTCCTCACACAGTCCAAAGACATGCACATAAGGCTAACTGGCTGTTCTAAACTGCCACTAGGTGTGAGTGTAAGTGTAAATGGTTGTGTGTGTGTCACCCTGCAATGGTCTGGCAAGCTGTTCAAGGCGTACCCTGCCTTCACCCAGTGTCAGCTGAGATAGCCTCCCTGTGACCCTAGTAGGATTCAGTGGTTTAGCAAATAAATGAATGAACTGCAGATTTTTCTTCCTGAATGTTGACTGAGAAAACAACTTATTTTATTGGGTTAACATGTCGCCAAGCAAATATCGAACAGTAATTAGGTATGGAATAAAACACAGTGAGCCTAGGTGTGAGTGTGAATGTAAATGCTGGTGTGGTGTGCATCCCTGCAATTGTCTGGCGGGCTGAGATAGGCTCCCTAGTAGTCCCTGCGACCCTAGTAGAATTAATCGATTCGGCAAATGAGTGAGAGTGAGTGAGTGACATCCTACATTAAAGTCAACACTTTCTGTCCAATCACAACTAAGCTTTGAACAGCAGTGAAGTATAAATTAAAGCTTCAGGGGTTTTTTTTCCTTTTGTAATTATAAAAATAATTTTTTACATCAAAAATGGCTTGTGTTATTATTAAAATAACAATAATAAAATTACATTATGCATTCGGTGACCTCCAGAATTATTAGCACCTTTGACGTAGATGAGCACAAATTAACATGTAAAAAGTATAACACATGAAAAATAGTGATATTCACAGCTTAAAAACAGACAGTGGATACCAGCAACCCTGTAATTAATATTTTATGATGCCTGTCTTGGAAAAAATAATAGCACTGCCCTTGTTAGTCTGTCAAACAAGGTAGTAGAGCTTCACTTGATATTCTTATGTTGGTGTATGTGGACTTCACCACATACCCACCACACCACGTTCACGTTCAGGCATGTGTACGACCTCATGTTTATACCCTAAGGGTAAGGGTAACGGCAGAGTTCTTAGGAGCTGAGTACAAACAATTTACTTAAAAATATCAAATCCTAGGAGGTATTGATAATTTTGGAAAATCGTGTAGTGGTTGGCACTGGGTTCGAGTCACGAGCTGTGTGGAGTTTGCATGTTCTCCCTCTGCTTGCGTGGGGTTTCCTCTGTGTACTCCAGTTTCCTCCAACAGTCCAAAGACATCCGGCTTAACTGGCTGTTCCAAATTGACCCTGGGTGTGGATGTGAGTGTGAGTGGTTGCGTGTGTGTTGCCAAGCAACAGTATGACAGGCAGCACAGGGTGTACCCCACCTTCGTCCTGTGTCGCCTTAGATAGGCTCCAGCCTCCTAATCCATGATAAGATTAAACGGTTCAGCAAATGAGTGAGTGAGTGACGAGAGAGTTCTAAAAAAGAGTTATTGTCCAATTTATTTTACACAAAAAATTTTTATGATCACTCAGGGGGACACTAGGACAATAGGAAGTACTGTACTTCCAACAGCATATGTAGTGTCTGTGTTATGCCATATTCAGGCATCTGTCAGATCCACCTGCTGCTCAGTAACTGTTGGCAGGGCAACAGTTGCAGGAGAGGCATCATCCACGGTTGCTCTGGTGATGAGAAGTTTGACTCTGTTGCCACACTGTCGGAGCACTTGAGCAACCCGCTCGCTGCCCAAACCGTACAGGTCAGTGTCTCCGATACGCAGGATGTGATCCCCACTGCGCAAGCGACCATCCTGTAAAAAACAGTGAATGGTGGGTGGGGGTTGGGGGGTGGTTAAGTTTTAGCGAAATAGCGGAGATAAATGTTAAACACTCCAAGCACAGTATACCTAACCTTACCTTATCAGCAATACCTCCAGGAAGAATGGTCTTGACAATGACACCTGAAGTTTTACCCCCGACAATGCCAAAACCCAGACCTGTGCCATCATTCACTAGCTCTATAGTTTCCACCTGCGTCCAGTGAGTCTGCAGAGCACAAGAACAATATACCAAAAAAGCAGCTAATGTTATAACATAATTTATAAAGATAATTATCTGACAGAGAGAGAGATAACCTTCAACCCAGACAGGTCAAGACATGCTACAATTATTTATTGGTATTTTTTGGGGGGTTTAGAATTGTAAACAAATGGAGACAAGCCTGGTGGATACAGAGTGGAATGGGAGAAGCGTAGGTTGGAAACACTGATCTAAAAATAACTGGATTAAGCACTCAGCCTATCAGCCCTATGAAGCCAGCCAACTCAGGCCGGCCACCATATTACCAGTCCCAAAACATTACAACCATGTCTATTATGTGGAGCAAGTGGTCAAGATGAATCTTTTTATAAATACTTGATAATTGAATTATGTAATATTTTACTGTGTTGCTTCTTTTGAAAATTTTTAAGTTGTAAGAAGTAAAAAACTAACTAGTTAAGTAAATAGCAACTACATTTAGACTTATGAATATATATATATATATATATATATATATATACACACACACACACACACACATATAAAGAGGAACAAAATGTCACATATACCATTCCTAACCACAACACATCTAACGTAGTTTAAGCCTATATTACTAAAAAATAATAAAAGCAGTTTAAGTTAAATATATTTAGTGCCTTGAATTTAAATTTAGCAAAACAAAGTATAAAGAATGGTTAATATATACATATTGAACAAATAATTACTTTATTTAGTTTTTAAGATAATATTAAATATTCACAGATATAAATTACTTCCTCTCTGTATAGTCTACAAAGAAATTTGGAAATATGGAATATAAATTTACAAATACATGTACATTAATGCTCTCTATATAATAGTCCATTCAGATTACAACTATAATACATGTACATAAATGCTCTCTATATAATAGGTCTACAGACAATTTACTAATGTGATTTAGTAAGAAAGTACATAATTACTGTTTGTATGCATAAACTTGTAGTATCTGATGTAGGATTTACTACATGTAGTATTTTTACACTTAATTTCACATACTGTATATGATTTATGTACATTTGTTTCAATATCCAGATAGTTTAAAATAATAGTATCTAAAAATCAGATGCATGTTAATCACAATCTAAACTTTTTATATAACACAATCATAAAATAATAAACATAAATACAGGTGTGTATAAATTCTACAAAGATACTTAAAATGCTACTTACACATGGAATTAGTTCCCACATCCTGGTTTCTTTGTGTTTGTACAGTTTAATGCTGCACACGAAGGCATAATTAAAAAGTAATAGAAGACTATAAAACAATAAAAAAATGAAAAAGTTAAAAAGTAAACAGGGGATTCTTTGATTGGAATCAGGCTTTTAGGACCACAGCAGGGAATGTTTTAGATCTAGCAATATGGCTGCACGAGCATTTCCAGTGACTTCAGCCTCAGCAGCCCAGTCCGATATCCAGTTATTTTTAGATCAGTGGTTGGATGGGTAAGTGGCATGAAGACTGCATGTCCCAGAATGCAACATTACATCCATTCAATCATTCTCCTCTGATGATTTCCTTGCATCTCAAATTCTCATCCATCACTTCATTAACTTGGATGAAAAACTATACAGATCATCTCCAATGTTTTTTTATTCTATAACTGTCTTTACATTTCATTTATTTTACCTACAAAGTCTTATTTTGTGCGTAAAGCTACTAAGCTCTGCTGACTTTACTAGTGTAATTCCATTCTGCTAATAGTACACAAATAAATCCTACAACAAGCACTGCCCCAGACAGTAACAAGGTCCACCATAGACCAGGGCCTTTTTGCATGCATAGTTTTGCTCTGTGTGCTCCAGTTTCTTCCACAGTTACATTAACTAGCTACTCTAAAGTCCAACGATATGAATGTGAGTATTTGGACAGTAAAACTATTTCAACCACAATGTATTTGGAATAAAGCCATTTAGGAATGGCAGCCACACTGAACATTGTCCCTGTATTTTCACAGTCTCAAAAACAATTGGACAATTGACCGATAAGCTGTTTTATGCTTCCTTGTCACTTTATGACGAATTAAGGAGATAAGGAGGTCTGGAGTTGCTTCCGAGTGTTAATTATTCATTTGGCAGCTGTTCATGAGAACTTTCAACATGAAGTCCAAAGAAGTGGTGATGCAAGTGAAAATGTGATCATTAGGATGACAAAACTAAACAAGACCAATGAGAGTGACTTTGAAAGCCCAAATCCACAGCTGGTACATCCTTAAAAAGAAGGAATGCATGGCAAGCTCAGCAAATGAAAAAAGGCCTAAAAGGCCACAGAAGACAAATAAAGTAAAGAAAAATCAATTCATAACATCCAGTCTCGGAAAGAACACTCTCAAGCAGGTAGGCTTATGACTGCCAAATTCTTCATTCACTCACTTACTCACTCACTCATTTCCCAAACCGCTTAATCCTACTCTGGTCGCGGCGAGGCTAGAGCCTATCTCAGCCGACACTGAGCGAAAGCAGGGTAGACCCTCAACAGCTTGCCAGATCATTGTAAGGACTCACATTCACACTGATGGTCAATTTGGAAGAGCCAATTAGCCTAATGTAGATGTCTTTAAAATGTGGGAGGAAAGAAGCATACCCAGAAGAAACCCACGCAAGCACAGGGAGAACATTCAAACTGTACAAAGAAACGCCCGAGCCCAGAACCCCAACCCAGAACCTTCTTGCTGTGAGGCGGACATACTAACCACTATACCACCGTGCAACCCAAGTCTATGTTCCAGAATGTAAACACAGAGAGTTTACCTCAAGATGAAAAAACTGGCATACTCCAGAACAGAAAGGCCAGATAATACCGATATTAAGTTTTACCACATGAGCATTTATCGCTGCCAGTGGAACTGGGTAACTGGTGTTTATTAAAGATCTGACTGCTAATAGAAGAAACAAAATAAATCAGTGTATAAAGCTATACTTTCTGCTCAGATTCCTTCTATTAAAGCAAAACCGATAGGACGACACTTCACGGTACAAATGAATACCGACCCAAAAGCTTCTCAGTGCCCATAAATCATAATTTCTTACAACTCCATCTCAGAAAAAGTTGGGACAGTATGGAAAATGTAAATAAAAAAACCTAAGTTGTGATTTATAAATTAACTTTGACTTGTATTTCATTGCTGACAGTATGGACTATTTACTATTTAATGTTTGTGCTGGTCAACTTCATTGTATTTGTAAATATACATCCTTTCCTATCATTCAGACCTGCAACACTTTCCCAAAAAAGTTGGGACAGGAGCAATTTAGGGCTAATAATGAGGTAAATTGGTTAAATAATGATGTGATCAGTGCGTAAAGAACAAGGGCGCAAGCCTAAGCTGAATAATCGTGATCTCCGATCCCTCAGGCGGCACAGCATCAAGAATCATCATTCATCTATAAACAATACAACCACATGGGCCCAGGACTACTTTGGCAAACCTTTGTCAAGTACTACAATACACAGTTACATCCACAAATGCCAGTTAAAACTTTATTGTGCCAAAAAGAAGCCCTATGTTAACCATGTCCAGAAGCGCCGTAGACTTCCCTGGGCTCGGAGGCATCTGCAATGGACCATCACACAGTGGAAACATGTACTGTGGTCAGACAAATCAGTATTTCAGGTCTTTTTTGGAAGAAATGGACGCTGTGTGCTCCAGACCAAAAAAGAAAAGGATCATCCAGACTGTTACCAGCATCAAGTCCAAAAGCCAGGGTCTGTCATGGTATGGGGTTGTGTCAGCGCTGTTGGCAAAGGTAACTTACACTTCTGTGATGGCACCATTAATGCTGAAAAGTATATACTGTAGAGATTTTGGAGCAACATATGCTGTCTCCAAGAAGACTTCTTTTCCTGGGACGCCCATGCATATTTCAACAAGACAATGCAAAACCACATTGTGCACACATTACAAAGGCCTGGCTGCGGAAGAGGTTGATGGTGCTTGACTGGCCTGCCTGCAGTCCTAACCTGTCCCCAAAAGAGAATGTGAATGGCAAAATGTGCCAACGAAGACCCCGTGCTTTTGCCCACCTTAAGACGTGGTTGCAGGAAGAATGGAACAAAATAACACCTGAAACACTTCTTTTCAAGTGTTGTGAAAAGAAATGTCAACATTACAAAGTGGTAAATTACTGTTCCAACTTTTTAGAAATATGTTGCAAGAACCAACATTGAAATAAGTGTTGATTTTGAAGAAACAATAAAATTCATGAGGAACACATCAAATAATGTGCGGTTGTGTTGTTTTCAATGTAATACAGGTCAAAGATAATTTAACAAATTACTGTTTAATTGCATGCATAAACGATTGGTTGAATCGATGGATGGATGGATGGAAGACTGGACACATGAATACATAGTTGAATGGATGGATGAATAAATGATAGAATGAATGGCTAGACAGAAATATAAATGGTTGGTTAGATAAGTGGATGGGTGGTTTGGTGGGTGGGTGGATGGATATGTGGATGGATGGGTGGATTGGTGGGTGGATAGATAAAAAAATAGATGTATGCATAAACAACTGATGATAAACAAGATGGATGATGGATAGATAAATGAAAGATGACGTATGGATAAATGGTTGGATGGACTGATGGATGGATGAAATGAATTATATGTTTAAATGAATAAATCACTGAATAGGTCGTTATGCTTGACTGGATAGATTATTTTGTATTTTTGTTAATTAATAACGAAGTATGAAGGCTGGCCAGTACATGTCTGGCTATACATGCGTGTACATACTGAATGTGTGTGCTATCTCACCCCACTTGAATGTGCAGACATTGTACTAGCAGCGCTGGGTGTTCTGGACACCACTGGGCTGGAGAGCAGAGGAATTGCCCCTCGGGCAACGGTAATCTGTACATGCTCAGATGCTCTTTGAAGCAGCGCAACTGCCTGCTGATGGCTGATGTTCTGGTCCAGTAGCTGTCCATTTATCGCCAGGATCTGATCTCCTTCCTTTAGCTTCCCATCACTGATAAACAAAGCACCCAGCAGTAATATGCATTGTCACAGTACATATTCAGCTTCTCTGAGTCTCTGTTATTGCTTAACAAGACCTCATCATATTGCAGAGATCTGATCTTGCTCTTTCAGTGAGGGTCGTCACTTTTTGCTCAAGTGAGAGAAATAACCTGGGATAAAATTGAACTCAGAACAGTCAAGCAATTTATTGCTCAGGTTCTACAGAGCAGTAATTTATAGCTGACCTCCTTCTGTTCACCAGCACTGCGGCCAGAGAGAAGGGCCAGAAAAACATGCATGTCTCAGGCTAGATACACTGTCATCATTTATTTTCATGACCGTTTAGCCTGCCTTCACTGCTTCACAAAGGAGAGAAAGATATTAAGGAACAAAGCTGGACTCCACTGAAAGCCGCAAGCTCATGTTTTTCAGAAGGAAGAGGAATATCAAGAGAAAAATTTCAGAAGTCAGCAGTTCCACATGAAGCAATTTAAAGATCTCATCTCAGAGTGGCAAGCTAGCATAAAAGCACTCTGTTAAGACATGCAGGTAGTATGGGGCCTTATTTGTGTGTGAGACAGCTATTACCAGTATGCAACACTTCCAGCCTGGATTTCCTGTACGAAAATGCCAAGCTCTCCTCGGTTCTCATTTCGCAGTCCTACCACGCTAAAGCCCAGGCCTCCTGACACCGGCTTCACCAAGTCAATATGAGTCACGTACCGACCCTGTTTAGAAACAGGCACATATACCCAGTGCATGAATCGGCACGCGAACATACAGTTTGTACACACACACACACACACACAAACACACGTTTAAATGATCAAATGCCATAAGAAAAAGCTTTGAGCTACTGAATGGAAGTTCGAATACCAACATGACTAAGCTACTACTGTTGGACCCTTCAAGATGTTTGATTTATTCTGTTCTGTTCTATTCTAGTTGTAGATCGGATAAAAGCGCCAGACAAACACAAATGTGTGGCGGTCTGGGAAAACCCATTACAGAGGTACCGCAGACTTAAATGTGTTTTTTTGCGCTGAAAGTCAAACGATATCACTGTGCTGTGATGACACATCACATGACTATGATGATACATAACATGTTAACATTGACAAATTTTTCATTAAATAGTTATTTTATTAGCAGAAAATGAAACAATCTGCTTGATAAAATCCCCATGAACCACGCAAGACCCATGCTGACATACAGTCAACTGTTTGGTACTTCTTTACATATGACGTAAAACTGTTCTAACCAGAGGTGGGTGGCCCTCACCTCCAAACCGTGCTCATTTTCAAATATATGGAGGTAGAGAATCATCATTCCTCACCAGCCCCCTTCTCAGCCCCTCTGTATCCTCCCTCTCAGCCCCTTGCCCACTTTTCACAATTATGCAGTGGGTAGACCTGAACATGCAAAAACAGCTGGGATTGGCTTCAGGCTTCCCCATGACCCTGACGGATAAGCGATATTGATAATGGATGGAGTTCAGCTCAGAGCTGGGGGTAAAGATACATTTTTAACAACAGTTTAAATCATTTTTGGTGACACTTGTTCAACGTCTTATTCAAAGAATTAGTTAGTCTGCATAAAGATGTCTAAAACCTTGGTGGCTACACAAGCGTGATTTCCTTTCTAACCACGGTGAAAAGGTTATTTGTAATCAGATACCAGAAATGTTCCTCTGTGATCCCACACCACAGTTGCCAAAATTTAATTAAAATTTTCTCCCTGTTCCTTTATTCTTGGTGAGATATTTCACTTCAGGGAAGCCTGCAGTTTTAAAACTAAATACTGAAGAAAAAAAACATTTAATCAGATGAAGGGTTTTCCCAGGTTACCACACCACATGTATCTCACCAGCTCTTATCATTTCAGCTAGAGAGGTTGTTTGAATATTGTCAGATTTGAATTGGTGGAATGGTATATAAGTAGCTGTAGATAATCCTTTATTCAGCATGAGTGTGGGTGTGCATATGTGCATGTTAGCGTCTGTGTGTGTTTGAGTGTGTCTGTGTGTTACCTGAGCCATGGTGCGAATGATACGCTCGTGCTCCTCTGATGAGGTTTGTCCGTTAATCTGAGTCGAGTCAACATATCCTCCATTATACTCTGAGTTTACACACGAAGGCTGAAAGAACGAGCCAGCAAGAGAGAAACAGAGAGAAGAAACAGGGGGTGGGGGGGTAATTCTTGGTTAAAATGAAATATTTTCCTGCTCCAAGAGAGGGTTTAATTGCCTTTTTATTTATTCATCGTTCAGGAATATAAATAGTTGCACTGTTACGAGAAAAAGCCCATTTGTTTTTATCATTACAGGATCATTCCTCCATATGGCCACACATGCTCGTCATTAAACATTAGGACTGCATAATTAACTTCCATATTTACCAGCTTGCCCAGGTCTTGATACAGTACAAAATATTTTGCATCGATGATCAAGATGGAGTATGTTTCCTAAAACGTCTGCATGAAACTTGCAGGTACAGCACCTTATCTGAACTCACCAACGTGGATGGTGGAACTGTGGCTTGCTGACAATGCTGTATGTTGTTTGGTATGGTATAAATATACACCAGAGGCGAACTACTCCCTAAAAAACATCTTGTAAATAAGAAATAATGATATGCAACCCAATAAAGTTGCTCTGTAAAATTTCCTAAATATAGACTTGAGCTTTCACACAGAGTGTTTGTTTCCCAGGTGAAATTCATATAATTCATTCATTCATTCATCTTCTAAGCTGCTTAATCCTAACAAGGGTTGCGGGAAGGCTCATCTCAACTGACACTGGGTGAAGTACACTAAGAACAGCCCGCCAGACCATCGCAGGGCAACGCACACACAACCATTCTTACTCACACCTAGGGGCGATTTGGAACAGCCAGTTAGCCTAATGTGCATGTCCTTGGATTGTGGGAGGAAACCGGAGAACCCGGGTGAAACACATGCAAGCACAGGGAGAATATGCAAACTCCACACAGAAACGCACTTGGCGAGCCCAGGACTTAAACCCAGAAACACTGCGCCACCATGCCACTCACATTCTCTACACTGCATTAAAACTCTCACTCAAGTGCACTCCAGGAAGAGAGCTGTTTAGAATGAAGTGGGAATGTGTTCGTTCTTTCGGATTAGCTGAGAGGATCTGGGTTCCAGTTTGGTGCTTCACAAATTGTTTCGGGCTGCCATTGTCCTCTTTTCTGACCTCTAACTGTGCTGTGGTCACCATGGGGACAAAGACAAAGCCGGACCGTGTGCTTATTATAAACCATGAGACAAAAAGATACTGATTAAATTCTTTGCTCAGCTGCTGAACGCTCAGTTTAAAAATGACTCTGGCTGGTCAGAACTGTCTAAAATCTTAAGAAAGATTTGGAATAATGTTCCTGGTTTTCAATGTTCAAGGCTCCATTTTTTGAATAACGCTGCTTTTGTGCTTCTTTCTGACCTTGGTGCTAAAATTATAGATGGTAAATCACAAAAGAAAAAAAACAAGAGGAAAATGACGGAAGGACATGAGTAAGGGAGAGATGGAGTGAGGGTAAGAAAACAGCAAGTAGATAATCTCTAATCTTAAGCAATGCAAGCTCCCCCAACATACCTAACATAGTTTCACTTACAGGGTGAACTCAGACCTCCAAGACTGCTCTGAAAACCAGTCTACAATAATACACCCTGTTTTCAATGGTTTATACTTAAACACACTGAGGGTCGATTAGAAACACTATAATAATTGTAGTATCTCCATCACACTGCGTTTTGGTATGGATTTACATTAATACTATAATTACACCTTTATTTACTCAGAGATTTGGGATCAGTTGGATCTGAAATATACCTTGTACTCTTTTCAGAGTAATGCAACAAACTCTGGACACCCAGTTAATAATAGCGACTCTTTTTTGAGCCTTAGCTTCAGTCAGGGTTTCTTCCACATGTTCTTAAGTACCTTTTCTTATCATTGTTCCTTTTCCAGCTTCTGTGCTGCAGTATTGTAGAAATCACTCTATAAATGCACTGAAAGGCAACACTCAAAATTCTTCAGCCACTTGAATATGAATGACATTTTTCCAATAGAAGCTTATATACTGTACCTCTCTGTATATACTGTACCTCTCTGTATATTCTGTACCTCTCTGTATATACTGCACCTCACTGCATACACTGCACTTCACTGTATATACTGTACTCACTGTATATACGGTACTCACTGTATATACTGTACTCACTGTATATACGGTACTCACTGTGTATACTGTACCTAACTATATATACGGTACCTCACTGTATATACTTAACCTCACTGTATATATGGTACTCACTGTTTATACCGTACTTCACTATATATACTGCACCTGACTGTGTATACTGTACCTCATTCCAAACCAATTTTTTTATCTAGTTATCTATCTTTCTATCTATCCATACATGCATCCATCACCAAATTATAACTATAAAAAATTATAATCTATCTATCTATCTATCTATCTATCTATCTATCTATCTATCTATCTATCTATCTATCTATCTATCTATCTATCCATCTATCTATCTATTCATCCATCCATCCATCCAACTATCTGTCTATCTATCTTTCTATTTGGATCTTGGTTGACAGGAGTAAAGCCTGCTGTGGACCTTTATAATGATCGATTTGTTTGAAGTCTTATGTGTTCTTAGACACTGTTCTGCTCTCCAGTAAAGCGTTATTAAGACTTATGTCAGCTCTGGGTGGCAGATTGGCAGCTTAAACCACTCTGTGTCATCTTTTATCAACAAGCCATTTTAATCTGCAAAACTGCTGGATGAAGTTCAGTTCCTCGCACCATTCAGTGTAAACTATACACCTACTCTGCATGAAAATCCCCGGGGATCATCAGTTTCCCGTCTGGCACCAACAAGCATGCTGCCATCACTGAGATCCCGATGTTTCCCTGATTCAGAAATTTGATGTGTACCTGAATCTGAACTTGAGCTCTGGACTTGTATGTGTGCAATTTTATGCGTGCCACATCACTGACTGACTGGATATATGCAGGTGTACAGGCTAGTGAGTGCCTACATGTGTGTAACATCAAATGGCTCGATCTGTATAATATGGATACAAAGCAGTTTGTGCAGCTGTGTTCAACATTAAGAATAAAAACCTCCTACATATAATATTTATTAGTATAGCACAGCATATGATATTTAATTATTGTACAGGATTGAGGGTAATGTAGTTCGCGTACCTGTTCCTTGAGATGCTGCACTGATTTCTGGAGGGCGAGGATCTGGTGGAACAGGGAGCTTTGAAGGACGGATTTGAGCAGGCTGAGTTTCTCGTCCGAGGGCACGTCGCCTCCTCTCTCCTTCAGACGAGCCTGCAGCCGTTCCACAGCCTGTAGACAGCGCTGAGTGTCTGTGATGCGTCACACACACAAACAAACACATGGTACTATACTTATAGCATTATCTCACTCACTCACTCATTTGCCAAACCACTAAATCCTTTTAGGGCTGCAGGGGGGCTGGAGCCTATCTGGGTGAAGGCCGGGTACACCCTGGACAGCTCTGTAGACCATCACAGGGCCAACACGGACACAACCGTGTTGGAACAGCCAATTAGCCTAATGTGCATGTATCTGGACTGTAGGAGGAAACCAAAATACCCAGATGAAACCCATGAAATCATGGAGAGAACAAGCAAATTTCACACAGAAATGCCCAAGCCTGGAACTGGAACCCAGGACCTCCTTGTTGTAAGGTGGACATGCTAACCACTACACCACCACTGATAACCCCGTGCTAACCACTACGCTAACCACTATGCCACCAAAACACAAACTCACTGAGGTGATCTTAGGACATTTAATTAATTTAATTTAATTTAATCAATTTTTTTGTGTGTTTGTGTGTGCATGTGTCATTTTTTATTTATTTATTTTTTTGCATTTGTAAAAATATTCACAAAGCTGCCAAAATCAATTGTTAAAATATATTAAAAGAACAGCACTGGGTTTTGCCTTTATTTGCACTGACTGATTGAATGTGAGCATATTTCAAGCTTCCTGAATACTAAAATTTGCTCAAACCTTTCACTCTGCACATTCACGTGTGTGTGTGTGTGTGTGTGTGTGTGTGTGTGTGTGTGTGTGTGTGTGTGTGTGTGTGAGTGTGTCATGCTGTGTAGCTGCAGGAGGCTTCGTGTCGGGACTGTGTAATAGAATCTGAGTGCAGGATGCCTCCTGGGTAACACTATCTATCCCCAAAAGATCCCACCAGGTGAGCTGAAAATGAAGTGCATGATTGAAAGAGAGAGAGAGAGAGAGAAAGAGAGAGAGAGAGAGAGACAGAGAGAGAGAGAGAGAGAGAGAGAGAGAGAGAGAGAGAGA
>JAQMYF010000011.1:13084451-13087907 GCA_030014195.1 Neosilurus mollespiculum | reverse complement strand
GCGTCTGTGAGCTCATTCGTACGAGGGGGCGGATAGCGCTTTCCCTCCGAGTGTGTTAGGCCGCCCCCAAATACGCGCAGCAGTTCGAAAAGAGGTGGGCGGTAGCATCGCATGTCACGGAGGGGTGTGTGCTTGCTCGCGCCCCTCCCTGGTCGGTGGTGGTCGTGTGATAGGGAAGGCAAAAGGTTGATGGGTGGGAATTGGATACGACTAAAATTAGGGAGAAAAATGGGGAAAAATCCAAAAAAAAAAAAAAAACATGCACTGACCTACACAAAAGTGTCCCAATGCATTGTGGGTGCTCAATGGGAATGGACAAATGCTGACACTCTTAACACAGTAATAATGCACTTTTGCAAGTACAAGTGTGCAAGTACACAAATTAAGTCAAATAAGACTAAAAATAAGACTAGCAGGGAAAAATCATTAGTATAAATGCAACATGAGAAATATTTTTAACACTAAAAATAATAATGAAACTAACTAAAAAAACTGGGCGGTACGGTGGCGTAGTGGTTAGCATGTCCGCCTCACAGAAAGAAGGTCTCGTGTTCGATTCCAGGGCTCGGGCATTTCTGTGTGGAGTTTGCATGCTTCCATGGGTTTCCTCCAGCTACTCCGGTGTTCTCCCCCAGCCCAAAATTCCACATTGTCCCTAGGTGTGTGAGTGTGTGTGTGAATAGTTGCATGTGTGTTGACCTTGCAATGGACTGGCGAGCTGTTCAGGATGTATACCCCGCCTTCGCCCGGTGTCTGCTGAGATAGGCTCCAGCTTTCCCGCGACTGTAGTAGGAATAAGCGGTTCGGTGAATGAGTGAGGGAAAATTTAAATACAACACAAACTAAAATGAAATAGAATCACAGGCAAATATTTTTTTCAGTTTTGATTTCATTTTCCCCACTGATTTGTGCTGTGGTTGTTAGACCACTTTAAAAAGATAAGATGAAACAGTAAAAGACTAGTTCTAAAATGTGGCTGTAATGCACAGTAAAGTAAAAGTAAAAAAACTGAACGTAACACAAAATCTTAAATAAAAGGTAAACTAAACATAGTCAAATCATGGAAATGTAAAAAAAATAATAATAATAATAAAATAAAAATACTACGGTGGCACAGTGGCACAGTGGTTATCACATCCACCTCACAGCATGGCTGTGTGGAGTTTGTTTTGTTTCTGTGTGGAGTTTGTTTTGTTTCTGTGTGGAGTTTGCATGTTCTCCCCGTGCTTGCGTGGGCTTCCTCTGGGTATGCCGGTTTCCTCCCACAGTCCAAAAAAATGCACAGTAGGCTAAATGGCTGTTCCAAATTGCTCACAGGTGTGAGTGTATGTGTGTGTGAATGGCTGTATGTGTGTTGGCCCTGGAATGGTCTGGCGAGCTGTCCAAGGTGTACCTCGCCATCGCCCAGAGTTGGTTGTGATGGGCACCAACCTCCTTGTAACCCAAATTAGGATTAAGAGCCTTAGAAAATTAATGAATGAATGAAAATTATTAGAAGCAATACATACCAACTGTTTCAATCATTTTTATTCCTTCACTCTTTAGTTTTTCTTACTTAAAAAGACACCTGTAAAAAAAAAGAAAGAAAAAGAAAAAAGTATTACTGTAGAGTCAGTGAGACATTTGTGTACATTTGTGAGAATGTAGACTGCTATTTAAAAGAAAGGCCGACATTACTGTATATATAACACAGAAATAAAACCCTTTTATACAACACATCTTCAAATAATGCTGTGAGCAAAGTGAGCAATTTTACAGTTATTATTTTTTTCTCCTGTGCTCACAGCTTTATGTTTCCAGGGTAAGGATGACATTTGAAGGCATAAAAGGAAACCATAATACTAAACCATGCAGGGAAACTGCTGCTGCCCTCCAAACGTGCGGTTTAACACCCCTGTTGAGGAATCTCACTTATCCTGGAGCTGATAATGTCTGTTATCATATCAGCTCCTCAGAGAAGTGCCAGGACTGTAGAAGTTAGAGCTGATAATCCACACTCTCTGAAGGAGCCTTTTATTGTAGGGTTGCTGCTTCTGCATTGGACTTAAGCTCATATTTATGAACTACTGTCTTCTTTTTGGCCAGCTCGAACCCGCAGTGACAGGATTAGATACATTCAGCATAAACTCAAGTGTAGAGTAAAAAAAAGAGGGCTTAAAAATGTGCCACAAACTAGATAATCAGTGATCAAATACTTCAGATACTATTTTAGCATAACAGAACTAGCAACATTTTGACATTCTCATAGTAAGACGGTCATTTTAAATGACCAGTAATAATAGCATGTTCACCTCACAGCAAGATGGTGCAGGGTTCGAGTGCCGGGCTCGGTGTGGGCATTTCTAACACTACACTACTACTACGCCACCTTGCCGTGCTGGCCCACTATAATCAACAATTATTCACCAAAGGCAAAATGAATCTCGCTGAATTGGGGACTATTCAAGCCAGTGACATCCACCAAGCCTGAGGCGAATAACTGTTTTAGTGAATACTATATGGGAACGGTGTGGCATGGTGCATAGTGGTTAGCACGTCTGTCTCACAGAAAGAAGGTCCTGGGTTCGAGTTTGCATGTTCTTCCGTGCCTGCAATTTCTTCCAGGTACTCCAGTTTCCTCCCACAGTCCAAAGACATAGACATTAGGTTAACTGGCTGCTCCAAATTGCTCTTAGGTATGAGTGGGCGTGTGAATGGTTGTGTGTGATGTCCCTGTTGTTCAGGCTGTACCTTCAGATAAGCTCCAGCCTCCCTGCGACCCTAGTAGGATTAAGGGGCCCAGCAAATGAACGAGTGATTATGTAACATGAGTATGTGCCTCACAGAAAAAAGGTCCCAGGTTCGAGTTCGCCATTCAGTGAGGGTGTTTCTGTGTGAAGTTTGCATGCTCTCCTCATGTTTGCGTTGGTTTCCTCTGGGTACTCCGGTTTCCTCTCACATTCTAAAGACATACACATAAGGCTAACTGGCTGTTCCAATTTGCTGAGAGGTGTGAGTGTGAATGGTTGTGTGTGTTGGCCCTGCGATGGTCTAGTGAGCTGTTCAAGGCGTACCCTGCCTTCACCCAATGTTGGTTGAAATAGGCTCCAGCCTCCCCATGTCATAAATGAGTGAGGGGAGTAAGTAGTATGTAACATTCTACAGGCTTCAGTAATATAAAATCTGTCCATTTATCAAAAATAATCTTACTGCTCTTAACAAATTATGCGCTCCACAATTTCAACAGCTTTGGGTTGTAGTTTTTGAGACCGAGCCAAATAAGCTGTACCGGTAGGACTCATCACCATGTGGAAGAAGCTGCAAAAACTACAAGAGATTAATTAGAGATTCTGATGTCAAGCAGTATCTGCATTTTCACTGCTAACACTGAAAAATATAACCTACGTATATATAAAATGGGTACTATGGCACAGTGGTTACGACATCCGCCTCACAGCAAGAAGTTCCTGGGTTGGA
>JAQMYF010000011.1:13076951-13079451 GCA_030014195.1 Neosilurus mollespiculum | reverse complement strand
AAAAAATAAGAAATCAGGAAAGGGGCAAACACTTTTTCACACCACTGTATATTGGATGAAATGGCTGCATATTCTGTATATCTAAACATAACAGTTAAACTTTTCATTTTTGGACAGATATTATGAAATCATAATGCTGGCGAGAGCATCTGGACCCCTGCGGTCTATTTTATTTATTCAGTAATAAAAATGCATTGAAGCAGATATAGACCAAAGTGCTAATGATATTGATGGACTAGTAGGCCTATTCTGTCATACAGAAATGCTATGCTAATAATTCTGCTTTATTTTTGATCTCTGAAAATCTTTTTTTTTTTATCTCTAGAAACCTTTTGATTTATAAAATGAGCTAAATGTGTAAATAGTTCAAAACATGCAACCTTTTACATAGAAAAACATTTTCATTTATAATGAATTGAGAAAAAAAAAACATAAAAGCCTCATAGCTTCAGAGTCTCTGACTCCATCCTGCTGTGTTCTGTTTCCACATTAGGTCGAAGTGGCTGCGCGTAAGACAAAGCGGATGGCATTAGAGGCATAATAACCGTTATTACTGTCTCACACGGCAGGAACGATCACTCAGGTGCCGCTGCTCCATGTCAGACTGCCAGCAGGAGAGTGACAGAGAGAAGCATCACCCGAGCCACCTCTAATGATCTGCTAGGCTCTTCTGTTCCCCCTGAAAGCAGAACAAAATAATGATGTTACAGGCTTTACCTGGGATTATAGATGTGTGTGTTTTGTGAGTATATGCCCTTGTGTGTGTATGTGTGTGTGTGTGTGTGTGTGTGTGTGTGTGCTCCATGGTTTATATGGTCAATATTTCCAGTGTGAGTTCTATTGACAGCTAATGCTTAGCTTTCAAAAATATCGACGTGGTATTTACGCATGTTGTACCGTCATTTGTAACATCTGGTGGATTTACCATAGTCATGAGGATGTAAAGACCTGCTCACTCTACAGTTCACTGGTGTTCAGTCCCAGCAGGAATCTTCCCTACCAACTTTCAAAGCATTAAACACTGATACTGGGACAGGTGGTGTAAATAAGCCGACCTAGTAAGCCAAAAGCTTTGATTTTTGGCATTCAGATCCAATTATTTTCTTAAATATCTTAAATACCTCAAGCACCAGTGGCTCATAACCTCAGTTTTTATTAATAACATAGTCTTCAACAAATTTACTGTAACTCAATAGGTTAGCACACTTCACTTACCCTATAAGCTACAATCTAGTAAATTTTTAGAGTAACCCCATAATAGACAGTCCAAAGTTAATAACATACAGTATAAACTAGCACTTTATTGAGTTTTAGATGTGTAGCATTGTATTTAACTTGCCCGACTTTCCCAAAGACAAGTGCAAACTAGAGAGGATTTCATACAGTGCAAGGCACCCCCAGCATACAGCGTGGATAACGTAGCAAACAGGCCCTATGTGTACTGGATTTAATTACCAATGTGCTCGTCTCACAGTACATTCTATACTAAGTGGACATGACCAAATTAGCAAAAATACACCTCTCTCATTTGAAGAATTATCCAGATGGCTGGGATTTGACCTTTCATGGTCACTCAAGGTCAAAGGTAATTGTGTCATTTGAAAGGCAATATATAGTTTTCTATATATTATAGTGTTCCATAGTAATGACATATCTACCAGCACTCTATACCCAAAACGATGTGACCTCTCCGATGTGACCTTGTCAGATAGGGCGGTGTCCCCACCAAGTTTGGTGAAAATTCATGCATGGATGTGGTCAGGAATTTGTTAATAGACAAACTGCTTTTCTTGTACAGTCTTTGCATAGGAAACAAAGTCACTATATCGCATGTGCATTTCTAATGTAAAGACATTACTATTTTATCCCTTCCATTCTTTGCAGTATACACTGACTTGCAATCAAAATGCTTCTGTAACATCATAGACATTCCGTCTACACTTTATTAGATTTGATTCCAATTATTTGTCATAAAACAAATTCTTGGTGTTTTTGAACCCGCCCAGTTTGACATCCCCATTAACGGTTCGGTCTTCTACTATTACATCGAGCAACCAGTGGTATTCCTGCCTCAACAGGCCTCTATTAGTGCTTCTTGAAGTTCCCACTTTTAACAACTACATAACTGAACTCTGTGGAAGCTTCTTAGAGAGTGCATGCACCACAGCTATCCCTATAGATAAAGCATCATTGGTTTTAAAGCAAATTACACCAACTTTCAAAACACGGATCACGGATGGATAAAGTTAATAACATATTATCTGCTTACAGGGGAACCTGCCAAGGAGTGGGATGTATTACACAGAAAATGAACAGTACAAACAGATATCGCCTCAGCATTCGAACCTGGGCCCAGGTATTTATCCACCTGCGCCACCGCTCCACCGAGAAAACACACCAGTTATCCTCCTTATCAAGGCTTCCTGTTTGTCCCGTTTATTTAATATTGCAGCAGTAAACCAACGTTAAGGCGATATCTGTTTGTACTAATCACACATGT
>JAQMYF010000011.1:13054658-13065825 GCA_030014195.1 Neosilurus mollespiculum | reverse complement strand
TAAATATATATATCGGATACAAATGATTGGTTTAGGCATTTGTCCTCTTTTCCTTTATTCACTTGCATTTTCTGACAATGCTTAAAGGCACGTCCTGCGCAAAGTATACCCTATGCATGGTCAACTCCACAGTTTTTGAAAAACAACACTATTTAACACAACTAAGTATTCTCTTGGCAAAACAGAACTGTAATTACGCATTTCTCAATTTTCCACCAATAACAGGGTACAAAAGTGCTCGAGAATTTGCGTTAATTTCCCACTATAGTCTACAACATTATTGCGCCAGATGGACATTGTGACATGCAACAGAGGGAATGGCTCATGCAACTGCCCGTCTGGAGATGTGAGCGAGGGGTGAACGATAATAGAGTGTTTTACTTACATTTACAGCATTTGCCAGACACTCTTATACAGAGCAACTTACAATTATCATTTTTATACAACTGAGCATTTGAGGGTTAAGGATCTTGCTCAAGGGCCCAACAGTGGTGATGGAGGGGATTGAACCACTGATCTTCAGCTCACTAACCCATCGCCTTAACCACTAAAGATGTCTCTCTTCCCGTAGTGCCAGCCACCTCTGCCAATGGTCTGGGATATAGATCCTAATTTTCTGCTGTTCCTTGTCATGTTCATGTCTTGATCTTTTCTGTTCAGACACATTTTTTAATACTCACCTTTTGCGCGTCGCCATTTTTGACTCTCTAGGCTGGTACAAATTTGTCACGTGATCCGCAGTTTTTGTGTACACAAACTGTGAAATTAAAATCAGTAAGATGGTATTCATTAGGTTTGTTTGTTTACATTGCTCAGCTCTTATTCGGAGAGAAACAAAATCATGATATCTCGCACTTTGAAGTGTTTTCATCAGAACTACATGTGTTTAGTTGATGTTTACATATAAAATGTTGCAAATAATTTATGTCTTATGCAGGACATGCCTTTAACAGCGACAAGCTAGCATGCAATCTTTTTGAGTCGTAAATGACTAGCTGTTTATTTGAAACAGGCTGCCGCCACCTAGTGGAAGGGTGATGAATAGGTTCCATAGTAATGGTTGATACAAGGAATGTATGATAATCATATTCTTTGAAGTCTCTTGTGAGCCACATAAAATGAGTTGGCAGGCCTGTGTGACACCTGTGTGCTAGACACATATAAAATCTGAATAAATTACCAGGAATGTCAGTGCAGGGCAACTCCTTAAAATAGAGATTTGGGCACTGCTCCCGTATGAGTTCCCTTACTTGACAAGTTTTTGGTGGGAACTCTCAAAGCCCATACACGTATCCTACATATATCAAGATGAATTAATTTTAATTACTTGTTTATAGAAGGGAATAAAATTGACCAAAAAAATAACCAAACACGCAATCTTAGTCTCGACATGTAAAGTACACAATTTAGAAACTGTAGGTTTACAGAGCATTTCAATAACACAAGAATATCATTAGTTGTTTATGTATTTGACATCATGTCGTTAACGATCATGTGACCTGAGTATTATACGCCTCTGGTTGTCTATATTACTCTCTCCCAGAAAAAAAAATTGTACATTTTTCCTTTATCAAGATATAACATTTTCAAAGAATAACACAGGGTTCCCATGTGCACACGTACACCGGAGGGACTGAGGGATGGACGGATGTACGCTATAGTATGTTCCAAAAGCAACTTGATGGTTAGACACTTTTTCCTTTTCAGTGGTGCTCGGCTCACGTGGCACTTTGTGACCGATCAAGCCTTACATCTTTAATCTTTGGCTAGGCCATCCGACAAATGTCAATGCCAGAGGAAGATTCATTACACTTGGATAGTGCCACAGCCCGGCTTGACAGCTGTGGCAAGGAAGGGAGACGGGATGAGTTGGCATATTAAAGGGATTTATTTATTAAGGAAATTTATTTACACAAAAAACGAAAATTAATCAACCTAACCAACAACACAGGAGCGACCCAAACTAACAAAAAGAAAACGGCAGCTGGCACCAAGGTCGGCCGGGAACCGGAACCATCCTCCAGCCCCACCAGACTCCAGACTGAGGGTTAATGTAAGAAGTAGCACACATTGGGTCCAGGTGTGCCTCAATCAGCTGATGACCCTCCACCCATCACCTGCAGCTAGAAAGAAATACAAAAAAAAAAAACAGCAGTGACACCTATGTCCGGGTGAAGGAGTTGTCACAATAGTAATAATAATCAGTAGGCTTGAGATAACATTAAGTGTGGTGCTACCATAACCATGCTTCACTGTATTGTTGGTTCACCATATTTTAGCAAAAAAAAGGTTATGGTTGGTTTCATTTCCTTTCCAAGAATCCATAACATGCTTTTTGACAAACTCTTCAGGGTTTTTTTCTTTCAAGGTTATTACACTACTAAATTCACGCAAACCACTGTACATGATCAAAATGCCAACTCGGTATAGATAAATAGGTTACTATGAGAGTGAAAGAATTGCTTGTGTGCCTTTGCCGTGTCTTTTTCCTGCTGAAACTTGCTGGCGGACACATCGCTGATGGCATGAGAAAATGACTTACGGGATATAAGTGCTTAAGTAGCGCCATTATTTTGGGTATGATGTCAAAGTGCCAATTTTCGTCGACATAATCACCCACTAATGGATAGATGACAGCCCAACCACTCGGACCTGAACCCATAAGTATCACCATCACCGTTAAATCCCTCGCAATTAGCCTGAGAATACCTTTCACTGGTGACGGATCAATCAGCATGATTGACTAGCGGCTGCGGCGAGGAAAGGTTTTCTTCCTACCCCAGCGGTTTTTGTGTGGGTGGATATTCACAAATCCATTTTATAACTTCCCTTTGGATATAGATGAAGAGTAGGTCCTCTATGTGCTTCATATCATTATCATTATTATTATTTATTGCTATATTTATTTGTTTATTTATTTAATAATGAAAATACCATGGGAAGAATAAGGTGCATAGGGGACTATAATTGAATATCAGTAAAGCTCTTTCCTTATAAAACTACACACACTGTACCTAAGAATACAGTTTTT
This sequence comes from Neosilurus mollespiculum, assembly GCA_030014195.1. Taxonomy (NCBI): domain Eukaryota; kingdom Metazoa; phylum Chordata; class Actinopteri; order Siluriformes; family Plotosidae; genus Neosilurus; species Neosilurus mollespiculum. The sequence goes on along the minus strand of JAQMYF010000011.1, from coordinate 13,062,794 downwards.
TTTTGAAAACAAAGCAAAGGTCACCTGACTTTGTTTCATTTATTACTGTTTGCTGTACAATAAAATATTTCTGTTTTCATGAACAGTGGGCAGCACTATGGTGTAGTGTTTAGCAAGCAAGAAGGTCCTGGTTTTGAATCCTGGACATGGCGAGGCTGTTTCCGTGTTGAGTTTGCATGTTTGCATGTTCTCCCTGTGCTTTCATGGGTTTCCTCCAACTACTCCGGTTTCCTCTCACAGTCCAATGACATGCACAGCAGGCTAACTGGCTGTTTCAACTTGCCTCAAGGTGTGAGTGTTATTGGTTTTGTGTGTGTGTTGACCCTGCAATGGTCTGGTGAGCTGTTCAGGGTGTACCCCGTCTTCACCCAGTGTCGGCAGAGATAGGCTTCAGGCACCCTACAACCCTAATAGGATTAAGTGGTTTGGCAAATGAGTGCGTGTGTGCAAATAATAATTTGATTAACTTTAAAGAGTAGCGGTATTTGTCATCCTTACAGTATAATTTGCACATATGTAAACCGTTTAAGCGATACAGGCACTTATTTTAACATAAATAACCATAAAAAGCATAAAACTGGTAATTTTATCCCATAGATTACTAGCGGAGGCTGAACTGCGGGTGTTAGCAATTGTTTTTTTCCTGGAAATGACATCAACACGTTGGGCAGGGTTGATGTCCCATGTGGATACAGTGAGATGTCACATTCTAGTGACTCTGAGGATGAGAATGCTACCAGAGCTGAGCATGATGGTAAATCCAAAATGGTTTATGCAGCTAACGTTTTGCCAACTCGGCTTTCCTGTCGTCGGTTGGCTTAGGAACAAAAAGAAATGTTTCCCGCGATTTCAGCGCTTGTTGTTTGTGCAGCTCAACACTGTCAGATAATGTGTTATGCTGCACGGGTCAGTGACGTAGCCCATCCAATCCAACGCATTTGCATCGCTACCAGTATGGAACAGCCAATCAGCAAGTCAACATGTCTCTGAGCATGATTATGTCGTAACACTTGTCCGCACTTTGAAAACTGGCCTGAAGGGATGTTGCCCAAAGGAACCGCTGATGTTATATGTGATTGTTTTATATAGCTAGTAACGCTAATTAACCACAGGTACGCTTTTGTTACAATTTTGTTTGGGTCACCGTGTATTACACACCTTTAAACAAACTAGTGTGCAGCCAAATTCCAACAGCTCAGCAATTTCTGAAATATCCAAAGCAGTTAATTTACATGTAATGTAAAGTAATGAGTCTTTTACAAAACTTGTCTTGACTGAGAAAATTTGATATCAACAATATCATACTAATATATAGCAAGGAGACTGAACTAATGAACATGGTGATGGTCCTATACTCATTTTGTTCAGTGGATATAATATAAATAATTAGGCAGTGCCTAGAGGCGGAGTGCCGAAAATGTTTGCAGGTGTAAGTTTACAAAAACATTCATACATAAAGTAAGAGATTTCGCTGGGATGTGCAAGCGCACTCAGCGCCGACTGTGATCTATATTTTTCCAGCCATTTTCTTTATTCTTTGGGTTGCCTGTGTGGGCATGTGTGCACAAATTCAAGAACAAAGCTCAGCCATTGAGCTAATGGCTTTATAACATTTGCATAAGTATCCCGCTCCTGAGCTCCTCTAATATGATTTGATGCCACATTCATCATCATACTTGAATATCATAAATGGGCGCTTAGGGTTTCTCTTAATAATGCTATCAACAAGCTAACTCTATCAAGGAAGCTATGCCACACTAATACACACTTTCCCAGACACTGATGCTCAGAAATACATCATAATTTGTTACAAACATGAATGATAGTGGAGCACTGATGGAAAATTCACATTACAGCCCCATTTCGGAGTTCTGTCTCACTGGCTCCTGCTGTTACTCTACCTCATTTTGTTCTTTTTCTCCTCTGATAGTCTAGCCCATGATTGGTCAAGATTAGGAAGTTCGGTAGGTGATATAAAATCATTTTTGTTTTTCGTTTGTTTGCTGTTTACAAACTCTATGTGGTCTATATCAAGCATTTCTCAGTTCCAGGCCTGTAGTATGTGCCGTAATCTACAAAATCTAAACATACAGTACACACTGCCCGGCCAAAAAAACAAGTTACACACTAATATTTTCTTGGAGAGCATTAGCCTTGATCACAGCATGTAATCACCATGGTCTTCTTGCTCCAGGTGGTGAGGTCGAGGCTCAACAACATTAATGTGGCAATAAATTGAAGTCAGCTGATGACCTGAATGTACTGTATGAGCAGGTTATCGCATCAATGGACTTTTTCTTCTCTGATGGTACGAGTATAAAATGGGGACTCAAATAGTGAAAGAGTGTTTCAGGGAGCATGAGGAATCATTTTCACCTATGTATTGGCACCCCAGAGTCCTGACCTTAACCCTATTGAAAGTTTTCGGGATGTGCTGGAGAAGACTTTATGGAGTGGTTCAGTTTTCCCTCATCAATTCAAGACGTCGGTGAGAAATGAACCAGACACTGGATGGAAATAAATGTTATGTAGCTTAAGTTTGTTGAAACAATGGCATGATGTTTGTGTGACGTACAACTCCATACAACTCAAACTAACACCATCGTAAAAATATCATGATAATACTGGGTATATAAAGAAGTCTGGTGGCTTTAAAATAAGACAATCATAGGCTTACTGTAAGCAAACCGTACGATTCTGAACGTATCAATGAATCAAATGTGTATAAAGTTAAAGTATGTATGATTATTGTAACACAGCCGGAGGGCATCACACACTGATGTTTCTCACTAACTCACGCATTCACTCATTTTCTGAACTGCTTCAACCTATTAGGGTCACGGGGAGCCTATCTCACCAGTCCATAATAGGGCAACACACTCACACCAAGGGGCAATTTGGAACAGCCAATTAGCCTAATGTGCATGTCTTTGGGCTGTGGGAGGAAACCAGAGTACCCAGAGAAAAACCAACACAAGCACGGGGAGAACATGCACCTTCTTGCTGTGAGGCAGACATGCTTACTGGTACCCTGCCCGCACACGGATATGATGTTAAGAATTACCAACAAATTTTTTTTTTGACAGGACAAAGGTTTACAATAACATTTTCTATCGCACAGCTGGTGGGTTTCGTACAACACATTCACACCTGCACTAGGAATTTACACATTTTTTTTTTGTGGACCCTACTGTTGTGCTATGTATATGACAGGGGCTTAATAAAATAACCAAATAAACAAATAAACAAATGCAGCTTCTCATGTTACTAAGAAACCAGAAATGAGCAATTTTCCTATATATAGTTGAAAAAAGCAAAACAACACCACTGCTGACCGTCGTAAGCTAGCACGTGAGACTTCTTCCATGATTAATGCTGTACAGAAAGACATTTTTGTTTGACAGTTTGACATTTTTCTTTGTTAAACAACACAATTAGCTCTTAATATGTTGCTTTCTAGTCTTTGACTCTGTGGAGCGTCTGCTATACAAATCCCTGGGAATTAGCCGTTACTATGGAAACGATAAAGCTAAACTATTACAAAAATGCCAAAAATGCCTTAACCTTTGTTACTATTGACCAATCAGATTCGAGATACATACAAACACATAGACACACTCACTGGTGCACTCCATTTGTTCCTTTCCAATACACAGTCCAAGTGTTCTAGACACACACACACACACACACACACACACCTCTCAAACAAACTATGTGCACTCACTCATTCATTTGCCAAAGTGCTTAATCTTGCTAGGGTTATGGGTGTGGGCTTGCCTATCTCAGCTATCTCTGAGCAAAGGTGGCTGGGGGAGGGGGTTGTAGGGGGGGTAGGCATGTGTGTGTGTGTGTGTGTGTGTGTGTGTGTGTCTGTGTGTGTGTGTGTGTAACCTGAACAGCTCACAAGTCAATCACAGGGCTAACACACACACAACCATTCATACTCATATTCACACCTAGACGCAACCTGGAACAGTCAGTTAGCTTTAATGTGCATATCTTTGGACTGTAGGAGGAAACTGGAGTACCCTGAGGAAACCCACGCAGGCACAAGGAAAACTCCGAACCTAGGACCTTCTCGATGTGAGGAGGACGTGCGAACCACTAGACCACCGTGCTGCCCATGTACGCAGTCAAGCATGGTGTATTTCTGATAGACAGGAAATGCTTTCCTGCTTTCGAAAACACTTGATTAAGTGCATGAACAGTTTAATAATTCACTAAGGATGTTGACTCAAGTGTGTTGAAGGAATGACACCAGCAACGTGTGCAGAGGAAACAGGACTGGACTGGATCCCAATGCAATAAAGTGGCAGATATGAATAAGTTGGCTGAGTGATCTACGTAGTAATTAACGGCTATTTAATATTGCATGTCATATCTGGGAAATATTGAGAGAGAGAGAGAGAGAGAGAGAGAGAGAGAGCAGATCATGACTGCTAGGTGGAGCTCGTACACTTCTGCAGTCTGAGTGTCTCCTCGTCCACCTTGTGCTTTAAAGCAAGGTTGCCAGATTGGGTAAATTCGGTGAGACAGTTCAAATTCCATTAAAAGGGGTTTAAACTTGTCTAATATACAATAGCTTTCATTCAAAAATATCCATTTATCCAAAAAAAATAAAAAGTGTTAGTAAATGAACCTTTTATGCACTGAAATGTGATGCATGTTTATAACACTGTTATTGTATCACACAATCAGATGTGTTATAAGTAATAATTTTAAGATAAGTTCAGGTACAAGATCACTGCTGCTGTTTGAGTCTTGGAATTGGCAACGCATGAGAGACCAGGGGTTTCAGGATCAGTATTGGAGCCAACAGGCTTACTGGCGTGAATCAGTATATTGATATTGAAAAATGTGAGACGTTTCATCATCTCCTGTCTGATTAATTAACTTCTTTTTGTTTTGTCCTGCCTCTTAGGAAGGATCAAGTACAGTCCTGACTCCAATAAATTAACAAAGTGTTTGGACGTTCATATAGGACGTCAAATGTCTACGTGCATAAATCTACAATTAGATAACAATCTTATTTTTATACTACACAGGAATGGCGCAATCTGACTGGGTCGGTACCTCAGGATGATAAGTGTTCTTCACTTTTCAGACTTGGGAGGATGGTTGAATCAATTAAACATATATAAATGAACAATTAAAAAAAATTCTCACTTTAGTTTGCTTTTCTTTTGCTCCCGTGTAGTATATACTAAAACAATTATTCACCTCATATCACTGAAGAGTCCCATCGAGTACTGAGGCATATCCACCTCTCCTTTGGCGATTCATTGCTATATATTCATACAGTTTATCACGAATAAAAAAATTATGAGGGAATTTATAGCTTATTATGTTTATTTGCGATATTGTGCAATTTATTTCAGGTTACATATACCTTAATAAGTATGTGAATATGAGACGTACACAATCTGATAGCTGGGGATCCTGGGACAAGGGTATCATTTTAAACCACCTGAAAACACCAAATGATGCCACGATGACGTGTACACGAGCATTGCATCATGGATGTATACACTTATTAGACTTAGAGAGGAAAATGGCTCTTATAGCTTACACAAAACAGGTGAAAATAAAAAAGAAGGAAAAAATGCAACATTGATGTAGCCTGTAATCTTAGAAAGACTAAATATGGTTAGGTTAGAAAAGTACCATTTAAATCTACATAACCGTAAAAAATCTGAATTTAAAAGGAAAAGGAATGTAAAAAAAAATCCAGAAACAAAACTAGAAAACAGTCCCAAACTGTTTTCCTGCTGGAAGGATTGCTTGAGTTTGTGAACATCTGGCAACCCGGCAGCTCAGCCCCGCAGTCCGCTCGCGCTGAGACTACACTGACCTGCGCGTGTGTTTCCACACAACCGCGCGCGCACAGACAGACCCAGAGTTCCTGGAGCTGCTTTAATCGCGGTGTGATTTATTTTTTTCCCTACCAACTATATATTTTTATTTTATATGAACTCGAAGCTCAAGAAAAGGAAGAAACCTGAGCCACACGGACGAAGCCGCTGCTTCTTCATCCAGCCCGCAGGAAGGAGAACGCGCGATGCGATGCGGCCGCGCCGCCGGAGACACGGTGAGCGCGCGCGCGTGAGATACACAGAGAGAGAGAGAGAGAGAGAGAGAGAGAGAGACGCTTTTCACTTCGTAGAAACAAACAAACAAACAAACAAACATACAAACTGGACGCTTTATTTTCGGTGCAAGTCAAAAACAGCTCAGTTTGTGGAGTTGGTCTCGTTTGCGGCGCGTGCGGAGGTGCAGCTCACCTGCGTTCTGCATCCGCGCGCGCGCCTCTTATAATAACAGCCTAGTAATTATTATTGTTATTATAATGTTATTGTCTAGAAAAAAAGATCAGTGCATGTTTAGTAGCTATATGCACACTTTGGGTTGAGATCTTCCTAATAATTGATTTAGTCATTAATTGATTTCTGCACTCTAGTGTATATAAGTTGATAATTGTAGGCTATTGATGGCGCGCGCGCTAATTAACCTCTATAATAATAATAATAATAATAATAATAATAATAATAATAAAAATATAAAGTATACTCCTCTGAAAGAGGAGGAAAAACATCCGTGGACAGGCTAAACCTATTTTCGCATGCAGTATAGCTGTAGAAGTGTTTTGATTTTGTCCATTCATGTGCAGTCTATAAATAAATCTCTATAATATACATAGCTATCTCTATAAGAATTAAAGGTAGGATCAGTCAAAAGCTTTAAAAATGTGCAATTGTTCTTTAAGCCCTGTATCAGAGGCATTAAACTGATTAGATTGGAATTTAAAGGATGCTCAGGTTATTTATATATACATGAAGCTGATTGGTTAGTCAGGAGTCCAGCAGAGGTGCATTTTGCTTATGGAATCAATGAGGATCAATGATTTATGGGATGAATGGTAGGAATGCTGATGAGTGTCATGGATGGTGCAAGTTGAAGTGCTTGACATGCGTGCACAAGAATACAGGCTGAGATCCTGCATCGGATTTGATTGGCATGTTGCAGATTGAATCCCAAGAATCATGAATCAAGGTGGAATAGGGATGCATTTGGGAGTGTATGTGTGTAAGCGTGTGCGTGTGTGTGTGTGTGTGTGTGTGTGTGTGTTTTTATACATGACAGAGTGTAGGCTACGCTGAAGCACAGCTGCTCCACACATGCAGACCCATCAGAGATGATCACTTTATCCATCGAGTCATTCATTGTCAATTCTAGAATCCTGATAAAATGCCTGCATTGTGTATTCATCTGTCAATCATCCACTCCATCATCTCCAGCCGTCGCTTTATCCCAGCCGGGGCTTAATGTCGATATAGAGTTGATCCCAGCCCAGTAGTATTAAAGCATAAAGTAGGAATAAAACCAAAAACTAAATGAAGCAAAGATTGACTCTGAGATCAAACTTGCTCATGAGCTACAGATTGGACTCACAGAAGCGCTGCGGTTTTTAATCAAAGAAGGCGGTACTGAAATCACAAATTAGGATTGTGGCAGCGTGGCCTGTGTTCTGTTACATGGAAAGAATTTCAAAAAGGCCCCCCGGTGCTCCATGTACCTTTACTGTTCTGCACATTATGCACTGGAATTTGAAATGGCATTAAGATGAGATATGACTAATATACTGATATATTAATACGCATGCACTGTGTGTCATAAAGCAGGTTCCGGATACTTCCTAACACTTTTACAGTTTAGTCTGTGTTGATCCCAAAAATAAGCAAGCTATTCATTACAATACAGTCATTTTGGGCACGTCAATCAAAACCTCTTGACACAGCGACGTCATGCTATATATTCCTGGATGTAGCATCATACTATACATTCCAATTTCACTTCTAAACTCTTAGAGGGAAAGCACATGGTAGCCACGCTGTATTATTATTATTATTATTATTATTATTATTATTATTATTATTATTATATGATGGTAATGATGATTATTATTATTATTACAGAAATCAGCTTTTTTAAATTGAACCAAAAGTCTCAGCTTCAGTGCTCTTTCCTGTTCCTTTTTTCCAAGAATTTCCCAAGTTGCATAGGTACATTCATGTTTTGGATTTTGTTTTGACAAGTGGCGTAAAAATACATATTTTGTATGTGTGTGTGTGTGTGTGT
>JAQMYF010000011.1:13016167-13048885 GCA_030014195.1 Neosilurus mollespiculum | reverse complement strand
CCCCACACACACACACACACACACACACACACACACACAGTGAGAATCCATCCTTTGACACATTGTTGCTTGGCTGGGTAATAAAACCAGACCAAGCATTGAATCATTTTCCCTACAAACCCTGTCAAGTAGTGATATAAAACGAAATTAATGTAGATAACAACCTGCTTTTGAATGGAACTTGGCGTCCTCTTTTGACCGAGCCACCCCAAAACAATAGGAACGTGCGGTTTGTTGGCTTGCGGTTTAAACCTTCCACAGCGTGACCCCTGTTCTTCAATCCATCTCAAATTAAAAAGTCCTGCCTCCTAGCTGGAACGAGTAAGGTCGTTAGAGAGACACACACACACACACACACACACACACACTCACACAAGGATTGTCTCGCAGCATAACTCTGTCAGATAGAGTTTTGAACAGGAGAACAAGCGATGTCTAACTTCCCAAAATAAACACCGCCCTTCAGGGGGGAATTGAACTTGTTCGCTTCACGTCCTCGCCACGCGCTGATATGAGTGCGAACACCTGGTAGGAAGAACAAATCTTGTGATTAGAAGCAGTGAAGTGACATTTAATTGTAAAGCTCACCAATCTTGCGTGCCCACCCACAAAGATGCACCACCGTTCAATTAAGCTGTTCGGAATCATCCATTAAGTCAAATTAGCACAAGGCTATAATTAGCCACAGCGAGGTTCGTCGCGAAGGTGAACAGAAAGACGAATATAACTCTGTATCGCTGCGAGATATTGAAACTCTATCAGACACAGAAGACTGCGTCGCAGTTATCTGCTAGTTCCTTTTAACAAGTAATAAGTTGCTATTAAGATATTAAAAACACCAGGGATGCACGAAGACGAGGAAATAACTTACTTTACAAGAAGTATTTTTCCCCCTCTGATTTCTTTATTTATTTATTTTTGACTCAAAATTGCTTCTTTTATGAGCCTAACAGGTAATTTGGCATGATGGAGGCCTGATGTTTGACTGCAAATGGCGTCAGCTGCTCTGGCATGCGCTCTAGCCATTTGTTAGCGCCGTCATCCACATACATTCTGTTCAATTAAGAAAATGAATTTCTTGCCCATGCCAGGAAAATGATTACCAAGGGAGGAGGCGCCTACTGCACCTGGTACATCAAACTGGGCATTAGGCATGGGTGCATGTTCATGCCCACACATACAGTACACACATTTATGCACTGATTTTTACTACCAACAAAGCGTCGAGGGTACATAGTGTTACCCTGTTCCATCCCTCCGTCATTCCATCATTCAATCATGACGCTTGTCCGGAGCATATATCCAGAGGTGCAAAACCTATAAATACCAGCGTTGGTGTCTGAATACATCTTGCCGTGACGAAGTTTTTGTACCTGATTCATGTCCCTGTCACATTGACCTTGACCTTTGACCTCGAACAGAGGCAAAAATGCCTCTCCGGGGCATATCTTCTGAGGTTCAACACCTATAAATACCAACCTTGGTGTGTGGATACATCTGGGGATGGTGGAGTGGAACATACTGGTTTGATGTCCCTATCACCTTCACCTTGACCTTTGACCTCCAACATAGTAAATGCTTCTACAGAGCATATGTCCTAAAGTACAACACCTATGAATACCAAACTCGGAGTGTGAATACTGGGGGTATGGTTGATTGTCACAATCTATTTCAGGTCCTTGTCTCCTTGACCCTGACTTTAACCTTTGACCTCCATAGAGCAAATGATTGTCGGGAGCATTTCTTCTCATGTACAACACCTATGAATATGAAACTTGGTGTGTGCTTACAGTACATTTGGGGAATGTGGTGTATCATGACCTGTTTAATATCCCTGTCACCTTGCCCTTGACCTTTGACTTTCAACAAAGAAAATGCTTGTTTGGAGCATATCTCCTGAAGTAGAAGCTCTATAAATTCCAAACTTTGAATCAGGATGTGTATCCAGAGGAATTTGGATGGAGGTGAAGTTAAAAAGGTTACTAAGTTCCCAAGTGGCGCATCGACAAGGTGATCGCAACCCGGAGATTGCAAGTTTGAATCCGGATTGATGGCACAGCCATCCGTGACCGGGAGTCCATGGGAGCTAATTGGCCGAGCTCTCACAGGAGGAAGGGATGGCATACGCTCACTTCCCTATCACTCACAGTGATCACCAGCCAATCATGGGCGTCTGTGAGCTCATTCGAATGAGGGGGCGGATAGTGCTTTTCCTCTGAGTGTGTTAGGCCGCCCCCAAATACGCATGCACAACAGTTCGAAAAGAGGCGGGCATCACATGTCATGGAGTGGGCATGTGCTTGCTTATGCCCCTCCCTGGTCGTGTGATAGGGAAGGGAAAAGTTGATGGGTGGGAATTGGATATGACTAAAATTAAGGGAGAAAAATTGGAAAAAATCCAAAACAAAAAAATTACTGCACGTGATCAATAATTTTTTAAGGGATTGTTTTTTTTTTTTGATTAATTTAATACAATAGTAATACATAACCGTTCTATTTTTAAAAATGATATAATAGCCCACATTTGGCTTCAGCTTATGGTGAGTATCTGTGTACCATGGAAATATTCTTGTGTGCTTATGTTTTTAACTGCAAACCAGCTTCATAAAGTTTTCATTGGTTACAAGTTGACTCTGAGCTCAGCTATGAATCAAAAATATGATTATATCGGCATTTTTGCTTTACTGCTGTAGTACACAGCATCAGTAACTACTGCTGATATATACCGTTCGTATGAGTCTGCACAGCAATCCATCTTGTTCTCTTTCTTTCTGCTTTATATCCGCCTCTATGTGTTGGCCAGGTATCAGTTTGATCAGTAAGGTGACATCAGTAAGCCCTCAAGGGCTTGTACGCGACAGGAAATATAGCGAGCGTGTGCGTAAGCGTCTTCTGACCAAGAGCGGCATGTCAAGCGTCTATTGAATGAAATCACCGCGTCGCATTTCTTTAATACATTAAGGCCCGCCTGGCAGAAAAGTAGAGATCCATAGCAGGAGCAGCTGTGTCTTTTCTCAAGAGGAGATGAATTTTAGATTGACACTTGGCAAACACGCTTGTGTTTTTTTCCCCAGGTCAGATCAGGCTTGCTTTTTAAGTATACAACAGAAAGATTAATAAAACTAATAATCTAGGAGAGTTGTGATCATTACCCCTAGGACTTAGGATGGACTAAGTACACTGTGTTTATGTTGGCATCAAGGACTACTTTTTATAGAGTGGAGCTATTAATGTGGACAATTCAGCCAAGGCTAATGTAGCACTGTTTTGTGCTACTATGAAGGTCAGAAAGGCATTTTGATTTTTCTTTTCTTTTTAGTCTGAAGTGAGCTTTTATTTTGGTTAAATGCTCAGTTCTTTAGGTGCCATGTTTTCCTTCTCGACAAAAAAAAGTTAGAAAGACACTTGAGCCTATAAGAGTTTCAACAGAAGCCAAAAAAGCCAAAGCTGCAGGAGGTCCTCAAAATACTCATTTCTCTCAGGTGAGTCATGCTGTCATCTTTTCTCTCAGTTTTTGAAGCGGGGGCTAGGATGGAGGGATATGGCATTAATGCTGAAAATGCCATGGTGTGCAGGCTCATGGATGAAAAGAACGGCTTTCTTTCTAACCCCGCTTTTGTGCTAGGTGTGAACTCCGGCGTTGGCGCTCCATAATGAAGAGGATTTAGTGAATCAATTCCAGCTCCGCACTCTCATCACATGTCCGCCCCCAATTACGCCAAGTTGTGTGGTTCGGCCCAGCGCTGCGCTGCCAAATGGGGATTTACCCCTCAGCTGGGGGGTGTTAGTGCAAAAGGGAGACGGCTGATATCATGGAGATGCCTGGGCTTGAGCCTGGGCCCAGTGGGCATGCTGCAGCCACAGCTAGGCAAACAGTGAGTCAGCCTCTCATTTCTTCAAATTTGGAGGATATTGGAGGAGTTTGGAAGATATGAACATACCCATCTGGGCTGGTCTGGGACCAGCTTTGTGGTTTCTCTTTCATGCACAATTGACTCTGTGTGTTTAAGTAGTTATTTCTCAATGTTCATTCCGGTAAGCTTGGGTTTTGCACATACTTACATTTTTATTTTGGCTTTTCCAAACAGATAGTCTTGCAAGGTTTCTTTAGAGAGAATGGTACATTTGGTCAAGAAGCATGGGATAGAACTGTCCACTTTGTTGGAAAGATGAAATTTGGCTGATGGGGTAGACGACCAACCAAAGATTCCTTTAACTTTTTCCTACCATTAAGTGGAAAATTGTTTTCCATAATGTATAGAATACAAACCTGGAAATCATTCACTCACTCACTCATTTAATGAACCACTTAATCCTATTAGTGTTGCGGGGAAGCGGGAGCCTATCACTGCAGACACTGGGCGAATGCGGGGTACACCATGAACAGCTTGCCAGACCATTGCAGAGCCAACGCACACAACCATTCACACCCACTCTCACACCTAGGGGCAATTTGGAACAGCTAATTAGCTTAATGTGTATGTTTTTAAACTGTAGGAGGAAACCAGAGTACCCAGAGGAAACCCACTCAAGCACGGGGAGAACATATGAACTACACACAGAAACGCCCGAGCCTGGGACTGGAACCCAGGACCTTCTTGCTGTGAAGCGGACTTGCTGCCCCAAAAGACAGCATGTTGTGTTTATCCTGTGGCCTGGGTTTAAAGGAGTTGTGTCATGATTTTTACCTAAATTTAGTTGTCAAAATGTTGTCTAAACATGCCATGAAGGTCCAAAATACTTGCCTATATTTGTTAAATAGCCTTTCAGCCTGCAATTCAGAAGGAGTTGAGAGTTTTTAACCCAATATGGAGCGGATGGAAATGGATTGCAACATGGACTTTTTGAAATCTTGCTAGGCTGAACAGTTTTCAAAGACTGAGATTGCATTCCAAACACCCAATAAACAATGCAGGAACCCGATTCATGTCTGGTATCCTTTGTAAGTAACACAATTCATAATAGTTAGGCATATAATTTTCTTCAAACAACTATGACATTGCCCCTTTAACGAAAACCTGACAAGTTCAATCAGGAGAACTGGATTAAGTGTAGTGTATTAGAGATGGCAGAGAAATGGCATCCCCAAGACTGGGATTGGGAACCACTGGGTTCAGATGTGTTTGCCATCTGGCTGTCTCTGCAGGCTCAGACATTATCCGATCTGGGAGTCTTTCCACCATCCAGAAGGTGTTTCTGGGTGGGACGGTGCCCATCTGGGCTGCACTAAGGCTTGTTTTTTTTGTTTTTAATTTTCTAAAAGGATATACAATAGCTACATTCTTAAGATAAAACCTACTATACTGTACCATTCAGTCATATTTTTTCTGGGTACCTTTATTCAATTTTTATGGCTTTTTTTCTGGAGATATGTTTATCTGGTGTACCTCTGAAAGTACCCTTTATTGCAAGAATGTAGGGAGGAATGGACAGAGGTGTGTTTATAAAGTTGTCGGAATAATACGAAGGGTTATTGATTAGATGACTCTGGGTGTGTATGCTGTAGTAACAATAGCCAGAAACAGAGTCGTCAAGCTTTTCCCTAGCCCTGATAGAAGCGGGGATGGCTTTAACTCTTGTGATTTATGCATTCAATCTGAATAAGAGCTCGAGAGGGCATGATGCATGAGCAGTTTAGGCTAAGACATGTCTGGAACAGATACCCCACCCATCCCCACTCACACACAGATCGCAGATCCGCTTCACAGACCCATGTATTCAGAGAAAACTCTGATTCTCTCCCTAACATGCCTGGTGCCCCCCGTTTCCTCTGTCATCCCACATCATTAGCGTAGCCCTCAGGGTCAAACCACTTATGTGCTGCCAGTACTCACAATCACAAGCACAGATGCAATAAACACAGTGTAACTGAAGCAGCATCGATGTTTTCCTTCTTATTTAACTTGTACAGGATTTGTATTATTATTATTATTATTATTATTATTATCATTACTATCATTACTACTAATGGTAAGGTCAGGTAAGTATATTGGACTCCTCCTGGATGGGATGCTAGTGCATTGCATTCCCAGTATTTGTACTGGTACCCATTTATACTGCTGGGTGAACAGAGGCACACTTGTGGTTAAGACCTTGCCCAGGGGTCTTAGCATGGTGGGGGTCTAACGGAGATTTGCACCAACAACCTGATCATGAGCCCAGCACCCTAACCACCACACCACCTTCCCCTTTTACTACTAGTACTAATTACTCATTCATTCATTCATTTTCTGAACCGCTTAATCCTAATTAGGGTCATGGGGAGGCTGCTACTAAAGCTAATTGCAAAATGTCTCCCTTTATGTAAGTAGCTATTGTACGGGAATTAAAGGCACGTTCTCCTATTTGTCAAACATCAACCTGAACAATAGAGAAGTGTCTACTTGTTTTAAAGATGTACGTGTAGGTCCGTGACGGATGATGACGGCCTGTTGTTTTCTCATTCGCATTTGTTTTGCATTGAAACTGCAGGTGGTGTATTTGAATGTAGTGCTTGTACATACTTCACTTCCTTCTTCTGGGCTGACCTAAAACTGAGTGTAGGAAATCCACCACAGTGGGAGCCTCGTCCTCCCCAGAGTTGCACTGTCACTGGCGAAGCAAAATGCCATTTATCTTTGCTTGTCACACCTTGACTTGCGGATTGCTAAACAGTATGACTTGTGCGATGAATGACGGGTGGGGAACACAATAGCAAGCCTTTAAGTGAGCCAGGAGGGGATTGAGAGTGAGAAGTTAAGGCCAAATTGAGGACATATGTGCACTTTAGATGGTTGGACTTTGACGGGAAAAAATGCTGTTAACTTTTTTACTCTGTTATGGATTTGCGATAAGTCCACATCCCAGCTAATGCCATCCATCAGGTGAGGTACACCCTAAACAGGTCGCCAACCAACTCACATTCACACCTATGGGCAATTTTAAGTAGCCAGTTGACCTAAAAATCAAGTCTTAGGATTGTAGGAGGAAACCAAAGTACCCCAAGGAAATCCACACTAGCATGAGGACAACAGTGCTAATCACTGAGCCACAGTGCTGCCCTGCTCAACATAATATTTACTGATGCTCATAAATATATGAATTTTAGGTAGAGTACATATCTGGGTCAAAGCACTGGCAGGCATCAAATTAGGGTAATCTTAATTTGTAATAGCAGGGCAGGGTGTAATGAGACGCAGCACTTTGAAAACAGTACCAAAAGACTTCACCAACATGAGCATGTTGATGATACAGTCTAACAGGACTTAACACAAAACAGGTGAACACAACTAGGTAACAAATGAAAGACTGGACACGTGTGAAGAAAAGACTGGAACAAAAAAAAAAAATCAAAGCAGCCTTTTAGAAAAGGGAGGGCGTGGGTTCCATTCACAGAAAGATTGGTCATGCTACAAATTAGCATGGGTCGAACACTGTTTAACCAATTGCAACCTTGAATGCATCCCTGAGGCATTGATAGATTTCTTTGGAAGTAAGGACCCAGTGATGGCTGAGATAGGCTCCAGCCTCGCTGTGACCCTAATAGGATTAAGCATTCGTCAAATGAGTAAGTGAGAGTTTTCAGTATTATCCCCTCATTTTTATTCATTCATTAATTTTCTGAAGCGCTTAATCCTAATTAGGGTCACGGGGAGGCTGAAGCCCATCCTAGCTAACTTCTAAGGCAGAGGCAAAGGCAGAGTACACCCCAGACAGCTCACCAGGCCATTGCAGGGCAGAAACCCACTGACGGCTATCCAATGGGCCCCCCCAACCCCTCTTATTTTCTTGACTCTTAAATCAAGTGCTTGTTTTAGGGTGGGCTAGACACCTGGCAATCTTAGAGGTGTGAATCACACAGTTTCATTTCAGTAATCCGAATGGTCTGCCAAGAAAATCAAATACCTTCTCAGCACAAATTTCAGCACTGTCCCTGTTTATAATTGATCTGATCTGTTAAACCTAAATGGCTGACTCTGGACTCTAATCCGCATATTACCAGGACACAATACCCAATGAGATTGTGACACATGAATTACATGAATGATGTTGTTTTTTAAATATAACTCATATAAGCAGAACTGTGAAAGGAGAACTCTGTTTCTGTTTGTGTGGATGGAAGAGAAACAATATGTGTGTGGGAGAGACCTGGGAAACAATGCTTCATTGATACTGCGTAAGGAACAACGATGCCTTAGCCAACGGCTCATTTAACATAGTTCTTCACTCTCCAGCCAAGCTCCACGATTACAAGTCACATCATAAACTGGTTGTAGTGACCCATACCTGTATTACTTCCAGTGACATTTAGCAGCCCTGTAGTCCGAAAGAAATGTGCAGGAATCAAAATTTGGCACGTCTGTAGGTGGCCATGCCAGTTCAGCTTCACATAATGGACGGATAAAAGTTGGCGAGGTTGCACTCGTGCCAATTTCAGAGTTTATTACGGATAGTTGATCTAAATTAAAGCATTTACTGACAGAAATTGAATTGGCTTATAGAGTTCCGGTTAAGCTGCTCGCACTACAGGCACAGTCCAGCTGCGTCATAGTTACCACATACTGAGCCATTCTGACAGTGCAGTGTATATAGACCTTCTTTCGATCATCTGTGACAGCTACAACTTTATTTTTGCTTTAACCACCCCTTTTTTGTCGCTCTGTGCTGGGAAATGTGGTTTCCTAAGGCCGGGAGAGCAAAACGATTATTCAGGGGCTTTAGTGAAGTTAATTTATGGCACATTTGGAAAGTGGGTTCGGGCATGAATATGTAATGCAAAAGTGCACCTGCAACAGAATGCTAATTACCCTGCATACTGACAGTAACATTGCTAGGCCGCTCTTTTGCACCGCTAATTGGACATCAGTCGACAGCACAGTGTTTGGTACCAAAATTTAGGAATTTAAGTGTCACAATGCTCCATGCCTCTTATGCATCCATGATGCTAAATGTACAGAGCAATGCTGAGAATATCTACAGATAAATGTTAACAGGCTTTTAATACCACCTGGTGAGCTCGAGGTCATATTTTGTGTTCGGATCAAAACTTCAAAGTGTCCTGATAAACACATTTTCATTTTCATTGGATTTACAACAATTCAACACAGCCATTCATTTCCTTTCATTATTATGTACAGGTACATTTACAGCACTCTGGAAAAGGTTGAGCGAAGAGCGGCTGAATGACTCAAATGCAAGGCAACATACTAAACATGTTGCTATAGCTTCAGCTCTCCTCGCTCCAAGATTTCGGTTGAATCGGGCACCTCGGCCGAAGGAAGAAAAGTCTCACAGTACTCAATTCTCTCCAGTTACAACCTAGAAGCAGAGAGGAGTGTTGAGGTCAGCTCTACTGCTCCCAAGAGCGCCTTATCTTCAGCAAGATAAAGATTCCTGCCCATTTTGATTCTCTTATTTCATCATTTAGCCACTTAAACAAAGTGCATCCTCATAAATAAAGCATCACGCTGATCTGATATCATTTAGCAATTTTTGGCGACGCTCTTTAACTGTGGCATTGTGTTCGCCTTTCAGTAACTGGTCTATATTTCCACTGCGCCAAAATGCGAATGGTTATGGTTTGGGCTTGATTTTTGTTCTAAGAATAGACATAAGGACAAAAAGAATTCAATACCTTATAGAAAAATAATATTGACCAAACAACCTCAGCCAAGCAGTTACAACTTGAATCTGATAGAAGCACCTAATGTGAATATTTTTTCCCTTATTTCCTACCAAGCTTATCCTTTATTAGGGTCACTGGGAGGCTGGAGCCCATCTCTGACTCTCACTCGCTCACTCTGAAGAGCTCGCCAGGCTATTGCAGGGTCAGCAAACACACAACCATTCACACTCACACCTCGGGAAAATCAAGATATCCAGTTAGCTCAATGTAGGTCTTTGGACTGTGGGAGAAACTGGAGTACCTGGAGGAAACCCATGCAGACACGGGGAGAACTTACTTTTTTTTTTTATACAAATTGATACAATTGGACTAAACTTTTTCTTCCTTTCTGCCTTTCTTCCTTTTCTTACTCTACCTACTTCATTACTGACATTTAATCCGAGATGCTTCTCCTCCTGCAGCATTTTTCCCGTCTCCCTCTTGGCTTAGTGACTTAGGCTCGATTGATTTTCCCCCAATCGATAGTGCGAAGTTGGAATTAACAGGAAAGTGAGCGCTGTGTCCCGCAGGATTGGAACAGTCAGTGGGACTGATGGATCTGGCTACAGCAACCGCTATGCACACAAGAGGAAGGTGTATCTGAATTCAATCCATCATCGGACACATACAGCCAATGATCTCTGAAGCAGCTCAAATCGCCAACCAATAATCTCCCTCACAAAATCCCTCGTCTCCTCACGGCCAATAACACTATATCCCTCGCCACTTTCTTGGCCTTCCAACGAGGCTCAGATTGATGGAGGAGTCCTGGCAAGGCAGCGCGTTAAGACTATGACACACATCTCTCTCACCTTGAACCTAATTGACTCTCTCTGAGCTTGCTCTTGGAAATTGCTGATGCCCAAGGTTTGTGTATATCGTTGGAGAAAGGGCTGGTGTTGACGAAGAGCCGAGTCCTCTTGTGGCAGGCCTCAAATGAATTTGGTTGTCATATGTGCACACAAAGGTTACAGAAAAGGTGAGGACGGCTCTGATTGAACCAGAAAGTAAGCGGCAGTTTGATATGTCAAAAGAAGAGTGTAGATAGATGTCCTCTTGTTGGATCTATTTAGAGTGAATGTGAGCATAAAATGGCCAAACGTACAGTATGAACGTCATCCGCTAAGTTGGGGACCCCATTTGTCATTTGCTAGTTTGCTTGTCAGCTCGCTGACAGTCATAAATGCCCCATGAGCAGCTCTGATAAAACAGACACAGCGCTCTTACTCATCTCTCAATGTCCCTAAGCTCCGAAAGAGAGACACACAGAGAGGCGAAACGGAGAGACAAAAGCAGAAAAAAGCGCCAGACATGCATTTCTGTCACAGACATCCGTAATGTATCATTGTCCTAAACATCATGGGCATTGTCATATAACCACAGCGAAGTGGGCCGTGTGTGTCAGGTAACCAGAGTGTTTCGGACCTTGTGTGTCAGGTTGCTGCAGTGATTTGGTCTCAGCGTTCCCCCCCGCCGGCGACAAGCCATCCTTGCAGGGTTCCTCTTGCACCAGACGGTAATCAGTCATGATGCTCTGAAGGCTGCTAGCTCAGGTCAATAATGAGCAGGCAGGGAGCTGGGCAGCCCCTTGCAGTACAGGTAGGACCTCTTTCAAGCAAGAGCAGGGCCTTTTTCTTTACCTTAGAATCAGTGGAGCATTTCGAGACAAAGGAAGCTGGGAATTGTTGTACGGGGGTGGGTGAGACCGTGAGATTCTTTAATCATGTTTTGTGTGGCTTGAGTGCATGATTACTGTGGTTGAGACAGGAGAGGTGTATCATCGAGGATTGTGCTGCACCTCAGGAGTGTGGATCATGGTGATTCATGTGGTGAGATGATGCTGATAACCAGTATCCGGTGACTGTATAATGCTTAGCATTCCCAACAAAAAACTCTTTCTCCAACGCCAGATCGTTCCTCTCACTCCTGTCTTCTGTTATTGAGTGACTCGGTAGGGTGACTGGTGCCATATTGCATTCATCCGTCACAATCCTGACAGAGTGTCAGCAGGGTGCTCGTCCTCTGTCTTGCAGGACCAAAAAGTAGACTTTCCACTTAAACCCAGGAAATATTATAAGAAGTTTTTTATTCCTGAGTGGTTGCAGGTGTGGGAGGACAGCTTCATATCGACTAGCTGTGTATAAGCTGATCAACGTTTGAAGAAGTAGATCTTTGACAAAGTCCTACAGTCCTATTTCACAGCATAAATCTTCAAGGTGCTTGTTTTTTGTCCGTTGCTAGAGCACTATTTATAAAATACAATACATTTTTGTGAAATTGAGAAGTAATCAATGATACTCCTCAGAGATAATGTTGCAATTAGTTTGGCTAATGTGAATTAGCTACTAATGAATGGCAGTGTAACTTACCCCCGACAGAACAGACCTCCTTCTAGATTGGATTGTAGGTCAGATTTCTTCCATTTACAATGTAGTCTGTCTCTAATTTTGTATTGAATATGAAATTAAATATTGTACATAATCTTGATTTACCATGAAATAGGCTAATCAGCTTCGTTCTTGATATGAATCAATATTTACACCAATTATAAGGGGATGTAGCTTATCAGTTTTTTCTCATGCTCCCCATGATGTAATAGTTTATTAAATATAAAAATTAATGAGTAGCATCATACATATTGTGATTTCTAGGTATATTTTCAATGTTCTCCCCACTTTTTGAGTCTTGGTGCCATAAAAAAAATAGCTAGACATCCTGTGTGCTAGGCTAGTCACTTAGCTAGCAGATCTGGATAATGATATGCATGTATCATCATAATTATTTTTTCATATAAATGAGTTTTTCAGTATATTTTAAATCATATTTATTTATTTAATTACTTATTTATAAGTATATTTTAATGTTTTCCCCACTTTTTGAGACTTTTTGAGACATTCTGTGTGCTAAGCTAATCAGCTGGCTAGTCATTTAGCTAGCTGATTTGGATAATGATAAGCATTATTTTTGTGATGATTATGGTATATTCTGACAGGTTTGGGTGCTATTAATTAAACTGGTTAATTTTTAATCTTTTTTTAATAAAAATTAGAAATAAAATTTTAGAAATTAAAAATAATAAAGTGACACCAAAATTCCCTAGTGAGAAACGTGAGTTAGTTTTGCTAGCATTTAACTAGCTGAGCAGCTGTTTTGAGATAGTTAGGAGCATAAGAAGGTTCTGGCACTTATTTAAAAGGATAAAGGTACAGAGACATTCAGTGACATTTAATTGTTAATTTATTTGGCATTAAAAGGCCTTGAAGCAAAAAGACATGTAAAAAGCATTAAAATTTAAAAGACTCCATTTTTTAACCTACTTCTTTTCACCTTTTTTCCAACTTGAACTTGAAATGTGAATGTGCTTAGGAATGTGTTCATCTTTTCACGAATGAGGTGTGTAAAAGGTGTCTTGAGTGTGAAACGAGAGTGTTAGTGATGACAAGGTGGAGCAAGCTGAGAAACCGTCTCAGGATGATCAGGTTCTCTCCTTGTCATTCTTGCATCAAAGTAGATCTGAAAGAGAAATGCTTCCTTCCTTTCCACTGCTGTACCATGTTAGCGTTGCTTCATTGCTAATACACTGCAACTCTTTTTTCTTTTCTTTTTTTGCCATGCATGTGTTACAAGTGCCTCACATGTAATGAAGGGTGTGAGCAGTGGCGGCAGTGTGACTGCGATGAGAAAATGTCGCGGGATGATCCCGATTGCTCCTTGTCATTCCCACTTTTAGAGGCAGACAGTTGGAGCTCAGCAGGAGAGGAGCAGCATCTCACCTCCTCCACATGCTAAATGTCAGGAAATAAAAGCGCTCCAGTGCTTCAACAGATCATCCTCTTATCGCTAACATGCTGTTGCTTTCTAGTCTGCCTGTCGTCTATGAGCTCACATGGAAAAATCTGGAATAGTTTCTATTACCAGAGCAAAAGTACAATCGAACAGGGATGCTAATATTAATACAATATTGATGATATATTAAATGTACACATTATATTGGACTGCTATTCATTACAGCTGGTTTTAGAGTTAGTGTTTATTGTGACAGCTGTACTGATGTGATCAAAACTGCTCTGAGCATTACTTAGAAATTTGTAAATTAGACACAAGGCACAAAGAATCAAGTTAATGATACAAGGATGTATTAGCAACACTCACATAATTAAAAGAAAAAGAAATTATTGAAAGCAAGCAGCCTTTTAAATTCACCCTTTTAGTTTTATAATGAGATCCCTAAGGTTGATGGACTCCCAGTTTGACTAGCTTAAAAGAAAGGATAAG
Organism: Neosilurus mollespiculum; assembly: GCA_030014195.1. NCBI lineage: Eukaryota > Metazoa > Chordata > Actinopteri > Siluriformes > Plotosidae > Neosilurus > Neosilurus mollespiculum. Next base: position 13,034,967 of record JAQMYF010000011.1, on the reverse strand, counting down.
GTGTATATCATTTTATTTCTTTTAATGAACATCGTAAATCTATGACTAACGTATACTGTGTATAATATACTCTCCCACTTTAATAGGCACAAATCTAAACCCGCTGATCAATAAAAATATCAACCAATCACGGTCTTAAGATTGGCGAGGGCGATTCTGTGTGGAGTTTGCGTGTTCTCCCCATGCTTGTGTACTCCGGTTTCCTCCCACAGTACAAAGGCATGCATATTGGGCTAATCGGCTGTTTCAAATTGCCCCTAGGTGTGAATGTCAGCGTGTACCCCACCTTTGCCCAGAGTCAGCTGAAATAGGCTTCACCCTCTGCTTGACCCTAACACGATTAAGCGGTTGGGTAAATGAATGATGTATGAATGAATGAATTAATCAACCACATAAATATGGGTCAAGAGCTTCACATCAAATGCCAGAATTGGGGAAAAAATGAGATCTCAGTGAATCTCTTGGTCCCAAATGGGATATTTTAGGCACTCCTGGAATTTAGAGTCTTTAGGTTCATGAAAAAATAATAATTCTGCACTCAGGTACAGAAGATGTTAAAGAGAATTCGAAACATCTGTATAGTAACTCTGGTCATCCATGATGAGCAGAAAAATATGTCAGAAAGTCGGACTTTGAGACAGATGAGCTCCTTCTGTTGGCTTTGCCTCTGTGAAAATTTTATTTTCTTCTCCCAGTTCTCATTATCGGCCTTGCAATGGCCTGGCGAGCTGTCCAGGGTGTACCCCGCTCTCGCCCAGAGTCGGCTGAGATGGGCGCCAGCCTCCCCACAACCCTAATTAGGAATAAGCGGTTCAGAGAATGAATGAATGAATAAATGAATAAATGAATGAGTTCTCATTATCTAAAAAACCTTGTATCTGCATGATTTTGATGCATTGTGGTGATGCTGCGTGAGATAACTGCATAAAAAATGTGTGTTAAGTGTGTGAATGTTGCTGCTAAAATGGACAGTATGTGCATGTAAGAATTATTCGGAGTTTAGGAGTTTATTCTTAGTGTTTTCTCCAAATCTTGCTTGTTTAACCATGCATGATGCCAGAAATCAGTTCCTAGAAAAATGTGTGATAAGGTCTAATCATGAGGCGGATTTCATTTTTGCCTGATTAATTAATTGTTAATATCTTCATTATATGCTTCACGCTACTCCTGAAATTATAATCATTGTACTTGGGGTGCTGAATATCACAGGCTCCTCAATAAGATGGGACTATCTGAAACATTTTTAGAAAGATCTGTATGGCAAAACAAAACTATTTCTCCTAGGCTCATTTTTTTGGCGTAAACACTAAGGTGTCACTTAATGCAAAAAAACAAAAAAAACAAAACCCAGATAAAATGTATTTTATGAAAACACATTATCACTTATTAAATCAGGTGAGGATTTTAGCCCGAGGCAGCATGACTATTGCTGTGCCACTTAAATACCACATCAAACACTGTATATACGATGGGAATTAACGTCCTTCACAATATTCACATTTGTGATGACACAATTATATTTCTCTAGCTGTATTTACTCAGTGCAACTTTTAACAACCAACAAGCTGCACGACTATCAATCTGGAGATTGCAGGTTCGAATCCTGGTGATGCCGCAGCCATCCAAGTTCATGGGAGTTAATTGGCAAAGCTCTCATGGTAAGGAGGAAGGGATGGCGTATGCTCGCCTCCCTATCACTTATAGCAATCACAAGCCTATCATGGTCATCTGTGAGCTCATTTGTACAAGTCAGCAGATACTACTTTCCCTCCTGTGTGCACGTGTGGCAGATCGTAAAAATGTAGGCGGCAGCATCGTGTGTCACAGAGCGGGCATGCGCATCACGCCTCTCACTGATTGGTGGATGGTCATGTTGGGTATTGGATATGACCAAATAAAAAAAATGATATATGGAACATCAGATATTTTGTGTTTAGCAATCGCAGCCTGGGGTGTTTGGCAAAAAGGGCGGAGCCAAACTGAGTTGAAATGGTGATGTATAATGGAAATAAATGAAGCAAAACGAGGTTGTTTGAGTGATGACACGAGTTAATTTGTTATTTGTTAGTGTTCAAGTATTGTAGAATTCATTTCAGTTATTTGCCGAACCCCTTAATCCTATTAATAATCCCGTGGCGAGGGTGCAGCCTATCTCAGCCAACACTGGGTGAAGGCAGGTACACCCTGATCAGCCCATCACAGAGCAACATTCACACACACCCATTCATACTCACACTCACACCTAGGGGCAAATTGGAACAGCAAGTTAGCTTAAAGTACATGTTTTTAAACTGTGGAAGGAAACCAGAGTACCCAGAGGAAACCCATGCAAGGACGGGGAGAACATCAGACTCCACACAGAAACACCCAAACCCAGGACTTTATCTCAGGAGCTTCTTGCTGTGATGTGCTATGCTACATCACCATGCCGCTCGTATTCTAGTATTTGACCCTTCAAATTAATACTTATTTTATTCAAGTATACAGTATGTAGTACTATACTGCATAGATATGTCATCCGACATCCACAGTGTGAGTGTTTATTTTCCCCAAGCCCAACTTTACCACAAATTTAGTGGCTAATTCCATTAGCTATGCTTTGAAGGTTTGTTCTACAGCATTTTTTCCTTGTCTTTTTACCAGCTGGGGGTTGTTATATGTTGTGTTGCCTTTCATGTACTTTTCACCGTTGATAGTTTTTTTAATGAACGGTTACAGCAACAGATGTAGATTTCTCTGGGCTGCTAGTACTTGACTTAGCTTAAACAGATTCAAAGACTTGTGTTCGAAGTTCCTGTCTGTCCCCCATTGTGTGCTTTGAACACGCCGGCAGTCATTGTAGCGGCTCGCCGGGGTGTTTAGTCCTTTCATGTGACACAGCGAAAGGTCTGATCGCATCATCCTCACACAGATAGTAGAAGCGAGTGCGCGAGTGTCTAAATGTCTCCCTTTTTGTGTTCAGAAAGCCTAGTTAGTGTCATCTCTCTGCTCGGGTGTACGTGTCTGCGCTTTGCGCTCTGTTCTAGCCTGTGCCGTGATGAGCGCAGCTGGCTGGCTCCGGCTCTAATTGCGTTCAGGGAGGATTAATTGGGGCACCAGCTTGGATCCAGCCCACATCCAGGTAATTTAAAGATTTTATCTCCCCCCATTGCCGCTGAGCACACCATGACTCTCAATATTTGTGTAAAATGATTAATCATGCTAATCTGAGTGCCGCGCGGTTCCCTTTTCATAGGATTTAAGAGAACAAGTGCAAAATGGAATAATTCATAAATAGGTCAGCACAACAGAGAGCTTGATTTCAGAAGTAATAAGTGTTTTCTATTTTATGGTTTTCATACATTTATCCAACAACCTTTGTGTCATCGCGGCCTAACCACCAGCATATCAACTTCCAAAGCTTCAACTTTCTTCTTAATTGTACCATTGACACCATTGTCTTTTTGTTTAATGCTGCAATCTGTAAGCTAGTTTATAAATTTTAAGCTAGTATATAAAATAATTAGTTAGCTATGATTCCCAATTTTTTAATTAACAGTTCATCCACATCACAACTTTATATCAAATAGCGATGTTAATACAACCTTTGATCACTTTTTTGGTTTGACCTAGGTTATCAACCCCACCCCAATCTTATCTCGGTATGCTCCCATTCAGCATATTCCGTCCCTGAGATGTATTCCCCCACTGACCCGCTTACATTGTGCATTCCTGTATTCTTTCTCAAGCCATCCAGAGTGATGAATCTTATGGGCGGGGCTAGTCAATAAACCACCCGACCATATAATCAGCAGTAGCGGGGCAGGGTATGACGTGTAAAGTGATGCCTCTGTGGCCGTGGCGTGCCTTCCTTGCGTTTGACAAATGACTTTGAGTTTGCAGTAGAAATCTCAATCCAAGGAGGTGTTCACAGAGGACCTTTAATTGTGCCGCCACTAAAGGATAAAATTGAGCAGGAATGAAGTGCTTTTGGTGCATCGATTTCTTCTCCCCAGCTCTGAACATGGGAGTGTGTGTATGTCTTGGGTAGGAGTGGGTGGGTAGCTGGATGGGGGTGAGAGAGATAAAGAGCATGACAACCGTGTCCCACTAACTCGCCCTGGCAAGACGTGGATGTGAATAAGATGCCTGTGGAGTCTTCACGTAAAAAGCTTTTCTTTTTTTTTTTTTTACATGAAAAGGAATAACATCCTTTAAGTGCAATTTTGCTGTTCAGAATACAACTCAATGTCCAAAGAGATTGTAAAAATCTATATTTTATTATTGCATTCAGTTCTAACAGCACTTATTTTAAATGGCTGTGCATTCCGGCAATTTTCTGTATATAAACTTCAACCACAAGCGGCATATCGAAGTCTTATTCAAATAACAACCCCAGAAATATAATAGCTATAAAAACAGACCTCTTTGTGCCAAATCGGATGCTTCTTTATTGCAAAACTAAATTGACTTGCACCACCATCTGTGAATGACTGCAATGATTGGGCTTTATAACTGGGTGTTCCTATGGTGACAGGTGTGTGATTGATGTGTAGAGATGAACCTTGTGGCAACACGGTGGCTGTGCAGCCCCAAGGTTGCCATAGCAATGAAGCATGTCTCTTCCATTTTATTGTGGTGATGGAGAGGTGGAGGAACAGGGTGTCGTGCGACGTTTTTTAAGAGTCTCCCTTTTGGGTTCTGGGGTTCTTGGCAGACGTTAGTGGTTTCACGTTTCACGTTTGGGGACAACCATCTGTCTTCAGTCTCCTCGGTTCTCGCATTCCTGTTTTTCTCGCACCTCATACATATTTTATTAAAAAAGTAAGTTATAAAACCACATCCCCAGCTTGCCTTCAGAATGTTGTACCAGGACTTCTGACCTTGATCTCATCAGATCCATGTTTTCACCAGTCCTTCAGGAGTTATCTACTGGAATGAACAAGTTCTCCAACCCTCTGCTACCCCCCCTTCCCCCGCCCCATAGAGTGATGTAAAGCTGACCATTGCTTCTTAAAGTCAGTAGCAAACCTTCAGTATATCACAAGAAATGGACTGAAGACTCTGGACTCAGGAGAGGGGAAGCAGCAGTGCAGGGCCACTGCGGACCGCTTGCCTTTAGCAGAATGCCAATTATGCAGGGCGGCCAGGCTTTCGGCTACGAAAAAAGCCCCGGATGCATTGCTATGCAGACCCCGTTCCCTTTCAAAGCACAGAGAATCCACAGCCGAGAGTAATAGAGAGAAAGAGAGAGAGATAGAAGGAGAGAAGGAAGTAGGGACTGCATTGCGCTTCGTGAACAACATGCTGCCGTTTGTTTTGATTAAAACTGACGCCCCAAAGCTTAAATCAGTTCGGTTTTCTTCCTTTCCTCCATTATATCTCTATGCTGGAGTACTTTTTTTTTTCTTTTACAGACTGTTGCATTGCTACATTAAACATGCTGTTTGTTATTTCAGCTCAGAATGTTCTTGCTCCTCAGGGGGCTAGCTTATCTGTCATGCAGTTTAGCTCTCGGGTAATAAACATAAAAGCAAGAGATATTTCATATTTAATACGTGTACCTAAAGGAGGATGCTTCCACTGTCTAGCAAATGTAATGTTTAACAGTATACATTTTATAAATTTTTACATGTTTAACTAGTGCACAGTGCAATTAATCAATAAATTTTGTGAGGTAACATGGTTTTGGTCAAGGGTAGCAGATTAAGTCTGAATAACTTTGTTCTGAGGAATTGCATCGCTATAATAATATAAAGATTTAGGCACTGGCCAAAAACAGAGCTCCAGGTACATGTCACCACTGATAGAAAAATTGTTCTTGATGAACTTATCCAGTATATAATATAAAATATTTTTTATTTGTTGTCTTTGGATGATGTTCATGTAAAAAAGGAACAACCTGAAAATTTTTTAAAACAAAAACGGTCCTAGTATACATTTGAGATATATATTAATAAACTGGATAACCTTACTCACTCTCACTCATTTGCCGCACTGCTCAATCCTACCAGGGTCGTGGGCAGGCTGGTACCTATCTAAAGCGACACTGGGTGAAGGTGGGGTACACTCTGAACAGCTCGCCAGACCATCACAGGGCAACACATACAAACCATTCACACTCACACCTAGCGTCAATTTGGAACAACTAATTATTACTAATTAGTGTGTGTCTTTGGATTGTGGGAGGAAATCAGGGTGCATGGAGTAATCCCATATAAGCACAGAAGAACATGTAAACACCACACAGAAATGCCTGAACTCGGGAATCGAACCCAGGACCTTCTTTTAGTGAGGCGTATGTGCTGACCACTACACCACCGTGCTGGCCACTGGATAACCTCTTGAAGAAATTGGCAAGTCCACACCGACTCCCATAAATACATTCCTTTTCTATTCATTTCACAGCAACTACTAAATAATTCATAATATGGCTTTAAGGGGTTAAACAGCTGGAATAATGCAGTCGCATGCACTTTGGGCATGGTATACATACTGTAGGTAACCACAAGGTGAGAGATATTTCCCTTCCACTTTCATAGAAATGTAATTCAGTAACCCACACTTTTTATCCTAAAGTAAATATTAGGACAGTAGAGCGGAAATATATAAATTATGTAGCAGTTAGAACCAAACCATAATCCATCTCTGTCAGCGCACGATTTGTGGTGACCTGTGAAAGGTTCTTCATCTGTCCGACTGGCTATGAAGCCATAAGCATAACTTTATTGGGCAGGCAAGGGTGGGTATCAGGAGTGTATTGATGTTTTAACACAAAGTATAGTAATGGAACAGGGTCATTTATAACCATCCCAAAAAAACCAACACACATGAAAACACCTCTAGGCTGGAGCCTATCTCAGCCAATTCTGGGCAAAGACGTTGTTCACCTTGAACAGCTTGCAGTCCATCACAAGTCCAGCACACACACACACACACACACACACACACACACACCAAACTATTTTCCCATTACTCTTAAAACTAAAGACAATTTGGAACAGCCATTTAGCCTAATGTGTATGTCTTTAGACTGTGGGTGAAACCCGGAGTTCCCAGAAGAAATCCATGCAAGCATGGGGGGAGGGACACATGGCAACTCTACACAGAAACACCTGAGCAGAGTCTGGGACTTAAACTTAGAATCTTCTTGCTGACTTGCCACCATGCCGTGCAACCTGCTTAACTTATAAACAGAAACATGGTATAGTGAATAGGGGCACACAGGGGTGTAGTGGTAGGCATGTCTGCTTCACATCCAGAGGGCACTGGGTTTGAGTCCCAGGCTTATGCATTTCTGTGTGTAGTTTGCATGTTCACTTTGTGCTTCTGTGGGTTTACTCTGGGTATCCTGGAAATACCTAAAGGTATAGTGGGTTTCTCTGTTAGAAATAGTTTTAAAAAGTAGAACCCTTTTAGAAAGCTCTATCCATTAACAATCTAAACAATCCCAGACAAATGGTACTAGGAAAGATTTCTCTACATCCTTCTGTGTGGCTTTGTTTATCTTTACTAAGATAATTCTCTCTCTTTGTCATCAGGGCTCTGAATTTTTTGGTGTTATCTCGACCTTTGTTATTGTGTAGCCAAAGTTTACCTGTCACTGACCAGACAAAAGTGACCACATTCCCACAGAATGAGGTACCGATACCAGCAGGTATCACAGCTGCAGTAACTCAAGTCACGGCAGAACAAGTCTTCGGTATGCAAACACTGATAACAGCTGCCCCGTTTGTGGTGGGAGTAAAGTACACTTCTCTGGGGTTATGGTCGGAATCTTAACAAGCAAGGACTTGGAAAGTAGCCTACGTTGCATTCTCAAGTGCTACAATGCTCAACAAATTCTTGACCATGCGGGCAGGTTGGATGTTTGGCCACCTGGCCACAAATGAGTAAGAGACTAGCTGGCTGTTAGTTTGCATCCTTGAAGACTCTGACCACAAGGGTTGAATAACACAACTGAGGTTTTAAAGTTGAATTGTAATGAGTGTTGACATGAGCAGTGGTTCACTCTGAGGAGAAAGGCTTCTCAAATGTTCTTTTGATGAGTAAGGGTTCTACTTTTTTTTAATATGGACACTGGTTGGGGTAAGGATCTACTTGCTTTAAACAACACTTTCTTTATAGTATGATGTTCTAATTGTGCAAGCCCACAAAATTAAGATGGTCTGTAAGAGTTATCTGGGGGCATGGTGGCACCTCACAGCAAAAAGGTCTTGGGCTCAAGTCATGTGGTCAGTGGTAGGTGCTTCTGTGTGGAGTTTGCATGTTCTTCCTCTGCTTGCCTGGGTTTCCTCTGGGTGCGCTGGTTTCCTCCCATAGTCCTGGCAATGCTCATAGTTGTTAATATGAGTGTGACTGGATGTTTGTCCACTCAGGTAAAAACATACATTGCAACAGAAACCATGAAAGTGGCCCAATGCACCCAGTGGTATGCAATGGGAATGTCAGTAGATAGGTAGTACTAGTTGTTTGATGGAGACATTATGTCATTAGTTTCTATAATTAGTAGATTAATTAAAAAAATATTTGGGGGCATGATTGGGCTCCTTACAGCAAGAAGGTCCTGGGTTCAAGTCCCTAACTCAGGCATTTCTATGTGTAGTTTGCATGTTCTCCCTGTGCTTATTTGGGTTTTCTCTTGGTACTCTGGTTTCCTCACACAGTTCAAAGACATGCACATTAGGCTTATTGGCTGTGCCAGATTTCCCGTAGGTGTGAGTGTGAATGGTTGAGATCTGTTTATGATCTCCCTGGCGACCTGTATTGGGTGTAGCTCGCAATCGCCTGGTGTCAGCTAAGGCTAAGGCACTGGCCTTCCCATGACTTTAATAGGAATGAATGGCAAATGAGTTAGTGTGAAAAAATATTCTATACGCTCTATGAATGACACCTTGACTACTTATGTCTCTTGCATGTTAGCATGGCTTTCTCAAGTTTGACCCCCTTTTCAGTTTCATGCAAAACCAGGAAACTTGATCAAAAAGGTACAGTGGTGCTTTTTATGTGCATCTTATAAGGGTTAACCTTTATTGTAGTGTTCCAAGTAGAGCCTCTTTAGAAATCTACAACCATTACCCATCTAAAGAACCCCTGTAGTATGCAAAGTGGCATAAATTTGTTAATCATGTTTATAAAAGCTTGCAAAAATTAATTGGTTTATCCATAATGAGTACTACTTGGAAAGATGTAAGCACTTAGTGGATGCTGTCTCACTGGCAAAAAATATAAACAATATATTTTCTTGTTTTAGTACGTTCATAGCCAAACTTTCTGACATATTGGAGTAGACTTGTATTCAGCAAGCACATACAACTATAGACAAGCTCTGGTAGGGTTTCCTAATAACATTGGTGGGTGTTGTCATAGTTAATGCTAGTAGCTGTGTTTCAAATTCATACCATAACCTTAAAATACACTCCTGTCAAACGCCGTAAAGCATCCTTAAAGTTTGTATGTAGAATTCTGCTTGTTGCCTTTCAAGTCTCAACATTTGCGTCACTTAAAAACAATTTTATCCAATCAAAGACCCTTTAAGGTACTGCTAACTAAGTACTCTGCCTTGCAGGGATACTGTATATTCTTGCCTTGTGGCCATAGTTGCTATCAGACTAAGGCATCAGATCTACCAAGATCCTGACCAGTGCTTACTGATGATCCAGAGAAATATTACTGTAAGTCAAAATTGTCCTCTATGATGGCCTGGTGAGCTGTCCAGGGTGTACTCTGCCCTCGCCCAGAGTTGACTGAGATGGGCACCAGCCTCCCCGTGACCCTAATTAGGAATAAGCAATTGTCTGCAATTAGACTAGAGCACTAGGAGACCGCAAACCTCTGATAGGACTAGCAACATCTTACAATGTCAAATAATGTTTGTTTTTTTTTAAAATCCAGAATTTGACCCAGATCATTTCCAAAATGCAAAAGAGATTTACTTGTCTAAAGCCCCATCTTTAATTGAAATTTTATGAAAGTCCAGGGGCAGTGGTGGCCTGGTGGTAGGATGCTGGATTACTGATCTGAAGGTCTGGGGTTCAAGCCCCACTATCACCGAGTTGTCACTGCTGTCCCCCATTGCAGCTAACTGGGTTTTCAAAGACCAGCCTCTCAATGTCTGTGGTGAGAGGCATGTAAAAGAACCATTGCTGACTTTCAAAAAAGAGTGGGCTGCATTTCCATCAGCATGTTTCTGCCCTGCCATGGCCTGGCGAGCTGTCCAGGGTGCACTCTGCCCTCGCCCAGAGTTGGCTGAGATGGGCGCCAGCTTCCCTCGACCCTAATTAGGATTATGCAGCTCAGAAAATGAATGAAAGATGAATGTGCATAAGTTTTTGTGTCATACTATTTACAAACAAACACACAGAGGGTAAAACACAACTTTTACAGAGATAACTTACATTTGTTTAGTTTGCTGCTGGTATTATGGTGTCCAGCAATTACAGTGGTATTGTATGTGGACACGTAGCCTTCATTTTGGCAACAGTCTTTCAACATGCAAAATAAAAATATATAAAGATATAGAGTCAACTGTTGCATGAACAATGAAAATCAGTTTAGCAGCAATTATAAAAAGTACACAAAAGACAATTAAGGTAATGCACTAGCTATATGTGCATGTACCTACATACACATATATACACATGCCTAAATGTACACATAAAGACACATACAAACATATACATCTATCCACAACGTGCACTTATACGTTTATCCACATAATTCACACATTTAGAGACATACACAGAAGGGTGCATGATATGTCAAAGGTGCATGGTGTACACAGGATGAGAGGTAGAGCTTTTTAATCATAACGTGCATGATGCTAAAATATTATATGATGTTCGAGACCTGCTCTAAACATGAGCATTGCACTTAACATGAGTATTGCACTGAGAGTACTATTGCACTGACCAGGAAGATGGTTATGGTTATTCAGTCAGTGTATGTGACGGTGGTGGTGGTGGGGTTGCACTTTTAACAGCTTGTGGGTAAAAGCTGTTCTTGAGTCTGTCTGGAGAACCTTTTTCCAGAGGGGAGAGGGGAGAAACAGGGGTGTCAAGGGTGTGTGGGGTCCCTGATAATTCCACTGGCTCTCCTCTGAAGTCTGCCAGTGTCAGGAGTCTCTTGATGGTGGAGCGGTAAAAGTTTATCAGTAGGGGTTAGGGTGGGCGGGCTTGTCGGAGTTTTCTGAGGAAGTATATTCTTTGTTGTGCCTTCCCCACCTGGTGAGAGATGTTTGTGGTCCAGGTGAAGTCAACAGAGATGTGGACTCTTGTCCTGACCTTCACTAACTTGTGAGAAACTTGAAGCACTCAACCCTCTCTACCTCCTCTCCATCAATATAGAGGGCAAAGTGCTCAGTTTGTTTAAATCTCCTGAAGTCCATTATCATCTCCTTTGTCTTGGATGTCTGAAGGTCCAGGTTATTGTTGTCGCACCATTGCCACAGATGCCAGACCTCCTTCCTGTAGGCCGACTCGTCGTTATCTGTTATCAGACCTATGATGGTGGTGTCATCGGCGAATTTGAAGATGGTACACAGTGAGCTCCCTAGGCCCAGGTTGTCCAACTTCTGAACCAGTTTATGGGGTAGAACTGTACTGAAAGTGTAGCTGAAGTCTAAGAACAGCATCCTCACATAGGAGTTACTGCTGTCCAAGTGTGTAAGCGTTGTGTGGAGGGCTGTATTGATGGTATTCAGGCAGCTCACTGTGCTCTTCTTTGGCACTGAAGGTGGCTGTCTTGAGGCAGGTGGGAACCATACATTTCAGTAGTGAGAGGTTGAAGATGGTGGTAAAAACCCCTGCGAATTGATCTGCGCATGTTTTAAGTACCATGCCTGTTACTCCATCTGGACCAGTAGCTTTCCCCATGTTGACTCTGTGGAGGGTGGCTCTGATCTGGTGCTGCTGCAGCTGGATGAGGTCGTCGCCCCTCTCTGGAAGAGCAGGGCAGGTACGTGCTTCTATGTTGTGTTGGTCGGAGTGAGCAAAGAACTGGTTCAGGGTGTCCGGTAGGGTGCTGTCCGAGGAGTCCGCTGATGTGTGCGTGTCCTTGTAGCCAGTGAGTGTCTTGATCCCCTGCCACATATTCCAGGTGCTGTTATTGTCAAAGTGCTCCTCGATGAGTTGTTGATATTTATGCTTGGCTTTTTTGATGCCTCTTCGCAGGGCCCGGCATGCCTCTTTGTAAGCTTGCTGGTCTCCTGACTTGAAGGCATCATCCCGTGCTCTAAGCAGGGTGTTCACCTCACTGTTGAATCACGGTTTCTGGTTCGGGAACACTTTAACAGTCCTGCGGTGGCTTCCTCAGTCCACACATGAACTGTTTTAACTGCTGGTCTTTGGCTACAGATTAAAAAGAGATTATCTGAGAGTCCGAGATGTGGCAGGGGGGTGGTTTTATAAGCATCTGGAATGTTGGTGTAGACCTGGTCCAGTGTGTTTTTTTCCCGCATAGGAAAATTCACATTTTTGTAGAATTTGGGCAGGACAGACTTCAGGTTTGCATGATTAAAGTCTCCTGTTGCGATTCTAACACTGTTTACACTAACACTAACTAACACTAGCTGTTTGTTAATGGAGTGTTGTAGCAGCTCCGTGGCTAGCTTAGCATTAGCTTGGGGCGGCACATAAACTTCGGTTATAACTACAGACGTAAGCTCTCTCGGAAGGTCTACACTGTGCTATCAGAAACTCTATGTATGGACAGCAGTGAATATCTTTGATTATAGCTTTGGAGCACCAGCTGTTTTTAATGTAAACACACAGGCCTCCTCTGCGTTTCTTACCGGACATGCTGGTTCTGTACGCACTGAAGGCAGCATGGCCCGCTAACTCAATCGCGGTATCCGGGGTGAAAGTGTCGAACCAAGTCTCACAAATTATCATTACACAGTAATCCATGTGACGTGAATTAAAGCGCAGTTGTAACTCATCTTGTAGTTGAGTGACGAGAAATAGGCTCGGAATGGCTTAGCATATTTGTAGGAGCTGAATCAAATATCATGCTGACATAAATGTCTGCACTGGGGAATACTTCTTTTGCCACTAGGGAGGTCTGCGACAAAGTCTTTCAAGGGCTTTAATACAAATGTTTTTCCAAACAAGTCAAAAATGGACGCTGTGCATTTCCCAATGCACCATTTATAGTGAGACCTAAAATATGCTCTGAGATCAGTTTTCTGAATTACAGCTAAATCACTTTTATCCCCCTCACCAACTTCAAGTGTTACATTTTCAACGAAAGATTCTCAAGCCTAGCTTTTGTCTAATCTGTCTTCATCTGTATTCATCTATACTTCAATTGCTTCCTGTGTTTCATCTCCCCTCTGCCACATCTCTGATGTCGGCTGCTTGGAGAGGTGTGCCTGGATGGAGGGATGAGGTGGAGAGGTGAGACAGAGCGAAAGCTGTTAGCTGTCCAATTTTACGCGTGGCTACGCTTTCCTCGTTTTTTGTGTTTTTCATTGCACATTTTCTAAAATGCTCCATCAGATGCACATTTGAGGTGAGACAGAAAAGAATGAGGCGTCAGAATTGAAGTGCCACAATGGCTTAATTTAGGAAAATTAATCCTCATTTGTTGTCAGTTTTTTAAGAAAAGCCCACACTGAACGACGTGCACTTTCATTTTTATAATTAACATTAGATCTTCAGGGGATTCATTGACATGTAGGGCTATGTTAACTTTTACTTAACTGTTTCCTGCATCACAAGAGAATGATGCAGCAGTGCTTTAGCCTTGTAGTCTGTTTAGCTCTCTGACCTCCTCATCTGTACACTCTGCTCAGAAGGATCAGGTTGCTAAGCGTCCATGTCCATGCTAATATCTCCGGCGGTACCATCGTTCTAATCATCTCATAGATCAATAACTAGCCGAGCCAAGTCTCTGGCGCAGACTGCATTGTATTGCTGCATTTCATTATTCTGGATGTTTGCGTTACATCTCCACTACGTCTGTGCTGAATTTTTCACTGAACATCACTGGAAAATGGTTGTTATCCTTTAAATGTTTCCAGTGTTTTTATTTAGTATTGTGTTGATAATGTCCTCCCGAGTCACTTGTACGAACAAGAGCCAAGCTCAGCAGTCCCCCATTTAACCACTCACTCAGTCATTTGCCGAACCGCTTAATCCTACTATTAGGGTCATGGGGAGAATGGAGCCTATCCCAGGGGTACACTCTAAACAGCTTGCCGGACCATCGCAGGGAAAACACAACCAGTCACACTCACACCTAGGGGCAATTTCAAAAACAGCCATTTAGGCGAATGTGCATTTTTGGACTGTTGGAGGAAACTGGAGTACCTGGAGAAAGCCCACGCAAGCACGGGGAGAACATGCAAACTCCACACAGAAATGCCTGAGCTGAGCTTGGGACTTGAACCCAGGACCTTCTTGCTGTGAGACAGATGTGCTAACCACTACACCACTGTGGTTCCCTAGCAATGGGTTATCTGCAGGTCTCATGGCCAAAATATTTGAGTCTGATTGGCTGATATCTTCTAAGGTTTTTCCTGATCAGAAGTATGTAACATATGAATCCAGGTTGATGACAAAGCCATCTGTGACCTGGAGTCCATGGGAGCTAATTGGCTGAGCTCTCACGGGAGGGAGGGATGACATACGCTCACTTCCCTGTCACTCACAGCGACCACCAGCCAATCATGGGTGTCTGTGAGCTCATTAGTATGAGGGGCAGATAGCACTTTCCCTCTGAGTGTGTTAGGCTGCCCCCAAATATGCATGCGCAGCAGTTCGTAAAGAGGTGGGTGGCAGCATTGCATATCATGGAGGGGGCATGTGCATGCTCATGCCCCTCCCTGATTGGTGGTGGTCATGTGATACGGAAGGCAACACTTGACGGGTGGGAATAGGATACCTCTAATAGGAAACCCCCCCAACCTTCAGATTAGTAGCACAGAGCCTTAATCACTGAAACACTACTACGTCAACTGTGTGCCACCCACATATTAACCAAAATGTGAAAATTTGTTCTATCTCACAATGTTAAAGAATCCTTCAAAAATTCCTGGATCCCAAATTTAATCCGATCTTCATTATTAAAATCCATACATAATGTTCTGTGTAATCCTGCTAACAAACACATGCATAAACAAATAAACACAAAAAAACAAAAACAAAGGTAAATCAACCTCCTTTATATTTAAGAATATAATCAACATATTTCAGAATAACGTGTTCTTGAAACCTGGTCAACTTTTAAAAGCAGAATACAAAATATATGCTGCCCAACTTGACTTTTTTGGAAAAGGTGTATTGATAAAAAGACCTCCTGTACATGGGTATGATCATTGGCTGCATGACCTCACATCAATGTAAAGTACACTTGTGTTTACGTTTGGAATCAAACACATCCTGAAGTCGAGGGTCTGCTATTGCGCGTTTGACCTCGGGTCACGGCAGTAATGGAGGAATTAAATTACCCATTACAAGCCCATTGTGAGCAAGCTCTTACTCTGGTCCTGTATCACTTAGACTCACGCGCACACACGCACACACATACAGAGTTCTGTGTCTCTATGAAGCCCCATGTCATTTTGCCCTTAGTGTTGAATGAGGGCATTGTTAAGGCGCCAGTGCCTCTTTTGACCCCTTCTGGCTCATTTCGGAGGCTCACACACACTTGTCAATCCTTGTCTTCAAAACCATCACTCCTGATGCTCACCAGAAATCACTCAGTTTATTGGAAACACACGTGTGCGCACACACACACACACACACACACACACACACACACACACACACACACACACATATATGTTAAAGAAAGCACACATTTATACATGGTTAGTATCACCACCTCACAGCAAGAAGGTCCTGGGTTCAAATCCCAGGCTCGGGAGTTCCTTGCACTTGCTTGGGTTTCCTCCGGGTACTCCGGTTTCCTCCCATAGTCCAAAGACATGTACATTAGGCCAATTGGCTATTCCAAATTGCCCCTAGATGTGAGTGAGTGTGAGTGTTAATGCTTATGTGTGTGTTGGCCCTGCAGTGGTGTGGTGAATTGTTCAGGGTGTACAGTGCCTTCGCCCAATGTCGGCTGAGATAGGCTCCAGCCTTCGTGCAACACTAGTAGGATAAAGCCTGGCCGCTGAGCTTATGCTCTTTTAAAGGGGAGTGAAGGGTTATGGAAGATCATGGTGTGGTGAATGTTACTGGAAATGATCATTGAATTTATTATTATTTTTTTTTAAACCAGGATCTACCTTTTATACCTCTTATTTCATTTTTCATCTGATTATCTCTCCAATTTCCGCACCACTCTAAAGCAACTTGATGAAATTTCCAAAGCTCTTCGGATAACCTGCCTTGAAATCGTTGCTTTCCCTTTTTTTTTTTTTTTCCCAATGATCTCTTGATAACTGGAACAGAACAAAAAACCATCGCCCCAGCTTCACTTCCCGCTATCTACTGTCTTGTGCAGGAGCAGGAGCAGAATTTGTCGAGTCTGTATATCCCTTTCTCTCAGTCTATGAAAAGCTCTTTGTCTGTGTTGCAGCTCTAACATGCATTGTGCTGGAACTTAGCAGGGACGCTGACCTCGCTAGGTGGAATCATGTCCTTGACTGCAAATATTTCTGATTATGCACAGCTCACGGGTGACTGGAATCTTTTTGTAATTTATAGAGGGTCAGAAAGGGAAGGGGCTGATTGAAAATGCAGGTCGTGTACACGTTGCTAAGAAAGGGGTTTTTTGCGCCTGAAACCATCAGACATCACCTGCACAATTTTCTCCTCCACTGCATTTTGGATGTAACTGCAAGGCAGGGAGTGAGAGGAGACACACTTCATAGAGAGAGTAGTGTCATTATGATAATCTCGGGCTCCTGTACATGTTCACACACATATACACACACACGCACAAACACAAACAATGATGAAGGAGAGCAGAAATAATTTAGTTGATAATTCACACATGAATTACTGGTCATTCAAAAATAGCTTCATGTATCAGGGTGTAGTTTACACACACACACCCACACACACATTCAGAGGTGTCGCTGCTTGGCTGCTTCATCGATCGTCTAAATCACTCAGCACTCCAGGGTGCAAACGTTCCAGTTTGGTGTGTGTGTATGTGTGTTATAGGAGAATATGTATATTCATGTATTCATTCTATCACTCACCTACTTATTGCGTATGTCTCTATCCTCACTTCACACCCCCCAAAATTTCCCTAATAGAGCTAATTAGAACTGGAGATGCAGCAGAAGTTTCGCAAGAAAGTGAAACAGACACCCAACATTAAATCTCTAAATCGGAATACATTATCGTCAATTTTTCCCCAAGTTTTGGCGGCCAGCATCTGTTTAATTGAACCCTGTAACATTTAACACGGGTATAATTTGACCACTTTGTGAAGTCTCACGCATAGGCTCTGCTTGTCCACCCACTCACACACACATGAAAAAGACGCACACATACTCACACACACACACACACACACACACACACACACACTCTCACACACACACACACACACACATTCTGTGCACTCTCTGACACGCACGCAATCAGTTCAACTCCATTTTTGGAGTTATTTTTTGCTTTATTGGTTTCTGACACCATTATCTGTGGTTTTTTTTTGCTCCGATGCTTTGTCGAGAGATTCTGGATAGGTAACATTCTCATTTTCTCCCTTCAAATGAGATGGAGAACGAGAACGTTTTTGGATGACGGGGTTCAAAGAGTTTTAATTGGAAGCCGCACCGAGTCATTTCGACAATAAGGGGGCTTTATGACTTCGCCGTGACTCTTCCATAAGCGCCCCTCTCTCACACACGGTATGAGAAACGGTCATGACCTAAACGAAAATAACTGTCATCACGTAGACAATACATTGTATCCCCAGACAAAACATGTGCCATTTCTTTTGCAATATTTAATAACATTGTCAATCTTGTCGGGTAACTGTTCCAGCAGTGTTCCTTTTGATTTGATCTACTCTTTGACTGACTCACTGACTTTGAGGCAATTTAGCTAGAATCAGGGATGCACAATATAGTTATATATAAACATCATGTAACAGGGTGGCACGGTGGCGTATTGGTTAGCATGTGCGCCTCACAGCAAGAAGGTCGTGGGTTCATGTCCCGGACCCGGTGAAGACGTTTCTTTCTGGAGTTTTCATGTTCTCTCTGTGCTTGCATGGGTTTCCTCCAGGTACTCCAGTTTCCTCCTACAATCCAGAGACATGCACATTAAGCTAATTGCCTGTTCCAAATTGCCCCTAGGTGTGAGTGTGAATGATTTTGTGTGTGTGTGTGTGTGTTGGTCATGGGTAGGCTGGAGCCTATCTCAGCCGACACTGGGTGAAACTGGGGTACACCATGAACAGCTCGCCAGACCATCGCAAAGCAAACACACTCGAAACAATTCACACTCACATCCACATCTAGGGACAATTTGGAATAGCAAATCACATTTTTTAGAACAGTATTGTCTGTCATTTCATTGTATTATTTGGGATGCACATACAACACTATTTTTTTCCCCTAGTTAAAGACAGGCTGACCGCTAACCTACCCAGGGTGCACCAGATTCCTCACTGGAAGGCGACTCTAGCTTCTCTGCATCCCTGATAGATAAACAGTATAGATAATGAATGCATAGGTGCTACTAAGTCCATGTTAGCAAAGGATCTGGTTATTAGCGGATTCGTGATCACCTTAGTGAATTACTTGATATTATTAATAAATATAATTAATAAAAATAATTCATTCATTGATTCATTCATCTTCTGAACCGCTTATTCCTACTTAGGGTCGCGGGGAGGCTGGCGCCCATCTCAGCCGA
>JAQMYF010000011.1:12965047-12976380 GCA_030014195.1 Neosilurus mollespiculum | reverse complement strand
TCTATCTATCTATCTATCTATCTATCTATCTATCTATCTATCTATCTATCTATCTATCTATCTATCTATCTATCATATGTCAGTGACCCCTTCCCACGATTTTATGGATTTCCTCTGGGTAGTCCGGTTTCTTCCCACAGTGCAAAGACATGCATATTTACGCAAGCTGTTCAGGGTGTATCCTGTCTTCGCCAAGTGTCAGCTGAGATATTATTCAGCCTCCCTGCGACCCTAGTTGGATTAAGTGGTTCGGCAAATAAATGTATTATAGGTACATTGTTTGTGGACGAGAAGCAATCAAGTTCATGGCGTGTTGATGGGTCTTGGTGAGATATATCTTAAGAATGTGAGCAAAAGGCAAGAATGCATGTAGCAAGTTACACAATTAATAGGGCAGACTCTCTTTAAGTTTAGAAATGCTTGCAAATGTTGTTATCATTGAATTACCACGCTAAATAAACATTATAGGTGGGAATTTACAGGCGATTTTAAAGAGGGGTCATCAACTGGCTGGATTTCAGTGATAAATATTGTAGCAGAGCCAATCAGAATAGATGAATAAAAGAGCTTTGGTGACTCCAGAGAGGAAATTCAGAACTCTTATATTGGTCTGGAAAAATGGCACTTCTCACTTATTTCTCACCATACAGAGTGCATTTCTAATACCCTCCCATTGGTATTCAGTGAAGCCTTCTACCTCTCATTGTTTGTGATTAATTTCGAAGCAGGTTTTTACCCCACCTAATATCAGTGCTATATCCAGACACTTCACATGCTTATCAGTTTGAAGGTGAATAAGGATCTCAACTGCAATTTTCTTTTTTAATGCATGCGTATAACTCACAGGGTGCCCATTAGCCACTGAAACATATGCAGACGTTTGTGGAGAACTCAGGGATGCCACTAAGGTGGTCTAAACTACAATAGAGGTCGTAGCAAAGACTATAGAGATGACATCCATACATGAGTAATACAACGGTATAAATACTATATGATCAGGGTTTAGTCTGTGAAAGGCATATTCAACATAGCAACAGCTGCTTAGCAACCAGGGTTACTAGGCAAAATTGCCATGCGCAGTATTACTGGTTGTTATGGGTTGAACATATACGATTCTGTTTTTTTTGTTGAAGGAGGATGAGAAAGTGAAAGTAAGGTTTTTATTTTCTGTTTCACTTCAGAGCTTCGGCTGTTGGAGCCCACTCTCTTCAAGGCGTTACATACTTTGTGTTTTGAGATGCTTTTCTGCAGACTGTTGATATAAAAATTAGTAGAGTTACCATAGTCTTCCTGTTTACTCAAAGCAGTCTGTTCATTCTCCTCTGAGCCGTCCCAGTATGAAGGTGATACCACTCACCAAATTGATCACAGATTACTGTAATTCTATGTAAACCTGACAATGTGGGCATAAGTAAGGAAAATATTGACTGGTTTATGGGCAATGGTGGCTGAGTAGTTAAGATTCTGAGTTACTGATCAGAAGGCTGATCAGAAGGCTGGGCGTTTAAGCCCCACTGCCACTAATATATATATATATATATATATATATATATTTATAACCTGAGTTCAAAGCCACTATAATAATTATGATGTTCATTTTACTTTATCCCTTCTTCTAACTAGGCAGAATTTATGCCTGGGCTTAGTGAATATTCCGATTACATCTTGAATCTTAAAGTATTGCTCTAAAAGTTACGAGCAACACAGTTTATGATCATAACCTCAGCTGCTGCGCTTGCTGCTCGAGACCCAATATACTGGCATTTAACTAAAATTTGTCCACTTATATAAATTCCTTGCTTACAAAGGGCTGGATGAACATAAACATGAACATGAATAAGGCAATATAAAGTGGGTATATTATGGTACGCATGTTTTGATTAGCATCAGGGGCATTAATTTTTAGCTTTGATGCTCACCTTTGGAATGAGCTGCCTTTAGCAAAATTATTTTCGTGAATGCACTTGATTTTGTAAATGTCTGTAGCAGATACCGCTATACATTGGCGTGATTCATGTTTAGAAAACATTTTTACATCAGTCTGTGTCTTTTTTATATAGCGGATCTCCCGTGTGAGCAGAGGACCATATTTGCTAAGCCATCAGCAGTTTTACATGCTTGTACATCCATCCGTCCATCTGGTGTCCGTATTCATCGCAATGCTGATTTTCTGTTATGTGTTGTTATGTTGTCCGGATTGCTGATTGGCTCTCAGAAATTGCCATACTGATTGGCTGGTATGCATTACAGTGCTGATTGGCTGTTATGCTTTGCGATGCTAAGTGGCTTTCATGCATTGCGATGCTGATTGGCTGTTATGCATTGCCATGCTGACTGGCAGTTATGCTTTGCCATGCAAAGCGGCTTTTATGCTTTCTGATGCTGATTGGCTGTTATGCATTGCAGTGCTGATTGGCAGTTATGCATTGCGATGCTGATTAGCTGTTGTGCATTGCAGTGCTGATTGGCTGTTATGCTTTGTGATGCTAAGTGGCTTTTATGCATTGCGATACTGATTGGCTGTTATGCATTGCGTTGCTGATTGGCTGTTATGCTTTGTGATGCTAAGTGGCTTTTATGCATTGCGATGCTGACTGGCTGTTATGCATCACTGTATTGATTAGCTGTTATGTATCATGGTCCTGATTGGCTGTATACTTTTCGTAGAAACTTGATGCATCCTGAATGTATAATAAGACAGCTTTTGTTTTCAAAAATGTTTTTTTTAAGCATCATTCCAAACAACATTCAAATGATAAGTGACTTAAACTTTTAAAACATTGACAACATAATAAATTAAGTATGAACAGAAAAAAACCCACACTCCACAAACGTTTTATGAGGAGCACTGTTTTCAGGAAGTGCTTAAATGTGTATATTAGCATTTTTTCAAGTGTGCACTGAAATTCTTTATAGGATTTGCATCACGGGACCACCAGTCCATGACCCGTGGATTAAGTGATTCTTCTGTTAACTTGCTTAGTATTTATTACTAAGCCTATTTAGGTGATATGTCATGGACACATTTAGGTACACCTGTCATGGACACATTGGATAAGTTTCCACTTTGTATAAATGTGTGAAACTGGGATCAGGTTTATTCCTTTGTTGTGGGCAGGAAGAGGAACACCCAGTGACAGAGATACCAGTTTAAACTGTATCTGATATACCAAACTAGGGAAAAAAACCCTGCTATTTGGTAGTGATAAGCTTTGAGCACTTCAGGTGAAATGGATACTGTGATTGCTTGCACAGTCAGCTATTATAATTGATAAAAGCGTAACATGTTTTGAGCCTGAAGGTGCTTGTAGCCATGAAATAATCTCAATATTTAATGAATGTCGACTCTAACCGGATAAATTGTATTGAAAGTTCAATGGAGTAAAGGAATAAAAGAGAGCAGCAGAGACGTGAGAATAAAAGACTGGACAAAGAAAGTGGAAAGACGTACAGGGAGGATGGATGAAAGAATAGATGGAGAGAGAGAGAGAGAGAGAGAGAGAAACACACATTGAGGTTGTAATTAGTTTTTAATGGTTAATTAATGTCAACAATCTCCTATAAGAGCCAGATATCTTGCACTTGTGTGCAGTGTAACGTACACCTTAAAATAATCCCATTTACACCTGTCAGAGAGCGAGGGAGAGTGCGAAGGAGGAAGAGACAAAGAGGGAGGGCTTTAGAGACAAACAGAGAGAATCTTCTCATTCATTTTCTTGCTCGTTTTTTTTCTTGCCTCCCTCTTCCTCTTTCTGTGTGAGTTGGAAGCATGAGGGATTGAGAAGGTCTAATTGAGTTTCGCCATCTGCCTACACCAGGGACCCCGCCAAGCATCGAGCGTGCCACACACACACACACACACACACACACACACACACACACACACACAGGCGCACACATACACCTGCTGTCTTCAAGTCTTTTGATTTACTGTGTGTGTGTTTGTGACAGGTGTCAATTACCATTAAATCTGTCCTTGTCCCAAACCTCCCCTATTTCTGTGACTATTTAAAACACAAACACGCACACACACACACACACACACACACACACACACACACACACACACACACACACACACACTGGCATGCACATACATATACAAAATAGACACCCGTGCCTAACATCAACACTTGGAACACCTCTTGTAGGTCTCGGCGGTGTTGCCATGGCAATAAGGATTTGTTTCAGCTCAATTAGCTCGCATGTTTTAAACATGGATCGAGTCACCGGAACGACCCCGCCTTCACCTGAGGCCAGATCACAGACACAGATATATGCTGCTGTGTTTCGCTGTCGCTCCCTCGACTCTGTTTTGTTTCATGGGCTGGAAATCAGCCACATGCAGAAAACACGGTCACACACACACACACACACACACACACACACACACACACACTATCCCTTTCTCTCACAAGTCCACGAGTTAAGGATGAGATCAGTGTATTTGGTTTTAACCCACCTCGCCAGAGTGTACTGACTAATAAGGAGATTAGATTTGCATGGCAAATGAAGTGAGCTATGTGTGGTCAGGTGATGTGTATTTGGCGCACAGGAAAAGAGAAAGATTTGAAACTATACTCCAGGCCAAGAGCTTAATTGTTGGCCTAGTCACAAGTATGGTACATTGCCTAATTCGAACAAATAAGCGTCAAGTCTTAATGATGTCCTTAAGCGTTTATCATAGTACCTGAGGTCAACGTCAGGCTTTTTTGGATATAGAAAGTTGATTGCAATCAGAGACTCTACGCCTGCATAGTGTGAGTGCATTGTAACTAGCCACGCCTCTACTGTAACTAAGCACGCCTCTACCACACTTTGTTGTGCACTACATGTAGCACTTCCTTTGAACCGACCAATCCTGTGTTGCCTTACCCAAGTGAATTATAATATAAAAGTCTGAAGAATCATAAAGTTAAGAAAGAACATGTTCAGCATGAGCCTGAGTGCTGTGTTCTCCTCAGGCCTGATGAGGTAAGGTAATGTCTGAGTGGGAGTGGGGGTGGGGGGTATCTAAAACTGAGCACACAGGAATTTCTGTGATTGAACTGCAATGCAATGGCTTCTTTTTCTCTTTAAGTACAGTGTCCACACAATCAAAAGGTAATACCTAACAACAACCAGCCCCGGTTCTGCTCTATAGGAACTCCAGTACCCTAAACAGGTCTCATTTTTTATTAAAAAAGCATGCGCAGTTCTAGGATTTCTTACCCCATTAGTACAGAAACCATCATAAACCCCTTATTTAGTCACCTTCCCGAACTTGTATAGGCAATAGCACCAAATTAACGACGCTATGATCAGTCCACAAAGGCGAAGGTTTAATGTGTTACAGACAGTTTATAAATATGAGTCATAAAACTGCATTACTGCTGCCGGTCTACCTCTGTAATTACAGTTAGGCCAAACACATCCGCTCCGACAGTTTAATAGCCTGTCAACATCCCGTAGCTGAGGTGAAGGCAGCATGAAAACCTTGGCGTGATACAGTAATGCTGGTGTATTTTAATGCATGTGAGGTTTAAGGACAAACATACTGTACATTATATAATTTAATGCAAAACATAATTAGAGGTTGAGATGCAGCGTCATATTCTTCCAGAAATTTCGGGGGGTACAAACTTCCGCACTTGTTTCTACATGCATACAGTACTGTGCAAAAGTCTTAGGCACCTGCAGAGGATTGGTGCAGAACAAAGATGCCTCACACATTAAAATAAAGATATCTGCATAAAAATTCTATAACGTAAACACTAATAAATGAAACTAATTTAATATTAGATGTGGTGATTTTTTGCTTTAAAAATATAATAGCATCATGTAGAGTTTGGGCAGTTTTACAAGTACAGTATCCACCGAGTGTCTTACAGAACCAGACACACTTCTCCTGGAAATGTTGACTGTCACACTTGATTCTTTGTTTGCATGTAAACCGCAGCAGCCTTCATTATATTTTTGTCTGGAAAGTGGTGTCTTATACGTAATATGCTGCTTCCTTTATTGACATACTGTACAAACTTTTTTTTATGTAACATTTCATTTTGTGCTGGAAAACTCATGTTTGGAAATCTAACGTAAATTTTGTAAATCTAACTTGCAAATATACAAATTATAAAATAAAAATCTATAGAAAAGTTTATACTAAAAATAATGGGTGCCTAAGACTTTTGCATAGTGCTGTACATCTAAACAGGTAAAATAATGGTTTATATGATGTAACCCATTATTCCTTTCTTCCTAAGCCTGGTTTATTGGACTGGGAAAATCGAGGTATACCATTGTTCATCATTTAATGCTAGTGCATTACTGGATTGTAATATGTTTGATATCTGCTACAGTATTATTGTAGCATCAATAAAATGAGCAGGAACTACACAGGAATAATGGTTGGGTGTGTGGTATTGTGGCTACTGAGCTGTTCAGGGTGTACCCTGCCTTTGCCCAGAGTTGGCTGGGATAGGGTCCAGCCTCCCCACGAGCCTAGTAGGATTAGGTGGTTCGACAAGTAAATGAATGAATACACGGGAATGGCATAATCTGATTGGTCCCCTATCAGGGGATTAAAACAGATTATACAAAGTGGATAATGCTTGTATGAAAATGATGGCGGCCGGCATGGTGGTGTAGCGGTTATCACATCCACCTCACAGCAAGAATATCCTTGGTTCAATTCCCAGGCTGGGGCATTTCTGTGTGGAGTTTGCATATCCTCCCCTTGCTTGCGTGGGTTTCCTCCCACAGTCCAAAAACATGCACATTATTCTAACTTGTTGTTCCATATTGACCCTAAGTGTATGTTTTTGTGTGTGTTTCCCTGCTATGGTCGGGTGAGCTGTTTAGGGTATACCCCAGTGTCGACCGAGACAGGCACCAGTCTCGCTGTGACCCTAATAGGATTAAACGGTTCAGCAATTTAGTGAGTAAGTTGATGGACACTCACGGTTTGTCCTGGCCATTAAAGGCAAGTGTCAACATTTTTGTGCTTTAAAGTGGAAAAATGTCCCATAAAAATCTTGTTTTGGTTTGTTTTTCTTGGTTTTCCACATAGCAGATACAAAAACCTAATATGAGAGTAAATGCACACCTTAAAAGTTTATGGAGCGTGGTTTACTTTCATTTCCATGTACAAAACTCTGAATGCGTAGGCTTTAAAGACACATTTAGATACATGCTGCTCTGCGCACACACAGCTCACCTGACCCGCCTTTGTCATGGTTAAAATACGGAAAAATATTTTTTACATTTCCCATCATTCTCTATCATAATTCTTTATCTAACACTGGCTTTAGAAAGTCTGGAGTGTGCAAACCTTTTCTACAAGCGTACAGGCATATCCCATAATTCTTTATCTCAGTCTGGCTTAATACTGAAAAAAATTAGCTACATCCTTCCTTTGTTCAGAAACCCCGGGGTGTGCAGAGTTTTGCATCCAGTTCTACATAATTAGTCTTTATCTAAGGTTGCTTTACGAGTCATTTAACTCAGTCAGTCTTTAAAGTATCTCTACGTTTAAAGAAATATCAGCTTCTAGGAAAATGGTTCTCCTTCTTGCTGCTTTGTTAGTGTTTGTGGCCTTGACTTTGTAAATTGTCACATAAAATTGACACATCAGACTCGAGTTCAACAGATGCCTCTCAAGCTGAATGTGTTGTGTAGGAGCAGGTTGAATACTAAACTACGTAGTTGTTTAGTGATTTGATGGTAGGTCTTTCTTTAGCTTCTCATCAGTAAGGTTAGCGTCAGTGCTATACTTCTAGCCTCCAAGAAATCGATTTGATTTATTCCCCAGAAATCATTCATTCAGCACAGATTCTGAGGGTAAGAGAGTAGGCAGCTCTGAAGCTGAGCTAAAGAAGGCTATTGTGTTAACCAAGGTTACAAACCCACCGGAATGTTGTTGTGCTCTTGTTTTGTTATTTAAGTTAGTGTTTTGAATGCGTTGTTGCACCTGACACACAACAGCTCATCACTTTCTCATTGGCCCCAATGGTTCCAAGTCGTTAGCTAACACACGTACACACAAATACAAGAAAAGAATAAACATGAAAGGATTTGTGTACCGGCTGGCTTTCGCTACAATGTGTGGATTAACGCAGAGCTCGGAGGTAACAAAGTATGATTACCTTTTTATTATCCCTTTTTTCCTTCTTTATTTTTTTACTTTTGATTTAGTCCTAGACACTCCTTTTTACATTTTTATCATACACGTTGGCATTTAACATTGTTTCTGTATGGTGATTAGTTTCTTAAGCTGTAAACAAAATGATATGACTGTGCTGTGATGAAAGACTTCAACGATGATGTAATTATTGACAAACTGACTCTTTTTAAAAATACAAAACAGCATTTTATAGGTTGAAAACGGCATCTTCTGGCTAAAATCTTCCTGTCAACATCCAGCCAACTATTTGCTGAGCTGCTTAATTCTACTAGGATTGCTTGCCGAAGTTGGGGTACACCCTGAACAGTTCGCCAGTTGATCGTAGGGCACTGTAGGGCAACACACAACCGCCAGTTAGCTTATTGTGCATATCTTTGGACTGTAGGAGGAAACCCGTAGGAAACCCATGCAAGCAGGGGGAGAACATGCAAGCTCCACACAACGACTTCGCCTAGAACCGGACTCGAACCCTGGACCTTCTTGCTGTGAGGCGGACGTAGAAACCACGATGCCATCATGCCACCTTCTCTATATTACGACTTCTAAAAAAAATAAATAAATAAAATAAACTTATATACAAATCAGAAAGTTCTAATCAGAGGTGGGCGGCCGACATCGTGCAGCCGCTGGCCTTGGGTGGGCGTCTGTGAAGCCGTGCTCATTTTTAAATATATGCTGACTGAAACTGACTGAGCAAGTCCTGTCTCAAATATCCACATCTCCAAGCCACCGTCACCCTTTCTCAGCCCCTCAATGCCCCTTAACCTCTTTCTGGTCCCCCCTCAGACTCTTGCTTACTTTAAATAATGTAGTGGGCTGGTTAACGTAAAATTGAACTTTAACCAGTTACTCCCCCAGTAATTTATCAGTTACTACATACCCTTTGTAGGCATTTAAACCCTTTGTATTTATCTAGGCATTTGTGTTGTGGTGGCTAGCTATACTATACGTGTTGTTAATATGTTTAGAATTGGTTTCATGCTAGCTAAGACTCGAAAGCTGTTGTTAGTTAGCCTTAGCTAATGTTTTCCTTTGGTGCTTTGTACAATTTCTTCTACAGTTAGAGCTACTTTAATACACTAGTACCTTTAAAGAGCTTATAGTTTCTTTTTCTTTCTTTTCACTGAAAATTTTGCAGCTGTATTATTCAGCTAAGCTTACTTATAAGCGAAGACGTTGGTTACTTTCCCACCATTATGGCCACTAAGAGACAAAACATTTTTGTTTCTGCAAACATTACCTGTTGTGTCTTGAGATTCAAGACTCAGCTTGGCGTTTACTTGACTTGCACCAAGGAGCCAGTCACAGTCGAGTATGCAAATGCTATGCAAATGACAGTGCTACTCATTGCATAAACTAAACAACATCAAAACACAGGAAAAGCCTACTTTCAAAAATCATTCCACTTTACTCTGCGAAACACAGGGGAGTTTGATGAGCGGCATTTTCAACTGGACGTGAAAGCTGACGTCTCTGAGGAGACTCCGTCCTTCTGCCTTAAAGCAGGAACAGACGGAGGTGATATCTAACGTGATTTAAGATGATTTAGAGATCTAAACTCAGCTCGCAGCTAATGAGCGATGACTCATGGGTAAAGCGTGACGAGGGCAACAGCAGGGAGACCGAGCCAAGCGTTCTTGCTTAGTTAAAGCATATAAGGGTTTTTTCAAATTTCGAGACATTTGTTCAGGACAGGTTCCTGTCTGCTTTAATGCGGAGTGGAAAAAAAAATCTGCAGTGTTGTTGTGTTTCAGATTTTGTTAGGAAAGGGCATACATGCTTTTTTTCCTTTTCCCCCTACCTCCTTTTCCTCTGTCTCGTTCCCTCCTCTTCATCCATCTCATTATTATTCAGTTGATGCATTGCTTGGCACAAGGGCAAAGCTTTGCATAATTTATGCATGGCCATCATCAATTTTTGAAAAACAGCCCAGGCCGCCTCCTTTGTGCTTTTAACTAAATAGATGCTCACCGAGCCCAATGCAAGATGTATGCGTGTGTGTGTGTGTGTGTGTGTGTGTGTGTGTGTGTTTGTTTTATATAAACTTCCAACCATTATTTAGTTGTACGTACTGCTTATATGCCAGTGGCAGAAATGCAGAAGTATTTATTTATTTATTTACTTACTATTTTTGAGGACGTAGCATCCTCCTCCGTCCACCCTTCCTGTGAAGCAAGTTTCTACAAAGCAGCCGAGGTTCAAACGACGGAACTTTTGCCCCGTTATTAAGGAGCAGTGTGGATAGACTCATAGCTTTTCTTACGATTGAACATGAACGCACCCCAAATGTCTTCAAAGCGTCCTTTGGAGAACGAGATAGCGGGTAGCGGGCGAGAGCAGGGGCGAAGGACAGAACAGTGTTCTTGAAGCTGATCTCTGTGTCTGTTCTTCACCCACGTGTAGGTAGAATAACCTTTTCCGAAGCTCCCTGCAGCACTCTGCCAGCGTGACCTTTGACGCCATCCTCTTCCTGCGCACCCACACAGTGTCCCCTACGTCTCTATCCCGGTCATGGAAAAAGCTGTTTCCATGGCTCCCGTAGCAACCTGCCGTCGACAGGTCCGGATCTGCAGCAGCCCAACCTGTCCGGTTAAACGGATGATCTGAATGTGTGGCAACCTGGGTAAATTTTTCATATGGCAAAATTTCTAGACATTTTACACCATTTATAATTTTAAAACGACATTTCAGGCTGGACTGGAATTTGTTTTTCTTTCGCAAATGCCTTAAAGACAAGTAAATTATTTTATTATCGAATTCCCTAGTTCCCTAGTAGCTAGCAAGTACCTGTCCAACAACTTGATTAAACTTGATCAGTATTCATTGTGTCAGGAAGCAGAATCAACTGAATCAGTTGTTTACCTGATATGATTGTTGCGAGAAGATTAAGATGCAATTAAGCCATGTTTGCTAATCCGTTGATCCTTTGGCTGGGAGCCAATCCCAGCTGACTTTTAGGCGAGACATGCAGTACACTCTGTACAGGCGGCTAACTTCCCAGGGCTAGCAACTATTCACACTCACTTACATTCACACCAACTGGTTTAATAAAATATAACAATTATCAAATCAAATTCAAATTTATTCATCACATTCAAATTATACACAGTACAATATGTAGTGAAATGCTTAGTACGACTGTCCAGGATGTAAGGAATAAACAATAAACAAT
>JAQMYF010000011.1:12950489-12962672 GCA_030014195.1 Neosilurus mollespiculum | reverse complement strand
ATATATATATATATATATATATGTGTGTGTGTGTGTGTGTGTGTGTGTGTGTGTGTGTGTGTGTGTGTGTGTGCGTGCACGTGTTTCTATACTGGATATACGTCAGCCTCACAGCAGAAAGGTCTTGGGTTTGAGTCCTGGACTTGGTGAGGGCGTTTCTGTGTGGAATGTTTTCCCTCTGTTTATGTGGGTTTTCTCCGGGTACTCTGGTTTCCTCCAACAGTCCAAAGGCATGCACAAAGACATCTGGCTGCCCGTTGGTGTGGGTTGCTGTGTGTCTGTTGGACTGGCGAGTTATCCAGGGTGAACCCCACCTTCACGCAGAGTCGGCTAAGATAGACTTCAGCCTCTGTGGTTCGGCAAATGAATTATGAGTGATGAATGAATTTAACCCATCCAAAGTAAACACACATACACACACAGCAGTAGGCATCCACACTGTGCCACATTGTGCCCAGCGAGCACTGGGGTTCAGGCATGAAGGTGCAGGAAGGGGAAAGTGCTGCTTCCTCCCCCTCCGATTCTTTCAGTTTGGGAATCGAACCAGCAGCCTTCCGCTCCCAAACCTGCATCTCTAACCATGAGGCCACAGCTGCCTCCATGAGCTACCTTCTGAGCACACACGAGATAAGGTGCATGCAGGTTGGAGCTGCTCTGACATTCTGTCTGGAAATATTTGAACAGAGAACCGGAGCAAATTGATATCATGATACTTTTGACAAAATCTAATTTCACAGTGGAACGAATGATGTAAATCACTTTGATTGTGCGGGTGCATGATGAATTTCAATTTGCTTGACGCGTCTTACTAGTTTGGAGTTTTCTTCATGCGTCAGCGTGGCAGTGTTTATAAATCAGTACGGCTGGTGGAAAGCTGTGGTTTATGTCATACCTCCTTCATATGGCTGACTGTATATCAACCATAAAAGAAACAGAATCGCCTTTTTAAAGCCCGTTTGACGTGGGGGCGATGATTACATGGGAATTGTAAATGACTTCCTAACCCTCACTGGGTGGGATAACGAGAGATCTAATTTTTCGCCCGAGTTACTGTGTGTGAGTGTGTGAGTGTGTGAGTGTGTGTGTGTGTGTGTGTGTGTATGTGTGTGTGTTTGGATAAAATCAGGTGGCTAAAAACACAGCTGCATTAATTACAGGGAATTTTTTTCCCCCTCTTTTGCTACTTTTTGACCTCTGAGTTTGCTGAAATACGGTACACTGTCTGGACGGTAATTTGTACTCTTCTAAATTACGGACGTGGCCCGGTCAGGCAATCTAAAATTATGTGGTGGTGATAATTATCTAATTATCGCTATCATAGAAGTGATAAATGATAATTATGAGTTGCTATCGTGACCCACCAGCCAGCCTGGGTCTCATTGTGTAGTTTTGGTCCTTAGAGAATAGCGCTTTAGAGAGTGGATGGATAAAAGGATGGATGGATAGAGTATCTGAATGAGGAAAAAATAACTAAAATGCATTGCTTATGCGTTTACTGGTACATATTGTAAATTATATAAGAAATAGATTTTTTTTTGTCAATAAAACTCCCACAATGTTTAATTAGGCATCACAGCATAGCATCCAATCTTTTACATTTTTTAGCTACATTGCTTATCAATAGTTCTGACACACAAGAATCTCCTGAAATACTGTTGATTTATTCAAATACTACTTTAACATCAAATTAGCAAGCGATAGATATACGGTTCAAAAGCTAATAGTTAAAACATCACTGTAGCAGTTAGAATGTAGTAAATTCTCTTATACAAGACAATATAAAGGCACAGGGACAGTTAAAAACAGCACTACCCCATAGGGAACATCAACATTTACCTCAGATATGTTGATGAAATACTAAGAAAATGTTCCCTATAACAAGTATTACACCCTAATTACCTTTAGCATTAACTGCTAACTAGACCTCAGTGCCTCAGAATAATAATAGATATTAGATATCCGCTAGTTGTTTAGAAATACGTAAAGATTAAACCTCAACAGGGTTAATTTGTAGGCTTGTAGAAAAATTATTCAAGACCAGGTGGTGTGACACGGCTCAGCACCGAGGCAGAGTTATTTTTATTGCTCTTGAAGTCGATTATTTTCCAATAAGAGCGCATTGTAGTTTTATTCCTGCTATACTACCACAGTTTGCCTACTAATTTTATATTGTTGATTAAAACACACAAGATAATTACTTTTGATGTTCTGGAGCATTTGCTTGACAAGTTATTGTTTTTTACTTGTATCAACAACTGGAGAACACGGTTTGTCATATTACTAAAGAAAATGCCACGATTCGCTTTGATAAACAGTTTCCTATGTTGGAAAAGATAAAGTAATGGGATAATATCTGACTGTTTTAAGGCTCTGACACTGGAGACTCCTTCCATAAATGCTAAAATCATGATAACAGTAACATCAACATTTACACCCTATAAACATTCCACAGTTATCATAACTAAGTAATCATAAATAAACATCCCCATTAGTTATAACCTCTGCAAAGAAGGTTATGTTTTACCCTCGGTACCCTTGTTTGCAGGATTACACATAAAGTTATGTGCAGATTTACATTAAATTTCTACCAAAGGTGGAGACTCCATTCAAATTTGTATTTGATCCGGATCAAATTCTGGATCCAGGAATTTTTTAAAGATTCTTTAACATTGCCGGATGAGACGATTTTTGGCATTTTGGTTCATACGGGAAATTACTGGGCCTGGCAGAGGTTTGTGCTGCAAAAAAAAGGAGCGGGTTTGCATTTGAGTACACACAAGACTTGCCAAACAGGCACAAACTGCGTCAGTGTGGGCTGTCTGTTTATTTATCTGCTTGTGTTTCTTTTAGATTGATGGTTTGTTTAGTTCATTGTGTGTCTAGTGGGTCCAATCTATCATGGACACATCATCTGAGTAAACTATAATCACGACCTTGCTGCGTATAGTTAGGCTTTTTTAATTAAGTTGATTTTTTAGTTTTGTTAAGCGTGTGTGTGTGTGTGTGTGTTTATGTCTTTGCTTTACTTTGGGTTGATGTGTGGGTATATGTCATACTATACAGGAAATAATGAAATCACACAACGTTCTCTGAAGCATGCTGTACATCTCTATGGTAACCTGCCTTACACATTAGCGTGTGGTATATGAGGTTCATTGGCTCATCACACACCGCCCTGCTGATATTTATTCATGCTTAATAATTCCTGATCATGACATTCCGAGCACGGAATGGTATGGCATCGTGGAATTCTGGGAACCCGGTTGCTATTTACTATTGAAATGATTCGGGGTCAGAATGTTTGGACTAAATTAGAGGAATGGCTGTAATTATAACCAGAAGGAGAAAGTTCTGGGGGGGGGGGGGGATCTGTGCCTTGTTAAGATTCATCATGGCCTACTAAGATGTAATGCGTCTTCAAGCGAGATTGTCATACACGAAAAAGACATGCAGTGAGGGAGAAGGCGAGAGGTGCAGAATAGCAAATGAGCCCGACTCGAACGCACCTCCTCATTCCACTATCTTCAGTTAGCAGTGCTCTGACCTTTTAACTCTGACCTTTCAATTCCCTAATTAAGATACTTGTAACGCACCAACGGGTTGTAACTAAGGACGTTTTTCACGCTTGGTAGTCGAGTGTGAAAGCTGTTTTTTTGAACCTGGGTCAAGCCTGCTAACAGGTTCCTGGTCCATGTGTGAAAGTGATATTTCTGTTTTTTTAGGGGAAATTAAGGTCCAGCACCTTTAACAGAAAGGCATTGTGAAAATAACCTACTGCGCTACATACTAGTCTCAAAAGCCCCTCTAATCTTCAAAAACCCTTCTACATACACAATAAAGTATTTATTTATGTATTTGCCAAAAGAGAGTAACAGGAAAAGGTTTAAACCAGCAGAACTTATTGTTTAACATTTAGCTTTATCTTTTACACCACAACTGTGTTATAATTGAGATCTGACCTGTCAGTAGGACTACAGCTAGGGCTCACAGCTTACAGCTTAGTAGTCAAGTGCAGTGCTACAGGAAAATGACAAACAAACAAACAGCAAGTTTAAAACTGCACAAATTAAATATTTATTTATTTGCTTGTTTTTTGTCTTTATTTTTATTTACTTACTTTTGAATTGTTAGTTTTTCTTTAGGTCATTTTCAATTTAATTATCTTGTTGATTTGTTTCTAGCTGTTTATTTGATAGTTTT
Organism: Neosilurus mollespiculum; assembly: GCA_030014195.1. Taxonomy (NCBI): domain Eukaryota; kingdom Metazoa; phylum Chordata; class Actinopteri; order Siluriformes; family Plotosidae; genus Neosilurus; species Neosilurus mollespiculum. The sequence goes on along the minus strand of JAQMYF010000011.1, from coordinate 12,958,472 downwards.
TTATCAAATAATCGGAATTATTTTAATATTCATTTATTTATTGTATAACTTGTTTGCTTGTTTGCATAACGGTTTTATTGCTTTTTATTTATTTATTTGTTTACTGTATTTTCATTGTTAGTTTTGCTTCAGTCATTTATTTATTTGTTTGTTTTCTTCTTTCTTTAATAACTTGTTCCTTGGATTGTTATTGTTTGTTTATTTTGTTTATTTAAGAACTTGGTTGTTTGTTGTTGTTCATCAGTTATTTATTTTGTTATTTATTTATTTATTTGCTTGTTTGATTGTTTTTTACCTACACCTAGTAGGTTATGTCTTTGTTTGCCATTGGTTTGTTTTTATTTATTTATTTTTTATTAGTTTGTTTGATTATTAGCAACTTTACAGACAAAATTATTAACAGATTTTAATGACTTTTTGGGAGGGGTGGAGCACAGCCCAAATAACTCTCCATTAGATTTTGATACCGATCCATATCACAAAGGAATCTTTAATATTGTGAAATTGGGGCCGTTTTAACAAGTTTGCATTCAACTGCATAATTAAAGATTACAAAGCTTTCACAAAGACCACAGTACAGCATCAATGTCAAGATCCATCACAAATGTATATATAAATTTATGTTTATGGCATATAGCAGACACCCTTATCCAGAGTGACTTACATTTATCACTTTTTTATACAACCGAGCAATTGAGGGTTTAGGGCTGTGCTCAACGGCCCAACGGTGACACCTTGGTGGTACTGGGGCTTGAACCTCTGACTTTCGGATCAGCAAGCCAGAGCCATAACCACTTATGCCATCACAACAACAAGAAGTGTACAGGGGTAGCAAAAATTAAAATAAGGAAGTAAATGAGCTGCCTTGGTGGAGGTTTGCACTCTCTGATGGCTACTAGTTTCTTTATTTGATAGCTTATGTGTTTGTTTCTAGTTGCTTGACAAATAAATTTTTTAATGGATTTGCTATTAAAGGAAGTATAAAGGTAAACCGATAGAACCTAACTGCTCCAGAACAGATTTTGGTTAAGCATTTTTTTTTTCTTTTTTCTTTTTGACAGTTGTAGTTTTTAAAATTTCAAACCACCTTCACACTGCAGCACAGAGAGATTTTATTTATTTTTTTAAAAGTCTTTTTGGATAAAGCAAGAGACACTAACATATCAATTTGAAAAATCACATCCAAACCATCTAGAGGGTTCATGCATTGTGATCAAAACTGACATGTTTGTAAAGGATTGTTTTGATTCCCTCAACCATTTATTGACTATAATCCTACTCCTGACTTCAGCTTTGATAGATCTGATGTGCCATTGCGATGAACTAGCGACGTATCACTGGCCTGAATTTTACGTCTGTGTCATGAGCGAAAATTAATTTGATGAGTTTTGAAAAGCTCCGATTGCGCTTGTGACTTATATAAACTCTGACAGTTCAACCCGTTCCTGATGTTCCAGGGTGTCATCTTGGGCTCAGCCTTTTGGATTAGTGTTACTTCTACACAGTCAACACCTCACACTGAACACCATATCCACTTATATCAGTCACTTCGTAGCATATATTTAGAAGAGCAAAAGTTTTCACATTGCAGGCATGGCTTCCGTTTTTGGTTGATCTTTTCCGGGTCTTATCGGAACGCCGTTTCTAATAAGATCCTTCTCGTAATGTTAAACAGACGTATTGTGCATTAATGGCGAAAGAGCTTCAGAGCTAGCAAACACACATGAAAGCTGAAAGGAAAGAGCAGCCAAGAAGCCAGAGGATCTGAAAAACCAACTGCTCCGTGAAGCATGCCAGAGAATGGAAAAAGAAAAAAAAAGAGAGAGAGAGAGAGAGAGATGTTTCCAGGTAGCTTGTTGCCAGGAAGTCAGGCATTATCGGAGCCTCTCTGTCGAAATGAGTTTCAGCTTGGTACAGGTCCCACAAACAGAGCAAAGGAGGAACGGAGAGGTAGAGCGGGGGTGGAGTGGAGGTGGAGGTCATGCTAGCATCCTGTTGGGAGGGAAGATGCATCAGAAAAGAGAAGCTGACAGTGATTGAATGACTCAGCAGCCAATCAGCCCTCCTGCTAAGCAGACCATATTGTCCTTCCAGCAGGAGGTAGCGCAGGATCCAATGAAGCGTAGGGGTATGCGTGGTGACTTTGCTAATCATTTACAGGTAGACCGCACTGATTCGGTGCTTTAGTATCTCCAACAAACCAGTCTGTTTTCTTCTTGTTTGCAAATATTTCATTCTATTCCACAGCACTGTTCAGTTCTTGATTCTGATTGGTCAGAAGGTTTATACCATATTCAGGTTTGCATTCTAATATGTTATAGTTTCTATGGTAACAGCTTGTTTGGTGGAGGTTGTACGGAATCTACAAATCTAATGCTGATATTAATAAATTAATAAAAAGCCATTTTTTCTTAACAGATGAAAGTGTGTAATTATTGCAAGCACCGTGATGTTTATTTACTATAGATGGGGAACGAATCAGGATACCTTTGTTCGGCAATTCACTCGAAAATGTATAAATTTCATTTATATGTTTAAATCTGAGGTGGCGGCACGGTGGCATAGTGGTTGGCATGTCCGCCTGACAGCAAGAAGGTACTGACTTTGATTCCTGGGCTTGGAAAGGGCGTTTCTGTGATTCTTGCGTGCTGTCTCCGTGCTTGTGTATGTTTCTTCCAGGTACTCCGGTTTCCTCCCACAGTTCAAAGACATGCACATTAGGCTAACTGGCTGTTTCAAATTGCCCCTAGGTGAGAATGAGTGTGACTGGTCGTGTGTGTGCTGGCCTTGTGATGGACTGGCGAGCTGTTTAGGGTGTACCTCTCCTTTGCAGATTCGGCTAAGATAAACTCCAGCCTCCCTGCGACCCGAGTTGTGGTATAATAAATGAATGGATGAATCCAAGGTTGTGAAACATTGTTTTTCCTTTATATATATTATTCCTCCAGTCTAAAATATTTACACATTGGCAGGTGGCACGGCATCTCACGTGGTAGGAGTGAATCACGTGCGAAGTTTGCGTAGAAATTACTATTAACAACGTTTTTTTTATTATAATGTTATTTTTAAAGGTTATAAAATGTTAAAAAAGCAAAAAAAAATTGTAATAATAAATTGAGGTATCGACAGAATCATGATATCATGATGATATCGTATCAGGTGGCAATTCCACTAATTAATATTTAACTATTTATGGTAATGCAATGTTAGCACTTTGTAGCAAATATCAAGTAGTACAATCGGGTAAAGAAGTGTTGTTATAACATAAGCGATAAGTGGAACGCTTAAGTTCCAGAACATTAAATGTAACTATAAATAATGAAAAAAAAAAAAGTCACACAATATTTTCTTTATTAGTAAATTAAAAGTGGACCAATTGCTCTGGTGTAAGCAGGATAAATCTCCTCAGGACGATGTGGTGTTAGAATAGAATCCACTTCCTCATGCTAATAGTAACACTGCTTCATCACACCACACCATCGTGAATTCATTTCCTATAACAGCACTCTTGTCATTTTTCCTTCCTTGCTTCACTCCTGTATGAAAAAGCATAAAATGATGGTAATGGATGGAAAACTACTCTCTCTTTCTCACTCTCGATTTCTCCCTCTTTCTATCTTTCGCTCGCTTACTCGTTCCTGTATTGCAGTGGATTTTTATTAATGTCTATAACTGTAAGTAGGGAAAAGTGGAGTCTTGATTCATGCCATTTAAAAGGGGATCACATTACTGAAAAGGAAGAGGATTTACTTTCTGACTAGTGGGTTTCATTGAGCGATTTGCTCTCTTTGAGCAAATTAAATTGTGTGTGTGTGCAGGTGTGTGTGTTCGTGTGTGTGTGTGAGATCGCCTGGTTATCAGCTTAGACAGTTCGATGAACCTGACGGCGTAACCTGCAGGCCATCTCATTAAAGAGGATTCTCTCAAAACTCAAATCCGGCCAGACTTCCGAACACACACACACACACACACACACACACACACACACGCATGCATGAACACACATGAGCATGCATGCTTTCACATGCCATGAGTGTTCTTCCTGATGCCTTTGTCTGGAATCTTGCTGATAGAAATTGCAGACGAGAGCGCCAGGGCTTTCAGAAACTTTTGGAGAGCCGTAATCAGGAACAGCTGAGTGTAAATCAGAGACTTTTCTGAACACTGGTTGTTTTGGTCAAACGCTCTGGGCAGGTAGTGTCAGGCTTTCTAGTACTTTTCAATACCACGTGTAAATTTAAGCTGTAGTAAAATTATTTGGCATGTTTATTTTTTAATGGGATAATATGTAAGCCTGTGATGTTTTGTAATAGTAGGCAGGGTGCATGTTGCTCAGGAGCTACTCAAAAATAACCACACACACACACACACACACACACACACACACACACACAGTCTCGTCACCATGACTTGTGGGGACAACACATAGACTTGCATTAATTTCCTGGAAAAGTTTCCGTAAACACTAGAAATTTCCCTAACACTAAACATAAACATAACCACTACTTACTGTCACCTTACCCCAACCTTACCCTAATCTAAAACATCTTCACCCTAAAATTTAATGGTTACGTCGTGGGGACTCGCGATTTGTCCCCACAAGGAAGCGAAGTCCCCATAACGTGACTGTGTAAACAAACTCATGTCCCCACACTGTTAGGAATAGCTAAACCACACACACACACACACACACACACACACACACACACACACACACACACACACACACACGCGTGCGCACACACTCAATATCCCACAAATCCTGCCTTTTGGTGAATAGGCCCACATTCCATTCCTTGCCAGTTGCCACTGAAACGAGATAATTAACACATATTTGCAGAAGGTGAAGTGAAAGTCGCAGAGATGGAAAGTAATTGTTAGTATATACTACACAGGAACCTAATGCGAAATATAGCAAGACTTTTAGGTTTTACTGTATCGCCTGTCAGTGACGCTGTAGCAACACATAGGGATCACTATTTGCCGTCTTCCATCATCATACGCACTTGTAATCTTCACCTGCTCTTTGGACAGTCAACTTATTTCATCTAAACTTTCACAGAATCTCATTTGCATCGTACTATTGTGTACCTCCTATTTTATTTTGTATTAAAAACATTTTTATATCTTTAGATTTTTCAGTGATAGTGGAAATAAGTAGTGCAGGTGACACAAGACTTCCCTTTAAGACTCAAATCTACTTTTTTACATATTTTAACCATTACAGATGCAGGTCAGGTGAACTCTGTGATCTCTGAGCAGAGCTAAGCGCCGTGAGTCTAAAAGGGTCTTTTTAAACCCATTTAGAGTTTAAGTATATACTACATGGAAACAAAGAAAAGCAAACTAAAACAATCTTTTTGTAAAAAGTTTCTTTTTTTTTTTTTTTTTTTTTACATATTTTTACCATTACTCAGAGCTAAGAGCTGTGTAGACTTTCCAAAATCTTAAAAATTTTGTTTCACTGTTTAGTATATACTACAACGGAAATGTAAGTAAATGTAATTCATTTAAAATTTTAGTATATACTGTGTGGAAACACTAGTAAAGCAAATTAAAATCAGATTTTTTTTCATCTGTATTTTTTATTGTAATGTGTGATAATGATGCCTGTTCCAAGTGACTAACAAACTGTGAGTATCCCTTGTTTTTATTCAAGTATTATCCACTCAGGAAAATAAGCAATTCTTGAAGTATAATATAGAAATTTATTAGATTGAGGGGTTATTCACCCTCCAAGACCCAGTAATTGTCCATATCATACAAAAGCCAAATTCTATAATTGTTTTATTATTAATTCAATATATTTTCAAAGTAGACAGTCTCATAACTGTGTTACTATGTTGCACGTGCCAATTGTGCAATAATCAATTTATTTAATTTCAATTATTTTCATTTATTTATTTAATTTAAATGATCACTTATGCATTGGCAATGATGCAATACTTCAATGTTAATTCTTACCAATTGATTAATATCAAGAATTATCCGATGGCTTTCCACCAGTCAGAAACAAAATAATGTATAATGAATGAATATGAAATGAAAATGTTTTTTAATCGCCTGATAGTGGACGAAACAGATTGTACCATTCCCATGTAGTATATACTAATAAGTATTATTCTTCATAACTATCCAGCACCACAAACACTCATCCTTGTTTCCACTTGTTTATTTTCCCTTTGGTGCTTCTCTTCAGATTCACAGAAGATGTATTCTAGTGATTTATTAATTCTGGCTTAATGTAGAAACATGGTAGCACATCATCTTCTTCACGGAAAACAAATCCTGCCCTATATAGATACAAACGGCTCATTCTTAGCTAACAAAAACATAACGATTTATGGTTACATGGAATCATACACTAGTGAAAGCATATTATGAATTAAAGATATCATTCTGTATTCCCTTTCAGCTAATAGAGTGCTTAAATATTGGAAATATTTATGGAATCTGAATCACACACTGCACCTGATGCCAGAGAAAACAGAATTCTCAGTTCCAGTGTTAATGTGCGTGTGTGTGTGTGTGTGTGTGTGTGTGTGTGTGTTAGTTGTAGGGGTTGGGTCTTTTTCGCGAACGTTCTGGCATAGCATCTTGCGGATGAATAAACCGGACCATTACTCATCATAAACAGATTTAATCTCCTCAAGCACAGAAATGCTGATGGTGTGAAAGTGGCCGAGCTCAGCAGGAGAAGAGCTCCTTCAGCAACCTCTGACAGCTACATGCACACCCTTCTTTAGCGTGATGCTAAGTTAACGTGAAATCTCACTCATCTAGGCTTATAACATTTCCAGCCTCTTATAGATCCATTTATGCTATATGGTTTTTTACTGTCAGAGTCTGGTTTTGACGATGAATCGCTAACGTTTTTTTGGTGTGCTAAGAGAAGTGTTGAGCTTTGAAGATATAATTTGGACACAGTCACTGGGATTGGCTGAGAACGAGATTACATGAATCTTGTTAAGTCTGGAAAGATAATGACATCAAAAGGAGGAATCTATGTTCTATTTATCTATGTAATATTCAATCAGAGACATCACATAACAATGTGTGCTTCACAGGAATGGCACCATCTAATTGGTTCAACATCTCAGGTGTTTTGGGGGAAAGGTTCAATAAAAAATTTCTATATTTGTTTTCTATTTTACATTGAATTTAATTAAATATTACTCTTGTAAAAAAAGGTGTTTTTTACCCATTACTTAATATTTATGAATGATTTGTGAAGGCTGTAATAAGGCATAAATATAAAGCAACTACCTCTCTTTACGCTTTTTTCTTTAGCATCTCGCAGCCTGTAAAGATGTAACTTTTTATTTCTTGATGAATCTTGTTGAAAAAGTCATTCGCACAACCACTCTTTTCTTTGTAAGTTAAATTTTTTTGTGTGTGTCTTTGTAGCATTCCAACTACGGAGACATTATGTGCATTCTCTCTAATGTACGTTATTTTACCCTCTGCTGTGTAAAACTGTAATTACAGCTGGGAAAAACTAAGAGATTGCACAGTAAATTTTTTATTCCCAAAATTCGAATCGTTGCATATTTGTACCGCGGATGTAGTTGCATACATTTTAGCAGCTCATCATCAGTCCTGTTTTATGAAGATATTTTGGTATTGTAGGATGACGCTGTAGTATCTCCTTCATTGACTGATGCAGCTAAATGCACTGAGATTACATTACATTGTATAACATGGCATAGTATAGCATGGATTTTTTTAGATGTTGTTATGAATACGTGTATGAGTACTAGTGAAAGGTCAAGGTATAGAGTACATCTTAGTTATTATGTGCATAGCATAGCATCATCTTCCGCTTATCCGGGGCCGGGTCGCGGAGGCAGCAGTCTAAGCAGGGATGCCCTCACCCCAGACACTTCCTCCAGCTCTTCCGGGGGGACCCGAGGCGTTCCCAGGCCAGCCCAGAGACATAGTCTCTCCAGCGTGTCCTAGGTCTTCCCCGGGGTCTCCTCCCGG
>JAQMYF010000011.1:12932976-12943335 GCA_030014195.1 Neosilurus mollespiculum | reverse complement strand
AGCTCTACTTCGACGTATCGAGCACTGTTCTACGGAAAATCGACTCAAGATCTTATATATATATATATATTTTTTTTACATAATAGAGTTTATATAAATGACCCCATATTCTAAGTCATTTGCCATCAAATCCTTGATATTCTTGTTAGTTCTCATTTCCAGCTCAGGATATTTTCAAAATTCCCCGTCTTATCTTCCTGTAGAGTAGGCTGCATTGCCGTCAGTGTGTTTCTGCCCTGCGATGGCCTGGCGAGCAAAGTTAGGTGGGGAAAAAAAATCTGTTCTAAAGACAGTAGAAGTATCTCCAGTGTTTCCTAAGCTCACGAGGCATTTCCAGTGTTTCTATTGATGACTTATGCAACACTTTGGCACAGTTGATGTGATGAGTTAATGAAAGGGATGGTCACATGACTGTACTGCCAGCTGCTAAGAGATGATCTTACTACAGTAGATGCAATAGTTCTTTGTGAGTTGTGACTCATTATAAAGACTAATGCTCTGGGTAGGTGCTCATACTGGGGACTCAGATCTTAAGTTGAATATTAATTACATTGCTAGTCACCTCAAGCTAACAGTATGGTGTCATTAAGACGGCATCTGATTCTATTCACATGTACAAACACAGGTTTTCTGCTTCATAGAAAAGAAAACATAATAATTAGTCGTTGGGAAATAGTTTTTCCCTCAAAACATCTAGATGTTGTCTCCATAAAGTTACATCAGTGTTGCCTGGGTAAAGCACATGAGTCTGGCTACTGAATACAGTCACCAAGCTACTGATGGAAAAGCCACAGATTGGCATTAACAGATGGTACTATAGCAAATTGCTTTCCAGGCAAAATAGGCGACAGCCGGGTCACATCACTGTTCACGCTGCATGATGTCCAATTATGCTTTCTGACACACTTTGACTTCAATGTGGACTCCAACCGCAAAGGGAATTTATACTATTGTATAATTTCTGTAGTATTTTCCTTTTCTTTGAATCAAATCAGAACAGATTAGCTTTTTGTAACCAACCCATCCTTGCAACCTTTTAGAGGAATTTCCAAGCACGTAAGAAATTTCTGACATTGCCATAACTATCTTTGCAATGAATGTAACAAACACTATGATTCAACACCTGATGTACATTGAAAGCTTGACTTTAGTATAATATTATATTTTGAGATATGGTTGATTAATGCATTAGTGGGTCAAAATAATTAATTTTCAGATTTAAACATGAAACACTAGTAAAAATTCTAGATTTTACAGTAAGTCAAGTGTTTTTTTATTATATAAATTTCTAAAATATATGAATTAAAGCCCGCATTTAATGAAGGAATACATGCAAAACTTTATTTAAAATGTGACATGTTTTACATGTTGTATTACTTCTTTAAAAAACAATATGTTTTGGGATTTCCCCGCCATGACTGGTATCAGTACTTAGCTTGGAAGTCCTGCTATCAAATCATTTGATGAAAAATTGCACAATTCCCACAGTAAATCAATAATAAATAAAACCCCTTCGGTGTAAACCAGTATTTTCCTCTCCTTTGTCGTGCGCTCTTACAGAAGCATTTCTTTTTTTTACCTGGAGGCATGGAGACTGCTTTGTTAAACCTTGCAGATTAATCAAATTTAGCTGATTTACTTGGTATATATGTCTCATAATCATGAAAAGATGATGAAGCAAGTGTGTGCTTGGAGTGTGATGGCAAAGAGTCCGGTTTAGAGTTTTACTTTCGCTTCCATGAAACAGACTATGCTGAGAATGTTCCAAGTGTATTATATATGAATGTAACTTTGTGTAAGATGAAGAAGGGTTAGATATTTGTTCTAAATTTCATGTTGATAGCTTTTGCAGAAATGTGTACTGCTAAGGAGTTTAATTTGGAAACTTAAATGTATTTTTCTTCATTTAAATTTTTTTTCCATAGCCCTTCATTTGTCCATATATCTGTCTTGAGCTGATTTGAAAGCTCATGTTAGGTTCTTTCAGATAAGCACAAAATTTGATTTTTAAAAAAATTGACCCATGTGATTGTTTGGTGCTGGAGGCTCACAAATTTCTTACAGGGTGCAAATGTGTCCCTATTTATTTCTCAGCTGAAGTAACTGGGGATTTTATTGTGACCCTGCTTTTAGTTTAGTGCTACATGCTCCTACAGTCTCCTTTCACAAACAGTTTCTCAAGTAGAAAAGAAGAAAACAGGCTGTTGTGTATTTTTATGGTTGTCAAAATGTGAATTTTTTTTAATGTACCATCTCATGATTCTGAAATATGTTAAAATTGTAAATGTATTACTCAGAATTTTAATTAATAATTGCCATGTGCATGCAAAAAATCTATAAATGTACAGATCTTTAAGTAGTGATGAAACGAATGCAGGAAAGCGTTACTAGAAAGTAAATTTGGCGGGGAAATAGATCAATAATTGGCTTTAAAACTGCATTGAGCATTTCAGGTTAACTATCAATTAGGCTTATAAGCAAAGTAGCACCTTATAAAACATTTAAAACAGAGTTCTTGTGAGTTTCACTTCAGGTAATGTTTAATATAGGATTTTTTTTTACTTTGTAAATCTTTTTATCACATATTTTTAAATTAAAAGGAATTTTTAAAATTTTGAATTTATTTAATTATATGTGATTATTTTTTGATGTTTTATATGCATATTTTTAAGATTAGTCATCATACTGTAATACTATTACTATACTTCTAATTATTTAGTAATTTTTTAATTAATTGTTATTTATTTACTTTTACTATAGAAGTACCACATATAGCATGCAGTTAGTAAAATGCATATTATCTTCTATATTATTTATTATTGAATAAATAAGAAATGCCTGAAAATAATATTGGTCTAATGTATTTTTATTACTAGCTAAAGATGAAAAATGTTGAAATGTAATGTGTAAATGTAGAGGTACAGTACTCATTCTCATGTTGCATTGTAAACGACTGAGAGTGAGAGATTTGTATGTAATTCTATCACTTCCTTCTCTCTCTTGTGGTTTCATACTAACTTTTCATCGCTCATCTCATGTGCCTGAAGCATATTACAGATCCGGCACAAGCACACAGAAGTGGAATGAGCCAGATTTTTTTTTAAACACAATTCTGACTCAAGGATTTAGCTTTATAATTTAAAAAATTCTGGCATATTATCTAACTCTGATGTATTAGCATAAATTTTTTACTTATCCCAAATATTTAAAGTATTATATAAATTTTTGTGGCCTCTTATTTTTGAGTTTAAATTTAATCTTATTAATTCCCCAAATAATCTCAAACTTTGGCTTATTGTCCAAATATTTTTGCTTGTTATCTCAGAATTTTACTTTTGTTGACATAAAATTATGACTTCTGAGTTGATAAAATCAAACATTTTTTATAATTTGTAATCCATTAACACAAAACTTAAGAGAAACATAAGAAAACGCAATAACTCAAATTCCTTACTTCTTAGTTTGCTGTTGTTGAGTCCAGAATTATTGACTTATATTAAGAAAAAGAATCATAAATACAAAAAAGACAGAACTTTGCAATGTCAAGTTTTATCTTTATTTCTGGCTGAAACACATTTCGAGTAAAAAAAAAAAAAAAAAGAAAAAAAAGAAAGAAATTCAAATGACAAAAGACCACATGATCTTTCCTGCCTCATTGTTATTTGTACAGTACAAGAACAGTAGATCATTAACTTGGATTATTCTTGACCGATTCCTCTGATTGGTTACCTGTAATTTCTTTTCCCCCTCTAACTCTGCCCTCATGTCTTTTGTTTCCTTTCCGTCTCATACAAAGTGACTTTATTCACTAATCGCCCTTATCTGTCACTCTTTTCCCACTAAACGCCCCATTCTTGCTCTCTCTCTTCATAAGCCGCTGTTCTAGTTTAAGCAGATCAAGCTTAAAAAGTGCAATTAATTGAAGCACAGGGAGTGGGTGTTACTCTCAGTGTGGAATCATTCCAGAAAACACTGATTAGAAAGTTTGCACCAATGTGTGAGTGTGTAATGAAGCTGTCTGCTGCAAAATGCCATTTACTGCCAACTCTGGGCAAACTTATCAAACACACCAATCCCATGTCTCTCTCTAGGGAGGTTTGTGTGTGTAATTGTTGGCATTTCCTTCCATCTAAGTATGTGTTAATGAACACCAGTGATGCTGTCTGTCTTATGTTCTGTGCATCTTTGTCTCTGTAGATGTACTTCAAGGCCTTGAAATCTTGGCCCTGCATTGATACAGTTTGTCATCCCCTCCGTATTCATGTGTCAAATAAAAACATATCCAAAGCTCATTAAGGCTTAATGAGCTTTCGGATGGATACCTGGCTCATTCCACTTCCGTTTGCTTGTGCTGATGCTGTGACATGCTTCAGGCACGTGAAATGAGCAAAGAAAGGTTAGTATTAACCTACAGGAAAGGGGAGGAGGTGAATTATATACAAATCTCTCACGTGAGTGATCATTTACAATGTGAGTGTACTATTTACATCTCATTTATTTTTGTTCTTTATTACTGGCACTACAAATAATAATAATAATAACAACACCAACATTAACAACAACAGTAATAATAAGTAAGTGAATTATTGACATTTCTTTTATGTTTATGAACTATTTAATATCTCTACAATAATAATAATAATAATAATGATAATAATAATAATTTTTATGTAATATTTATTGAAGAATGTGATGTTACAGGATATTCGGGGTGTGTCACTGCATGAAATTTTATTTGGGAGTAGAGTAATTTGTTGTGAAGGTGCCTTGAAAACTTGCTTAACCTATAATAATCATAAAAACCTATAATAATCATAAAATAACCTATTATAAACAAATTCATGATGTAGAGAAGTACCACTCTATCAACTCTGTGAACATGGTAGCATCCTTGCAAAATGTTAAGTTACAGTTGATAGCATTCTGAGCTACTTTCAGAAATTAAAATGTGATTTTTCACCAGCAACGTGTTTCATCACAATATAGAGATAGCTTTGAGTTTACAGGAAAAAAAAGAGAGGAAAAAGCATTACCTCTTTAAAGGATCTTAGCCCATGATTCTTTATTCTTTTATTCCGAGTTCATGTTATTCTTAGTCGGCCTCCTGTTTCCTCCTCTCGCTTCCTAAAATCCCTGTGACAGTTCTGGTGTCGAGTGCAAAAAAAAAAAAAAGTCCATTGTTTGTGCTGATGCCAGTGAATTAGAACCAAGGGGGAAAAAAGCCTAACACACACACACACACACACACACACACACACACACACACACACACACACACTGATGTCAGGGATTCAGCAGTGGCACTCGCTGCTCTGGTTCTCCCAAGGGACTCTGTTCTTTCTGATCCTCCTGGCCTTCTTAAAAGCCCTAACAGAACAGTACTCACATCAGGGTTCGTTTTGATCCCCATTGTGTTGTTGATAAAATATAGATGTTATATTTAGGTTCTTTCTGGAGATTGGAGATCTGGAGAAAAGAACACCTGGACTTAACTTTCATCAACATGTTAATCTGTTTTCATTTTGCTTCACAAATTCCTACATTACCCATAGTGTCATTAGTGCTGCCAGTGCAAATCAGCCCTCCCTTAATCTCTTTTTGAAGCAACCGATGCGGCGGTCCTGTAGTACCTTAGTCTGTCCAACTGTCTCGCCTCCTCATCTGTACACTCTGTTCAAACAAACCCACCACCACATCGACGACTTTCATGCTAACTCGCCGAGCCACGCCTTTGTCTCATAAAGCTACATTGTAAAATCTCCTCTACATCTACCCTGGGTTTCTCATTATTATGGCATTGATGCCTGCCTTTGTTTTTAGGAGATGCTGGCAGAAGCTGTATGAGATTGTTGATTTGTTTTTCTCCCGTTAACCACCAGCTGTGCTAGCCATAACAATGTGTCCCTGTGACATCATCTAGGCAGACAATCAACTTCACACAGGAAATACAGCATGACGCAATAAATTAGCAGCAAAACATCATACATAGTTCTTGTTTTCCTTTAATTGGCTGCAGAAAGTACCAGTGGGATGATGGGATTTTTTACAGGGAGGAAGGAAGTCGGTAGGAAAGAGCCACCTCTTCCCCAAAGTGACATTTTCTTTCAGTACGAACACACACTTCTCCACAGATGACGGAAACCGCAGCGAGACTAGTTTCCATTCGGCATGAAGTAAACTCTTTTCACATCCGATCAGTGTTTTTCACAAGCGAGCTGCGTGCCCGCTGCTCTGAACCAGGTTTTTGGAATGATGTAATGAGATGTTTGTCACGCATTGCTGCTACAATTACTAATCAACACTTCAACACCGTCAACAATATTCTGATCATTTGTCGAATGTGATTAAATTCACACGGTGCTGCTTTCACGCTCTTATTTGAGAAAATATAGTCTTTCAGGAGATCTGAGTTTTGCACAAAGGACTCGTGGAATCAAACAACAACAAAAAATTACATGGTATCTCATCCACACATAGCCAGAATATTCATAAGTGTCCAATAAAAAAACAAGACTTGGCTTCCTATGGCAAGCTTGACAGAACTGTATGGTGTGTAAATGATTGCTGTGGAAATTGGCATGCTCTGTTTTAAATGATTGGCACCCTTTATAACAATTAAACAAAATAAATATACAAAATTAAAAAAAGTGACTAGCGATGCATTAAAATTAGGGATATGTATGGAAACGCATCCATCTTTTCTCAAATATTTACCAGGTCATTCTTCCCCTTCTCTCTTTCTTTCTTTCTTTCTTTCTCTTTTCAAAAGTATTGGATAATGAAAATTATCCTAACTCACTAACCACTTTAACAGAGCAGCTAAGAATTGGGAAAGACATTCCCAAGCTTCGGCTATCCAGTTACTGGGAATCTCTGCCCTCTATATCCTCCAGATGTAGTCTTCTCCAGTTGTAGTTTATCTGCCTAAGTGTTTGATGGGTTGTGTGTTTCCAGATGCACACCAAGGTTGTAGAGAGGGTTTATTTAAGCTACTTTCTTGTCAACTAAAACCAACCTGGCTATTTTTCTCCGACCACAGCTTCTATTCTGATGTTTGACGTGGATATAAGCTTAAGCTCGTGACCTGTATCTGCACATTTTTATGCATTGTGCTGCCGCTGTCATGCGATTATCTCATTGGAATGAATAATTCTACAGGTTTTACTAATAAAGTAGTTGCTGGGTGTATGTGTGGATTTATTGTTTAAGTGTGTATAAGTTACAGTACATGCAATGCTTCAGCATGCTGGGAAACACAATAGTAATGATAGTGGGCTGTCACATTGAATATTATTTAATATGCTGTGTGCACAAAGTAATAGCTTTCCTGCTTAGTGTCCCGCTGTACTTAAAAAGTAAAGCTAATACAGGACAAAGCATCAATAGAGGATTTTGAATGCTACGCAGGTAACTGTTGGAAAAACACGATTTTGCTCAGGGATGTTGCACTTGTGAAACAGCTCAGTGTTCGCCAGGTCTTGGAGGCCCTCCTGCAAGGCACACTTGTTTTCCCCTCCGCAACACACCTGACTCAGATTAGCTAATTATCCTGCTGTTTATAAGCTGAATCTGGTGTGTACAGAGCATGAGCTGTTTAGTGCAAGGGGATTTGACATGTTGGGAAACACTGTGAATATTTCTGTATTAACAAAGCTGGGATTTGTTTTGTGTGTGTTGTGTTTGTGTTTAGGTGACGGCATAGTGGCCCACAACCTTCCCCAACTAAAGCTCAGTCTAGTTTGACTTCACCACCTGGATCTCACACCTGCATTGGTCGACTGATAAAGAGGAACGGAAAAAAGGGGTGGGGCCATGTGGGCGCTTCGGATGCTCTTATTGGCCAGCTTGCTAGGTCCAGCGGCGCTGGGTGAGTAGTCTACCCTCCAAACCTTTGAATAATTCATAAAACAGGATTATGAGATGTCTTACAAGTGAGCGCTAAAGTAGATGGCTAAACAGGAAAATGTCCCTGAAGCTTGGCTAATGAATTCCGCCAGCACAAGAGAGTGATAAATTAATTTGAATTTAGATTAAGCTCCACTTTGGGAGTAAGAGAAGACTTGGTAGACTGAGCGCTGGTTTTTAAAGATGTTAATTTGATAGTGTGAAGTCATTCATAAAGATAGGAACAGGCTGGGTGCATTTTAAGTGTATCTGCATGCGACATGTTTACAAAATGATTCAGAATAGCAATGATTTCGTGTTCTTCTCAATAGCTTGTTGGTGTACAGTATTCAAAACTATAACACTTTTCTTCTTCTATGTGTCTAATACACTTGTTTAAGTGCTACATTCAGTACTTTTCTGTATCAGTGTCACTGCCATGCTGAGAACCTTCTACTATCAAAATAAGTGCTTCTGGACCAAAGCAACTGCTCATAGTTCTTAGTACTTTTGGAGGAAGTGTCCCTTCAGTTCACATCACAGGAACTGAAAACCATTTTATTTCTTAGAACACCCTTTTTAGGGACTTTGTAGCTCCTACTTCAGACTGGGTACTATCCTGTATGCTAGGAATCATGAGTGTCATACTATATTGTGATTGGTTTATTGCAGCATGGCCAACCCCCAGGTCTAAAATCCCAAAACAACTCCTGTTATGTTAGCTCTTAGCACAACACACAGCTCTGATCATGGCGTCCTCCATTTCTTGTTGCTGGAAGTCGCGCAGAAGTGATGCTGCTATACCAGCTTACATCGCTTCAGTTTTCTTACTGCCGGTGCAAAGGCAAACAGAAAAAAGCCCATTGGTGGTTTTAAGTTCTAACCAGGTAGAAGTTCCTCTCAAAAGGTTCCAAGAACCACTCGATCTAAAAGTGCCTGATGATATCCGATCCTGTTGTACTTCCTTTCTGACGATTGACAGGTGTGAAAGGGTACTAGGAATATGGTATTGGCATGCAGGCAGAGTTGGACTATTAACACCACCTGACCAATCAGAATCAAGAATTCCCCATAGTCCACATGTAACAGATCAGAAAGCTTTCACCGAAACTGTGGAACGCCCTTGAAGTTTTGTGGATCATGGTATTGAATCTGGCTGTGTTGCCTGGAGTTAAATCCCACCACGTCCTCTTTGTCATTGTCCGTATGAGCGATATTACCCAGACTCCATAATGCGGTGGAGGATTGGGCGTGTGTGTTGTTGTCCAAGCATTCAAACCCTGCCAGTTCCACCACGGAACCGCCCTAAATCACAATACCCACACCTATTCCTGGAAGGGCCTGATTACTGCGGTGGAGGTAGACACTGTACATATGAGGGGGACTATTCAAGGGATCTGAGGAAAATATTGTGTCGCAAGACGTAGGAGCAAAGAAATCTCCTTTCCTTCTTTTCTACCATTCCATTCAGGCATAATTGTCTGGCAACACCTTTATCATCAGCCTGTGTAGCATATATATATACAGTAGTGTACAGTGAAGATTATAAACCACCACTTTTGTCCAAAAGAGCTCCTAATAAAAAGAAGTAAAAAATGACCTCTATAATTTTTGGGTGAAAATATATTGAACAATGCTATTGTAGTCAATGAGAACCAAAAAAAAAAATAAAAATAATAATTCCAACAAGTATATTGAGGTATATAAACCTAAACACTGTATGGCTAATAAACAAAAACACTGAAAATACCAATTTTTCAGAAAAATTTAATGTTTTTTTTTTTACTTTTACATAGCATGAATGAACTTCAAACCATATGGAATGGTTTAGCAAGTGAAGAAATAAAAAAATACAGTGATGCAGTGATGATTATACACGTTACAAAATGAAGATAAATCAGAAGCCAAGTACTATTCAAGTATTTATTTCATGTAATATTGGATCATATTGATGAGAATAAGGAAACAAACGACAATATATAGTAATAACAAAAATAACAGTCTCTTTTTTGAGGAAAAAAGTAAATATTTATTGTGGCCACCATTTACTTTGATTACAGCATTTAACCTTTCAGGCACAGTGTTCACATATTTTTAATTTTTTCACTCGCTAAACCGTTTCATATGGTTTAAAGTTCATTCATGTTATGCAAAAGTAAAAAAAAAAGATAATAATAATTCTTCAAATATTCTGAAAAATTTATATTTTCAGTGTTTTTGTTTATTAGCCATACTTTTACCTCAATATACTTGCCGGAATTTTTTTTTTTGGTTCTCACTGCCTACAATAACATTGTTCAATACACTCACCAAAAATTATAGAAAAGTAATATTTTACTTCTTTTTATTAGGAGCCCTTTTAGACAAAAGTGGTGGTGTATAATCTTCACTGCACACTACCATATATATATATATATATATATATATGTATGTATGTGTGTGTGTGTGTGTGTGTGTGTGTGTGTGTGTGTGTGT
>JAQMYF010000011.1:12908732-12920246 GCA_030014195.1 Neosilurus mollespiculum | reverse complement strand
TTTAGTTTTTAGTTTTTGCCAGACTTCTGTGTCCTTCACAGAAAAAACATTGTTAGAATAGGTTAATATAGTGCATGATGCTGCAACAGGCTGGAGGTTCATCAGATTCTTGGAAAATAAAAGATGATGCAATGACTTTGGTTATTTTTGGTATAAATGTGGTTCCGGATCAGTAGTTACCATGGCAGTGTGAAAAAAACTATTATATATATTTTTTATACAATAAAAATGCAAGAAATAATGAGTAAAATGTTTAAGGATATCACATACTGCTTTATCCTACCAGGCTTGTAGAGAGGCTGGACTCTGGGCAGATGTTATACCCTGAACATCTATCCAGTCTATCACAGGGACAACACACACACATTCACACTCACACTTACACCTTGGGGCAATTTAGAGCAGCCACTTAACTTAATATGCATATCTTTGGACTGTGAGAGGAAACCAGAGTGCCCAGAGGAAACCCAGAACATCAACTTCACACAGAAACGCCTTTGCCAAACCCAGGACTCGAACGCAGGACCTTTTTGCTGTGAGGCGGATGTACTAATCACTACGCCACTGTGACACCACTGTGCCACCGCAAACAAATCATTTCATTATGATTTTTTAATAATATGTTTCTATGGTTTATTTTCATATCATTCATCAGTTTTAGACAAATTTAAAAGCGAAATGAAAAACAGGATGTAAGGAAAGCTTTCTGTAATATTTATGGTTTTAAAACTGATTAGCTAAATAGACTTTAGTCCCAGCAGTTCAGTAGCAGGGACTGAAAAACTCAGGCTTATAGAAGTGCTGATAGTTAATACCACCACATAAATTACATGTCTACATTAATGGCTGATATCAGATCTGTATAGGTCATAGTCAGGTGCAAGTTTTAGCGACCGAAGGCCAAGGCACACTAACCAAACACGTGACACCAAGCCCAATAAACTGTGTGTGAAAATCGAACTTGAACCTCAACAAAAAAGGAAACATTTCTGTAGTTTTATTCAGAATGCATTCTGGGAGCTGACTTGCTGGCGTAGAGGGTAACATTAGGGTGTTTCTGTATGGAGTTTGCATGTTCTCCCTTTGCTTGTGCTCACAGTCAAAAGACATCCACATTCGGCTAACTGGCTGTTCCAAATTGCAGGTGTGGGTGTGAATGATTGTGTGTTGATGCTTCTGTGGTCTGTTGAGCAGTTCAGGGTGTACCATGCCTTTGCCCAGTGTCAGCTCAGATGGACTCCAGCCTCCTGGCAACCATGGAACTAAGTGGTTCGGCAAATGAATAAATGCATTCTGGGATAATTTTGGTTCTCATCCAGATATAAGAATATAGCCACACACACTCGCACACACTCCCACACACACACACACACACACACACAGACACACACAGAGAGAGAGAGAGTGGTGTGATTAGGATTTTCATATCATGGGGATTATACCCGTATTTGCACATATGCTCTTCTCATGCAAATGTGGCCTACACAAACCCTGTGAGATTTACACTGAGCTTCAATCAGGCTTGACTGCATCACCATATTGCTGTAAACATACACACAAACACACACACACACACACACTCCACACTGAAGGCAATATATTGAATATATACACAGCAGTGCAGAGAAGGTAATGGCATTTCTGTATTAGTCGGGATGTCTGAAATCTTGTCTGGTACATTTACAGCCTCAAAGGATTGCACTGAAAACAGGGAACAGTCTTGACTGACAGCTATAAACCAACATTATTTCTCATAAAATTGACGTAATAGTGTGAAATAGTGTAAAAGCTATAGAAAATTTTCCCCCAGGGAAAGATTCCTAACAGCAGAACATGTTGGTTCTATAGGATTAAATATTCTATATTTTAGCTTGGGAGGTTTGCAGAGGTACAATCACCTCACATACTACCATCACCCTACATACGTCAATCAACCCACATACTACAGTCATCTCATATACTACCATCACACTTCATACCACCATCACCCCATATACCACCATAGCCCTACATACTACAATCACCTCACATACTACAATCACCTCACATACTACCATCCCCCCACTTACCACAATCACGTCACATACTACCATCACCCTGCATACTACCATCACCCAACATCCTACCATTAGTCCACATACTACAATCACTTCACATACTACCATCCCCCCACATGCCACAATCACCTCACATACTACCATTACTCTACATACTACCATCACCTCACATACTTCAGTCACCTCACATACTACAATCACCTCACATACTACCATTACTCTACATACTACCATCACCTCACATACTACAGTCAGCTCACATACTACAATCACCTCACATACTACCATCCCCCCACATACTACAATCACTCTACATACCACAGTCACCTCACATACTACCATCACCCTACATAGTACCATTACTCAACATACTGCAATCACCTCACATACTACCATCCCCCCACATACTACAGTCACCTCACATACTACCATCAACTCACATACTACCATCAACTCACATACTACAATCACCTCACATACTACCATCACCCCACATACTACAATTACCCTACATACTACAGTCACCTCACATACTACCATCACCCCACATACTACAATCACCTCACATACTACCATCACCCTACATACTACCATTACTCAACATACTACAGTCACCTCACATACTACCATTACTCCACATACTACCATCACACCATATACTACAATCACCTCACATACTACCATCACCATACATACTACCATTACCCCACATACAACTATCACCCCACATACTACCATTACCCCATATACTACCATTACCCTTCAAACTACCATCACCCCACATACCACCATCACCCCACATACTACCATCACCCCACATACTACCATCACCCTACATACTACCATCACCCTACATCCTACCATCACCCTACATCCTACCATTACCCCACATACTACCATCACCCCACATACTACCAATACCGTACATACTACCATCATCCATTCATCTATTTGTCTTTTATTCATTTATTTTTCCTCCTTTTTGTTCATTCATCCATCCCTACATCCATTTATCGAACTCTCTATTTTTCTCATTTTACCTATTTTCTTCCTTTTTGTCTATCCTCATGCCCGGTTATCTGTGAACCCATGTGTCCTGTCCTTCCTATCTATCTATCTATCTCTCTATCTATCTATCTATCTATCTATCTATCTATCTATCTATCTATCTATCTATCTATCTATCTATCTATCTATCTATGTTTTCATTTTTATAATAGAGGTCTCAGGGTCAGGGTAAATAATTTTTTGTTTGAGGGTAAAGTTAAAGCATTACAGGATTAAAATAAACCAATTTCTTGAGGTTTGAAATCGTAGGACCTAAAGCTTGACTGGCAGTGAACCTGATTCATCTCTTTTGCTCATCAAGAAGAGCGGAGTTAGAGCAATGCTTTAGTAATTTCGTTTTAGAACACAATTTAGAATTGAATATAAAAGTGGAACGTGTTGGAATATGAAACTAATCCACTTTCCATTTTTGCATTTATTATTTATTTATCGTGCAGTGTATACCTGTTTATTCGAGTGATGTGTTGTGCTTGTGTGATTTAAGGATTATAACAATTGTCGTGTTTAAATGATTAAATATCTTTAACTCACTCGCGACTGAAACCCTTTTCCCCCGAATAAAGTCGATTGACTCTTGTGCTAAACAATAAAGCATTTCAGCCGGAGAACAATAGCAGTGTGTAAGGAGTGAAGAGGATTAAGCATTTATCAGCTTTCCAGCACTGTTCTGTGCTTCGTTTGTTACTGCGGCTAATTTAGCTGATGCTCTACAGCTGACCCTTTTCTAACCCTGCCCATGGACCACACACACACACACACACACACACACAGAGAGAAGGGGAGAGAGAGAGTTCTTAGAGTTCGGATTGGTGCACACTGCCTCTTTGTAATTGATAGTTTTTCCTTCCCTGTTTTGTTGCTGTCAGAGTCGAGTAGCAGCACTCAGCATGGCGTTCGGTCGTTAAGGTAGATTTTCTTGATAATTAGTGGTGTAGTCACAGTGGGTGGATAGCGGATTTCAGGATGAGAGGAAGAGTCTAGATCGATGGATGGAGAGGGGTTTAAAATCAAGGGAAAAGAGTGGAGAGGAAAGAAAGCTGTGAGTAGAGAGAGGAATAGACATAAGACTTTTCAGGTTTTTTTATTTTTATCAAACATACTAACTGAACTAAATAGAAAAATCATTCATTCATTCATTTTCTGAACCGCTTATTTCTAATTAGGTCGTGGGGAGGCTGGCGCCCATCTCAGCTGACTCTGGGCAAAGGCAGAGTCCACCCTGGACAGCAGGGCAGAAACACGCTGACAGCAACCCAACTCTTACTGTTTACGAAAGACTGAATAAAATCATCAGCTGTAACAATTATGAAATAATAAATTAGAAAGAGCACCATGGTGGTGTAGTAGTGTGGCGAAGGTGTTTCTGTGTGGAGCTTTGCATGTTCTCCTCATGCTTGAGTGGGTTTCCTCTGGGGTACTCCGGTTTCCTCCTGCAGTCCAAAGACTGCATTAGGCAAACTGGCTGTTTCAAATTACCACTAGAGTAAAGGAAAGGCTGGAGCCTATCTCAGCCGAGATACATCCTGAACAGCTCGCCAGTTCATCACAGGGCCAAAACACACATACAACCACAGAATAAATAACATACTAATATAGCGGCTGTGACACTATATCTTGAGACATAATATGAATATACTACAATGCAACACCATGGCACGCTGTTAGAGGAAAATAATCACTGACAGGTTGCTGTGATGCAGCCCAGTCATAAAGCAAAGTTCCTATACCCAGCCTACAGGAGATTATTTTCCAGTAAAAATCTTAAAAAGCTCTTCTACTGAAGCACTTTGAGAGAGGTTAGTTACTTAATAAGGTTTTTAATCTGGTTATGTGGTGCATTAACAATATAAATCCTTGTGTGAGCTGTTACTATAGAAACAATAACATATTAGAATGAATGGATTACTAAAATCAGGGATGTTTAGTTCCTTGCTAAGGAGAGGGAAAGAAAGAGAAAGAGAGAGAGAGAGAGAGAATGGTGTGGAATCCAGTGTGGCGTCAGACAAAAGGAAACTGTTTCAGGCTGCCTGCAGGTGAACGGCTGCACCTCATTCATCTCCTTATTAATGCAGCCGGGGGGAAAAGACGAGTGACGGTGGAGGAAATCAGCCGACCTTCTCTCTCTCTCTCTCTCTCTCTCTCTCTCTCTCTTTCTCTCTCCCCCTTTCCCTTTGACTAGGATGCTTTCTTTTTTCTCTCAGTATCTTTCAGAAAACAGGAGGGATGCAAATGTGAGTGTGTGTGGGAGAGATAGAAAAGGGAAGAAATGGAGATGTATCTTCCATACTGTAGAGGGAGACAAGTGGGGTATTTGTGTGTGTTTGGAGATGGGGGAGGGGGCTTGAAAGGAGAGAGAGAGAGAGAGATTTGAGATAAAACCTACAAAAGCAGGACTGTGTCAGACAGGAGATGAGGCACAGGTGTGCGTTCCCTGCTGGAGGACTGAAATCGTTGTCTGTGGGACCTTGAAAAGTTGTCCAGAATGACAAGTTGAAAGCCTTATTAATAACTACTAAATCACCTGAGATTCAAATTCCCATTTTCTCTCATGCGTCATGTTTTTTCCCCTCATCCCGCCTCTTCTGCTTTTCACTTATCTGTTCTTCCAGACGGACAGCATAGCTTATGAATGAATATAAATATTCATTCATTCATTTGCCGAACCACTTGATCCTACTAGGGTCGCGGGTCTCAGTTACTACCCTGAACAGCTGGCCAGCCCATTGCAGGGCCAAAACACACACACAACCATTCACAATCACTCTCACACCTAAGGGTAATATGGAACAGCCTAATGTGCATATCTTTGGACTGTGGGAGGAAACTGGAGTACCCGGAGGAAACCCATGCAAGCACGGAGACAGTATGCAAACTCGTACCCAGGACCTTCTTGCTGTGAGGCCTATGTAATCCATTTTTTTTTTTAAATGTCAGGTCCTCTACTCTCTCACTCCCTCACTCACTGTTTTCTTTCTCACTCCTCCTCTCGCCACAATATGGGCCATAGGGAAATGTTTGTGTCCCAAAGATCTGTTCTGCAAGACAATGCACACACACACACAATCGGCTTCAAGGAGAGAGAGAGAGAGAGAGAGAGAGAGAGAGGAAAAAATCTGCTGGGCCGACGAGTGGGAGTTCAGCTTTTTGGTCTATTTGTTGTTTGTTGTTTGTGTTTGTGTGACAGTAGTACAGCTTGATTCTGTGATGCTGAGTCACAGGGAGACGTCAGCCTGGATTCCTGATCTCATCTGAAATATTAACTGGAGAACATGAAGTAGAAAAGAGCAGTGGAAGTTGTGAACATTTTCAATTCCCAGGCACACGGTGTGACAAACGGGTGTGTCAGGAGCCAAATTTACTTCAGAGTACACTTTTCTGTGTACATTCTGTGGTAGATTTTACTGTATAATTCATGAATTGAGATCTTAGAAGGCTTCATTACACTTTAATGTATGATTAATAATTAATTTCAGTATTAAAAATGACTTGAAACAGGGTATTATATATTTTTTCTCGCTAGTCACTGCATAGGAACCAAGTTAGCAGCAATGCTAGCATTATCCAGAGTGGATATATTTGTAATACAAAGCCTTAAAAGACGTATAGACCGGTAAATTAAACCCAGTACCTAAAAAACATGCTCGCTATGTTTTGGCTGACTTGTCACACATTGAACCTTATGTATGAGTATGAGTGTGAATGGTTGTTTGTGTGTTGCCCTACAATGGTCTGGCGAGCTGTTCAGGGTGTACCCTGTCTTTGCACACTGTAGGCTGAAATAGGCTCCAGCCTCCCCGTGACCCTAGTAGGATTAAGTGGTTTGGCAAATGAGTGAGAGAGAGTGTATACAACAGTCCAGTCTGTACAGTGACACAACTTCAACAACCTAAATTCACCTCTTAATGGTTTGCTAGCCAGTCATGGCAAAGCCATGCTTACCGTATGTCCGTACTGCCGTAAATATGTTATATGAATTCTTCACTGAATTCTGCTTTTCTCTACAGTGTATTTATTTTGAAGTAAACTATTGTCAAGTAGACAAATTTAGGTAGTTTTGCAAAACGTAGACACACTAGTATGAGTTGTCAGTTTGACCTTGATGTAATTATTGGACCTTATATATGTTTCCTTTTAACAGACAGTGAAAGCCTGTATGTTGTCCTGGGCTTGCCTGAAGGCATTTCTGTGTGAAGTTAACATGTTCTTCCTGTGCTTATGTGGGTTTCCTCCATGGACTCTAGTTTCCTTCCACAGTCTAAAGATATGCACATGAGGCTTATTAACTGTTTCTGACTGCCCTTAGCTGGGAACGTAAGTGTGAATTTGTGTGTGTGTGTGTGTGTGTGTGTGCTTGCCCTTCCCTATGCCTAAGGCCCTAAGTCGGCTGAGATGGGCTCTTACTTTCCCTCGGCGCTAGTAAGATAAAGCGACTAATGAAGGATGAATAAATAAAATAAAAAAAATAACACTACATCTTTTCACACCAAAGATTCATGTGTTTACAATGGAAACATTTCAATTTTATGTCACTTTACTTCACTTTGCTACCTCTTTTCTCCTTCACTCTTTCCACTTCTCTGGAGGATAAATTGATGAAATGGAAGTTCTATTTTTCAGACTTTGTTTTGCTAAATGGGTCAGATTAGTTTGTTGGCAGCACTCGAGTAAAGTGACAGCCACATGAATTTGCATACCGGCCCTGGAATCATGCTGTTGGAAGCACGATGAGACAAAAGAGCTATGATTACGCATGAAATCACGTTTAATTTGCATGTATTGCTAATTTCTGGTCTGTATTATGTAAGCAAATACGAGGGGCTTTGAGCCGTAATTGGTATCAAATCATGTCTTTGTAACCGCCGGATGAGGGGCTGGATAAAAATATCAGCGGGAGGAGTCAGATCTGCCAGAAGAGGCTTGTCAGTCTCAGCACTCTGCTTTGTTTTGTTCCCTACAGGCTAGAGAACAGGCTTCTCCTATTTTTTTCCAGACTAATTGGAAACACAAACAAAAATGTCCTATAGCAACTGACCAGCAGCGACATCTGAAGCAGTGGAAATTGACAAGAGCTTTTAGCGTGTTTCCACATGTGGCAAATTACGCACAGTCCATCACGTATTTCCACTACCACATGAGCTATGCCAGACCTAAGTACAGCTTTATTGGGTTCCCACTACTGCCCAGGGACGATTCAAGCCCAGACATACAAGTAAGGTTTAAACTGGTGTACAGCATCGATCGGGCAAGCACCATTTCACAGATTAATATTAAGCTGTCACAGATATCTCTGCTGACACAATTTATGTCTGGTCACAACATGCCAGCGTTTCTTTTAAAACATTCTTACATTTATATTCTCGCCTTCCTGTCACATGCAGCCATCTCCAGCCAATCATGCACGTCTGTGGGCTTATTTGTCCAAAATGGTCAAATAAGAGTTCCCTCTGAGTGTCTTGGGCCACCTCTGAATGCACATACGCGCCAGTTCTTGAACTTACGGAGGGGCAGCATCATGTGTCATTGGTGGTGTTTGTATGTGATAGGGAGGAAGTACTTGGCTGTAACTAAATTAAGTGTAGAAAAACAAGGGATTAAACAAGCTTAAAAACTTGATCTATTTGTAATTTAGCCAAGGTAGCTTGTAACTAAACTATAAAACCAATAATGGATCACGATTAGCTTAACAGTTAGTTTGGGTTAACTAGCTCAGCTGGTGTTATTAGCTTGTAATATAATTATTACTATTACTTATAACAGTTTTTCTATTTTTTTTTTATTTTTTTTTAGAAATACTATACATATTATCCTTTGACATAAATTACAGTGAAACCATGTAGCTAAATCTTTAGATCAATGTCTAATGGATTAAAGAGATAAATCCTGCCTTCCGCATTGACACTGCCTTACGCCCTCGCTGGCCTGATCTAGCCATTTGCTAAACACTGTGTCAAAATCTTCGGGTTTCTAGCCTTAAAGTATCAGTCGAGTTCAGAAGTGGCAGTAGAAACAATAATGGCCTTTGCTTACCCTAACTTGCGCTGGCTGTGGCACACAGTGAAAAACTGGAAAACAGTGTCTAAAATTCAGTGTCACAAAATTTGCTGTCAACATCCGGGGCACCAAGGATAAGCAATCGAACAAAGATCCAGCCATTCATTTACACATTGGCACCATTTTGAACAGTGGATCTTTGTTTGATTGCTTATCCTTGGTGCCCTGGATGCTGACAGTGAATTTTGTGACACTGAATTTGGCCTGTCCAATGTGTGGCACTAAAAAAATAGACTTTGAAATTTTAACGCTTGCATTTTTAGTCCCGAATCTGTGAACATTGAAACATATAAAAACAAAATGGACTGATTAAAAATATGAGGTTCTGAGTTCATAGGCAAAAAATTCAGATAATTTATTTTGGTGCAAAAAATATTCAGTGCTAGTAATTCAAAGGCTTTTAAATTAAAAAATCTGATGAGACAGATTTGCTTCCATATGAAAGCCAAGGTCAGTAGCAGTGATACAACAAGTAGCGAAACTAGCAGCTATATTGTTTATGTTGTTAAATAAAATAAGCAACTAGTGTTTAGGGTATCAGCTAAATTTATTAAGTTCATCTTTTATGCAGTCAAGTAAAGCTATCATATAATATTTATGTCATCAACTTAAACTTTAAACGATATTGTCTATGCTATCAGCTAAAACTATGAACTAAAACTATGAACAGTGAATGTCAGTTCTGATTGGTCAGAAGGAGTTGATTATTTTCTACAGCATGTACGGTAGAGTTTGAAAGGAATGCGCTCAGTTTCTCAGTTATTATACTTGTATCCGTTTTTGTTTTAGCGCTAAACTCTTTAGCTACGTCTAGTGATATAAATAAAGTTCCAAACATATGATATCATTGGAAAATTGTGAAATACATGTATTCCCAAGAGGATTTGTGGTATTTATATTTAATACTGTGGTACACAATTGTGTTAATGTGTAATCACACTCTTGTTTGTTATGGATGGTTCACACACCAATGTTTCCTCGAAGTGTGTCAGATGTGTGAGAGCTAAAGTTGGTTTGGCTTGAATGCTGTGTGTGAGGGTAGAAATGCTTCTTTCTCTCTCTCTCTCTCTCTAGCTCGTTCTTCCTCTCTGTCATACCTTGTTTAGATGACCTCAATTAAATTTTGAGTGCCTTCCAAAGAAGTTAAAAGTCAAGGTGGACTTGCTCTTTGTGTGTGTGTGTGTGTGTATGTTTGTGTGTTTGTATGTGTGTGTGTGTGTGTGTGTGTGTGCATTTGCTTTTCGTGGTGTTAGTTTTGGATGAAAATCTTTCTGAAGCAGTGTATGGAGGTAAAGGCTGCTGAAGAAAGAATGCCAGAGACAAAGGGAGATGAAAAAAAAAATAAAAGAAAAGGAACTTGCCAAACTTTGCCGGCCTGACCACTGCCAACACACCCTCTATCCTGACACACACACTGGACTGCGGCTACTGGAAGCCCAGGGGTGCGGTACTGTGTCTCATATGAATAAGATAGTGTTGATTGATTTATTACAATACCATCTGGCCAGTTCTATCCAACATTAATATACTTTAGATCCAATGTCACTTGAATTCCCATATAAATGATGAACAACATGTGGTGGTCTGGGAAAAGCCATCAAATATTGCTCTTTGTGATAATTAACAACAGCAACAGCAAAAACAACAAAACGTCTGACTTGTCTTTCTGTCTAGATCATATATTTTGACCAAATTTGTGTGAAAATTTTCAATTTGTGAATAATATGGGCACCCAAACAGCAGACGTCTGCCAAGGCCAAATGCCATACCTTGCAATGTTATTAAAAGGGAAGTCAGTTCGTGGATCTGCCCTGAGGCTAAGATCTGCTCCAAAATTGATCAGGGTCTTACTTGGCCCATGCTTCACCCTTCCACCAAGTTTCATAAAAATCGGATCAGTAGGTTTTGTGCACCTTATCCATCGTATCATGGTGGAGGGGTTTGCATGTCCTTATGATCCTGGGAGCTATGTTGTTGGGTGCATTATGCCCTTGTTAGGGTCACCCAAGGCAAACAGGTCCTAGGTGAAGGTCCAGAATAAGTGCGGTTCAGAAGACCTCTATGAGCAGTTTTATTTCAAGGACACAGTTTCCCTTGTCGGGGCAGTAGTGGCCCAGTGGTAGGGTGCTGGATTACTGATCTGAAGGTCAGGGGTTCAAGCCCCACTATCAGCAGGTTGTCACTGCTGTCCCCCCAGTGACGCTAACTGGGTTATCAAATGCTGGCCATATTTCTAACTGTCTATGGTGAGACCAAAGACCAAAGAACCATTGCTGATTTTCATCAAGAGTAGCTGCATAGCCGTCAGCGTGTTTCTGCCCTGCGATGGCCTGGTGAG
>JAQMYF010000011.1:12885031-12899017 GCA_030014195.1 Neosilurus mollespiculum | reverse complement strand
GGGACGTTCTAAATTAACCCCCCCCCCCCCCAAATAAATAAACAAACAAACAAACAAACAAACAAACAAACAAATAAATAAATATGTATGTAAGTATGTATGTATGTATGTAAACAAACAAACAAACAAATGGCATAACTTTCTTCTTATTCTTATTCTTTTGTTATATATAATAACATCCACGATTTAAAAAAAGCATTTATATAAAAAGGAATAATATCAATCAATTTCTGGATTTATAAATAACTAGCTAACAATATTCTCATTCACATATAATAAAAGCTAGCTACAGCAGTACAATTAAGCCTGTAAGAAATATTAATTCGTGTATTATTATGTGAAAGATGAAACACAACTTGTCAGTAAATATACTTAACTAAATAGTGTTTGCTGTAGTTTACTTTTCCACTGTGTTCCAACACCGGAGTCCCTCTCCACTTACCATTTAGCCAAGCCAAATAGAGCTCTAGTGTAGCCTTTTAATTCAACCCCTGGGTGTTAATATCAGAGCTGATATCTGGGCTTGGATTACATGCTTGCTGTACTGACTGGAGAATCTTCAGTGTAGAAGAAGAACTTCACCCCTCTACCATTTTATTATTCTTTTTCTCACTCCCCTCAGGACATGTTGTAAAGGTCGTGTCGCTTGTCTAGATCAGTGATCAATCCGGTGGTCACAGGTCAGCGGAGAGGACCTAAACCTTGACTCAGTCGACGTTTGCAGATTCTTTGATGTGCGTGTCATTTCCAGCACTCAAGGAAGTGACATTTTTTCCCCCAGACACTTAAATACTGATTGATTCAAGACAATGTAGTGTATATACATAGCACATAAGTTAAGTATAACTGCAAAATACCTTCACTGATATTTATACAGGGTGGCACGGTGGTGCAGTGGTTAGCACGTCCGTCTTACAGCTAGAAGGTCCTGGGTCCAAGTCCCAGGCTCGGCGAGGGCGTTTCTGTGTTGAGTTTGAATGTTTTCCCAGTGCTTTGTGTGGGTTTCCTCTGAGTACTCTGGTTTTCTCCCACAGACCAAAGACATGTACATTTGGTTTATTCACAGTTCCAAATTGCACGTAAGTGTGGATGTGAGTGGGAATGGTTGTGTGTTGGCCCTGCGATGGTCTGACTTGCTGTTCGGAGTGTATCCCACCTTCACCCAGATTCGGCTGAGATAGGCTTCAGCCTCACCATGACCCTAATAGGATTAAGCAGTTCAACAAATGATTGAGTGAGGGATTTTCATACAGTTTTACACACACACACACACACACACACACACACACACACACACATACTATATATATATATATATATATATATATATATATAAAATAATAAAGTTGGAATCTGACCTCAGGAATTTGCACCTATTGAAACTCTTTTTATTTAATTAAAAATTTGTATCGATATATCAATTTATTTATTTCTGCTAAACACTTAATTGAGACGTGTCACTAGTAGTGGTTAGCATGTCAGCCTGACAGCAAGATGGTCCTGACTTAAAGCCACGAGCATGGCGAGGGTATTTTATTGTGAAGTTTGTATGCTCTCCCAGTTCTTGCCTGGGTCTCCTCCGGGTACTCCCACAGTCCAAAAACATGCACAATGGCCTAAATGGATATGCTCGATTGCCTCTTGGTGTAGCTGTACCCTGCCTTTGTCCAGAGTCGGCTGGGATGGGCTCCAGCCTAAGGGATAAAGCAATTTGGAACATGCAATGAAATTAAACTACTAAGGTGA
The DNA here is from genome assembly GCA_030014195.1 of Neosilurus mollespiculum. Classification (NCBI taxonomy): domain Eukaryota; kingdom Metazoa; phylum Chordata; class Actinopteri; order Siluriformes; family Plotosidae; genus Neosilurus; species Neosilurus mollespiculum. Next base: position 12,897,271 of record JAQMYF010000011.1, on the reverse strand, counting down.
TACATTCATTATTGTATTTTGAAAGTATTTAATGGAGTTGAACTGAGCGAGGTGTACATCTACAATCCCTTTTATTTATTGATTGATTGATTGATTGATTGATTGAGTAATTGATTGATTGCTGTTTGCACTTTTAAACTTTGAATGAGTCCCCTACAGTGGTGCAGTAATACTTTCTTTTTTCTTTTTAAATGTATGTATGTATGTATTTATTTATTTATGTGCTTTCTTGTGAACCTTGGACGAGGCAGCTGTTTAAAAATGATTCAGCACCCCTGTTAAGCGATATCCATTTCTTCACATGAAGGAAAAAAACCTCAATTGCTTAACCTGTTCTAATTTTCCACATCTAACGTGTTTATGAAGACCACTGTAGCTCTCTTTTTTAGGGTATGTGCTTTGTATGCTTGTTGGTTAGTAGGATTATTCAAAAGATTTTTGGACAAATTTGTATCAAATTTGTACCAGAGGTGGAGTTTTGGATCAAAATCACTCTATTAGATCTTGGAGATAATCCAGGTCAAATTCTGTATCCGGGAATTGTTTAAAGGTTTTTTTTACATTGGGAGATTGGAGGATTTTTGCCATTTTGGTTCACATGGGGATTGCTAGGCTTGGTGAAGGTTTGCGGTCTCCGAGTGTTCTTGTTTTGTCTTTGAAGCTTAAAATTAGCTGTGGTTGAAGTGATAGCCAAAAAGTTGCATTTAAAATGCTTTGGGTTTTAAAACGAAGCCTTAAATTTCAAAAAGACTTTTTCTTTCCCCCAGCCAGGCAAGCAGCTGCAAGCTAAGGTTGTTATCGAGTTTTCAGCATCTGTGAACATTATTTTCTTTCAGTGTTGCATATTGATTCATAACAAACTGTAGATGTTTACACCATGAAAGAAGAACTTGTGCCAATTGATTGGTGAAAATTAACACAGGGAGGAGAAACAAGAAGTTCTGAAGTTACATCAGTCTGACTTTTTTTTCCTACCCACATTCATGCTACACTGAGCTTGTTGTCAATTTAGTGCAGTTTTTAATTGTAATTGCAACTTTATCTGCCGAGAGGCAATTTGTATGTGTGAGTGCTTTGCTGAAGGTGATGCTTAAGCATCTGGTGAAACAGAGAGACGTTAATGCCGTCTTTAAGAGTTTTACTCCAGTGATTAATGCTGTGCCACTGGGAGCTGTGAGAATATATACAGCATAGTCTGTGAATATCGATATGTATGTGTGGGTGGATTATGTTCATGGGTGGCATGGTGGAGTAGTCGTAAGTGCATCGGCCTCACAGCAAGAAGGTTCTGGTTTTGAGTTCCTGTGTAGAGTTTGCATGTGCTCCCTGTGCTTGTGTGGGTTTCCTCAGTGTACTTTGGTTTCTTCCCACAATCCAAAGACATGCACATTAGGCTAAATGGCTGTTCCAAATTGTCCCTAGGTGTGTAAGTGTGTTGGTATAATAATGGTCTGACAAGCTGCTCAGGGTGTACCCCGCTTTCACCAAGTGTCAGCTGAGATAGTCTCTAGCCTCCCTGCAACTCTAATAGGATTAAGCGTTTCGGCAAATGAGATAGTGAGTGAGTGAGGATAGTTTGTGTGTGTGTGTGTGTGTGTGTGTGTGTAAAATAAAATGATTTTCGGTGCTTGTAGCCACAGATGAGAATGAATAGTTTGTGCAGCGTGTGGGAAATTAGACTGCTCAGATAGATGTACACTGTAATACTAACGGACTGAGACAATCAAACAGATGCACACAGTGTGCGTTCACACACACACATTAGCATCAAGATTTATTCATTGTACGCAGTTTCAAAAAAATAAAAATAAAAAAAGCATCGTCGTGAATAATATATTAACTCCTCAAAGTTTGAAAATGTTTTCAATCATGTCGTCGCCGACTGCCGTATTGTCTCATTCTTCAGTCTGTGACTGTCAAATAACACACAGCACCAGTAACAAACAAATATTAAGTGTAGTAATAGCTATAATGGAGTCACTTAGAGGGGAAGGGCACTAGTTTTTAAGATATAAATATATGTCACTTTTAACAAAGATAAGTTTAAAAGCTGAAGTGCTTTGCTAGGTTGTTCGATTAAGGTTCTGAGGTAAAGAGATACAGAGGTGCTAATATTATTATTATTTTTTTTATATATATATATATATATATATATATATATATATATATATTGCTAATAATGCAAGCTACATGGTTAGCATAACCTAATCTGACAGAATATTTATACTCACTCAGTCACTCATTTGCTGAACTGTGCTAATCGTACTAGGGTTGCGGGGAAGGCTGTCCCTATCTCTGCCAACACTGGGTGAAGGCTGGGTACACCCTGAACAGCTTGCCAGACCATCACTGGGCCATCACACACAACCACTCACGTGTACACCTAGGGGTAATTTGGAACAGCCAATTATGTGCCAAATGTGCATGTCTTTGGACTGTGGGAGGAAACCAGAGTACCTGCAGGAAACCGATGCAAGCACAAGGAGAACATGCAAACGCCACACAGAAACCCAAGACTCAAACTTTCTTGCTGTGAGACAGACATGCTAACCACTACGCACCGTGCCGCCAGGAAATTTGCAGTCACGCATAAATGCCAATGCTTCACATTGCTAATATTCAGTGCTAATATAAACCTGGCAGTCAGTATTTCTGACAGGATTTGTAAGTTGTTAATAATTATTTTGCATTTTCACAGTTGATGTTGTCTACATGATTGATATAAGCAAACCTGAGCACATTTCTGACAGCATTTGTAAATTATATTTATAAATGCTAATACTTTCCACTGTTAACAGCTACTCCGAATATGAACAAAACAAAGATGATTTCTGACTTTTTAGGTCATGTTCCAAACTGCCTGTAATTTTCACTGATGATGTTAGATAGATGATTATGATGGTTAAGCAAGATTTCTGACAGAAAGTGTAAGTAATATTCATAAACTATCTGGATATTGAAACAAATGTACATGTATCATATACAGTATGTGTAATTAAGTGTAAAAATACTACATGTAGTACATTTTACATCAGATACTACAAGTTTATGCAAACAGTAATTATGTACTTTCTTACCAAATCACATTAGTAAATTGTCTGTAGACCTATTATATAGAGAGCATTTATGTACATGTATTATAGTTGTAATCTGAATGGCCTATTATACAGAGAAATTTTGTATATGTATGTATTTGTAAATTTATGTTCCATATTTCTAAATTTCTTTGTAGACTATATAGAGAGGAAGTAATTTATATCTGTGAATATTCTATATTATCTTAAAAACTAAATAAAGTAATTATTTGGTCAGTATGTATGTATTAACCATTCTTTATACTTTGTTTTGCTAAACTTAAATTCAAAGCACTAAATATATTTAACTTAAACTGGTTTTTATTATTTTTTATTAATATAGGCTTAAACTATATTTGATTCATCTTTTAAACTACGTTAGATGTGTTGTGGTTAAGAATGGGTTTGCAAGATATTCTCAATATAAAAAAACTTTTATTACAGTGCTATATATGTATATATATATATGTATATATAAAATCCTGAGTCGATTTTCTGTAGAACAGTGCTCAATACGTCGAAGTAGAGCAGGATATATGGTATGTGTGAAAAATAAAAGGACTACAGTTTTATCCCGACAAGCCTGTTTCGTGGTAATCTTGTAGCCTTTTTATTTTTCCCACATACCATATATATATATATATATATATATAGTCCTAAGTGTATATATAAGAGTTAATTACTTCTTACAGCTTAAAATTTCTCATAAGAAGCAAGACAGTAAAATATTACATAATTCAATTATCAAGTGTTTATAAAAAGATCCATCTTGACTACTTTTCTTAGTATCATGCTTATGGCGCGCTCCACATAATAGGCATGGTTGTCATGTTTTTGGACTAGTAATATGGCAGCCGGCCTGGGTCGGCTGGCTTCACTTCTGAGCGGGCTGATAGGATGAGTGCTTCCAGTAATTTTTAGATCAGTGTTTCCAACCCACTCTTCTTCCGTTCCACTCTGTAGCCACCAGGCTTGTAATTTCCAATGTCAACAGTAGTTGCTGGCTTGGTGAATTGGTGCAGTAGCTTTATTCTGACAGTGTAGTGGTCATTATTACAGTAAAAGTCACTAAACAGGTTTAAAATATAATGCATACCCACCTGAAGGCTAGATCCCTTGTACATTAGGCTCCTGGAACATTTATGTAAAGGGCCATTACTGAGGTATATAACAGCACCTAGAATACCATTGTAGGGTACATTTAGCACTGTTTCTACCCTAGTTTTCTGTAATAATAGTAATATAAACCTGTCTCTGTGTTTGTGTGTGCAGCGTTTAGCCGTGCTCCAGTTCCCATGGCTGTGGTTCGGCGAGAATTATCATGCGAGAGTTACCCCATCGAGCTGCGCTGTCCCGGCACTGACGTCATCATGATCGAGAGCGCCAACTACGGACGCACAGATGACAAGATCTGTGACGCCGATCCTGCGCAGATGGAGAACACACGTTGCTACCTTCCGGATGCTTACAAGATCATGAGCCAGAGGTATACATCACATTATACATCAGAACTCTGAAAGAAATGTGTAAATAGCTTGGAAATTTTGTGGAGCCTCCAGATGACATTGTTGGTTTTCAGAGTCTCTTTGCAAACTGCTACAGAAGTGCTGATCTCTTTGACTATTTACCCAATATGGATTCAAGTATAGCCACTATTTATCTACTTATATTCTGCCCACTGTCTACACTTTTGCTGTACAAATCATTGGGATGACATGTCGAACACGGGGGGGAGAAAAAACCCATAAATCCCACATTTTAAACCATTTGTCAAACTGCATCTGATGTTCGGATCGTGTACTTGCTCTGTTGCACTGGGGAACTTGTGGAAGTGGCTTAATGAAATGATGAGGATCTGGTTGCATGGGTCAGTTGTTTTCACGGGTGAGATATTTTGTGCTGAGCAACTTTGGCAAGCTATGAGAGTTCATGATGATGCTAAAGACTGATCATGGACGAACGTAGTACTGTGCAAAAAACTTGAACACCTTTTTTAAAGCATAAACTGCGATAAAAAAAAAAAAAGATTTATCTATTAGCAAGTCAGGACAAAAAAACATTTTAGATTGCCATTTTAGATTTCCAGCACAAAATTAAATGCTACCGGAAAAAAAATGTCAATAAGGAAAGCAGCATATTACATAAGTGACTACTTTTCAGGCAAAAACACAATGCAGGTTTTACAGCCAGCATGACCATGAAAACCTACAGGGAAACTGTTGCTGGTTCTGCAAGATACTCAGTAAAACCTACAGCTCAATATCTTCTAAAATTGTACAAACTTTACTTGACACTATTATATATATTTAAACCAAATGGTCATTACAACAAATATTGACTTAGAATTTTTTTACTCAGAAACATTTAGTTTAATTATTTATAAGTAAATATTAGGCATTTTTACTCTACATGAGCCTAGAACCTTTTGCACAATACTTTTTATACATACTAAAATATTTTTTCATAGTACATTTATTCTCATATGCTCAGAAGTCATACTGAATATCATATGAATGCTGATAATCTTCATTTTAATAGCCAACCTTCTAACTAAGCAGGTATTATAAATAATACAATATTTTATATTATATATAATATATGCCAATAATCATAACCGCTCACAGTCAGTACTTGCCAACAGTCAGGGCAGTGGTGGCTCATTGGTTAAGGCTCTGGCTTGAAGGTCATGGGTTCAAGCCCCCAGTTCTACCAAGCTGCCACTGTAGGGTTCGTAAGGCCAGTAACGTTGTGGGATGGAGCTGAACTCTCTGACGGTAGTGTCGGAAAGGCGAATGTTGTCCAGAATAAAGACAATACTGAGCGATACCTCCCACCGGCTTCACAACTTGCTGATCAGTCACAGGAGCACGTTCAGTGAGAGACTGAAGACAGGAAATCATTCCTACCTGTGGCCATTGAACCGAACAACTCCTCCATATAGCAACAACATCCACTGTTATACACTTGCATTTTGCTCTACATTTACATTCTACTGATTATTGTATTGATAATAATGTACATTTTACTCACTGACACGTTTCATTCTGCATCTGTTTATATAGATATTAGTACCTTCAAATTTTAAACTTATATATATATATATATACTGTATATATATATATATATATATATATATATATATATATATATATATATGTATATGTAAGTCTAAAATCAACAAAGTATTCTGTTTCTGATTGAGGAAAGGATATCACATTGATAAATATCTCAAATATCATTTTTAAATGCTAATATGACCTAGGTGTTTAATATGAGGTAATATTAGCTATTAGAAACACACATACCTAAAGGTTCTTTGGTTCCTCACAGGGCAACACGTATTTATGGTAACTCACTCACTCACTCGTTCATATGTGGAACCGCTTACTCATACTAGGGTTTCAGGGAGACTGGAGCCGACACCAGACGAAAACAGGGCAAACACACACACACACACACACACACACACACACACTCACACACACACACACAACCCTTCACACTCAAAATCACACTTAGGATCAGCCAATTAGCCTAATGTGCATGTCTTTGGACTGTGGGAGGAAACAGGAGTACCCAGAGGAAACCCACGCAAGCAAGGGGGGAATATGCAAACTTCACACTGAAATGCCCAAGCCCAAGACTTAAAGACTTATAGCCAGGATCGTCTTGGTTTGAGGCAGACATACTAACGACTACACCATTGTGCCGCCCTTCTATGTTAACTGGCAAATAAAGTTTCTTATGGTTCACCACAATGTTGTAACAAGTGACAAGTAACAAGAATGCAGATTGTTGGCGTTGCTCTGTACAGCACTGTCCAGCTGCTTAAACAGACACTTGGTTACGGATGCAGGTTAGAGAGACTGTGTGTGTGTGTGTGTGTGTGTGTGTGTGTGTGCGTATGTGTTTTGAAATAATTGATCCTTTGTGTGTTCCACTGCTGCACAAACACTTCCATAAAAAACCCACCCGGAAGAGTCAAACCCTGCAAACACAGCAACAAAAACACCACCACAGCCATCAAGTAGCGCTAACAACAAATATCCTGTTCTGCTTCCCAAACCGAAGCAAGAGACTATTATACAAGCCCTAAACTCCTACTGCATTATTGATATGTAGTTAAGTACTGGGTCCAATGCCTTGACTGCAGAGTGAGCAGAATATCTTAAGGAATTTTTTTTCCTTTTTTTGTGAACATGGCTCACCATGTTGCTTCATTAGCATGTGAGGGAATGAAAAGCAGACGAAACGCCCTGCGAGATCGGCTAACGGCGCCCCCGGACTCGAACGCCTGCCACAGCTGTTGCTAGGATCCTTCTCACCGTGTAAGCCTATTAGAGAGAAGACAAGGAAGGAACTATCCAAACACACACACAGGCACACACATACACACGCAGAAAGAAAAGCATTTTAAAGGAGCTCCTGTGGGTTGGTAAAGCTGAGCTTTCCAGTTGTGAATAGCTAAGGAGAGATCTTCTGTCAGACATTGTCTGGCTCAAAAAAAAAACAAAAAAAAGGAACATACGCATGTGGGTAGAGACACGTGCCACATTCGACATTCTTTAAATCACACTTCTTTTCTCTTGTCTAGTCATTTGTGTAATGTTTACCGTCAAACAGATCTTAGGTTGACATTACAGAACCAGGAGCTAATGCTTAGCAGGACTTTAAACCAGGACACACCCCCCCCCCCCCCCCCCCTGACCCATATAAACTAATGTGATGGTGTCTTTTTTTCTAAAACATGAATTGGATGGACTTGCTTTCTGATAGCTCTGCTCGAAAGCACGGCTCTTCCTGGTGTGGATTTCAACTCCTCTGGGATCTTGGTTGGTTTTCTGGGCCGTAGGCCACCTGTCCGCACACACTGGCTATGCTTGAGTTATCTCAACTCTCCTGGCAACTCATACAAAGCACACACACACACACACACACACTCTCACAAATCCAGTACCACAAAGCTATCCGGAGGTGCTAATATCAAAGGGTAGTGCTTATGTGAAGTGAAGGCCGTCAGCAGCTCTGAGGACCCACGCCTGTCAATACTGATTTAACACTCCAACATGATGTCTTAAGTACATGGGATTTTCAGCATGTCTGCACTAAACAAGCAGATATAATACACATATCAAATACTACTGCAACTGCTACTACCAATAATCATCATCATCATCATCATAATAATAATAGTAATAATGATAGTAATGTAATGACTCTGGTTAGCACTGTCACCTTGCTGCAATGGCGTCTGGGTTTGAATCTTAGCCAAGGGTCTTTCTGTGTAGAGCTTGCACAAAACAACAACAAAAAAAAAGGTTTCTACAGTTTCCTCACATAGTCCAAAGGCATGCACATTAGGTAAGCTTACTACTCTCAGATGCCCACTGGTGTGAATGTGTGATGGTGTGAATGGTTTTTTGTGTCTGTGTTAGCCCTGCAATAGCCTGGGTGCTCAGGGTATACCCCATCTCTTGCCTGAAGTCAGTTGGGATTGGCTCCAGCTACCCCCATGACCTTGACGGATTAATGGTATAGAAAATGGATGGGTAGATATTAACTAGAGATACATTTCCACAAGAAAATTCGACTGTAATTGGGCTTAAAAAGATAAGTGTGGTTTATGACAGATGGATGTCTGTGTCTGGTGACTCGGTTTGATCTACAAACAGTTTGATGGCTCTTTGACGAAGTATAACTGAGCAGGAACGCTTTGATTCAAAAAATGTATTCATTTGAATGGGATCAAAAATGAATTGAAGTCATTGGGGGGAAAAACCCCCGAATGGATGAAAAGCGAGAAAAACACAAGTGCAGGTCATAGTGAATTTCACAGATATGCTGTGTGAGTTGCCCTGAGGTGTCACATGAAGTTTGGTGGCTTTCCGACGAAGGCTTTAATTCCAAAATTGCATTCATTTAAATGGGCTAGAAAACGAGTACGTCTTTCCAAAAGCTGGTTTGTGAGTTTTGGAAACACATCTTGAAAACTGTCAGAGAAGACACGGGACACAAAAGTGGCCTGATGAATAACAAATCAACACACACCACAGTTCGCACTCAATCTCATACCTAGGGGCAATTTGGAACAGCCGTTTAGCCTAATGTGCATGTCTTTTGGGGCAGTGGTGGCTCTGGGTTGCTAATCCGAACGTTGGGGGTTTAAACCACAGGACCACCAAGTTGACACTGTTGGGCCTTTGAGCAAGTTCCATAACCCTCAAGGCCCTTAACCCTCAAATGCTAAGTCACTCTGGATAATGGTGTGTGCCAGATAGCATAAATGTCTTTGGACTGTGGGAGGAAACTGGAATACCTGGAGGAAACCCATGCAATCAGAGGGAGAACATGCAAACTCCACACAGCTGAGCCTGGGACTCGAACCCTGCTTCTTGCTGTGAGGGGTACATACTAATCACTTCACCACTGTGCTGACCATAATAATAATAATAATAATAATAATAATAATAATAATAATAATAATAACCTAACAATTAATACTGGTATCATTTAAGTAAAATAAAGTAATTAGTTTGCATTTGTATATTTAAGTGTTCAGTTTGATGAGTTAGGGAGCAGCATGTACAAACTTTACTGCCAAGATATTCTCATAGATGATGAGCCTGTTGGTTTGGCCTGCTCTCTCTTACAGCTGTTTAAAATGTCATGGGATGTTTCCTCACAGCTGGGGATTTGTGTGTGCTTGTGCGTGTGCGTATGCGTGTGCGTGTGCCTGTGCGTGTGTGTGTGTGTGTGTGTGTGTGTGTGTGTGTGTGTGTGTGTGTGTGTGTGTGTGTGTGTCAGATACGATTTAAGGTGTAGGGGAAACTATTCTGTCCATGAATCAATGTGAAAATAGTTTCCAGGCTCCGTTTTGCAGCAGGGATGGTGAAATCCTTAGCTCCTTGCTGCGAAAAGACTGGAAAAGTGTCAGACATAAAGTTTATTTTTTTTCTTTTTGTCTTGGAGCATTTGTCAGTTCTCTTCACAGCATGAAATAAAATAGATGTATTTTTATTTCACCCATGAATATCTTGGCACCACCAGCATCATTTTCTGAGGTAACCTTAGCATATAGGTCACTAATTGACTGTAGCCAACGTGTCAGCTCCCGTCTACTAGGTGTTCAGCGCAGTGTTCGGAGAGTGTCGAAGGACCACCCGCTCGTGTCCAGATCTTTAATTGAGGGCAGCTCCCTAGGTTGTCAGAATCATCGGGCAACATTTGCTCCTTAAATGCGTTCATATTCCATAGGTACATTTGAAACGCAAGACAGTTTGAGAGCAGCTTTGTACATATTCTTCTAAATTTCATAATTCTGTTGAAACATCATGGATCAAACTGCTGTTCCAAGCAGAGACTTACATTATAAAGTCTGATATCTTTGGCACACTTTCCTGGCCACAAGTTTCAGAATCTTGAAGGACGTAATCTGATTATTCTCTTCACCCCCACGTATCTCTACACGTCGGCAACACCATGACCCAATAAGCGTACTGGAGAAAACGACTCAAAATTATTCATGAATCCCATCTAAAGAATTTTGTGAAGCACATCATAATGACAAAATTACAGAAAAGGTTTGTCTTCTGAGCCCTCTTTCTATGAAAGGAGGCCATTTTTGGCTGCGTTGATTGAACGAAACCAAACTCACTTGACTTCCACGGGCAGTATAGTGGTTAGCACATCCGGCTCACAGCAAGAAGGTCCTGGGTTTGAATCCGGTGCTCAGCTAGGGCGTTTCTGCGTGGAGTTTGCCCTTGCTTGCGTGGTTTTCCTCCGAGTAATCCGGTTTCCTAATCCAGTGCAGTCCATAGCCATGCACATTAGGCTAAACCGGCTGTTCCAAATCGCCCCTAGGTGTGAATGTAAGTGTGAATGGTTGTATGTGTGTATATTTTGTTTTAAAAGAAATGACTGACAGTATATAAAATCCATCGCATTTTATTTCACCATAGCTTCACTGAAGTAGATTTAAGTTATTATTATTATTATTATTAATATTATTATTCAGGATGCCATTAATATCCATTTAAGCTTAAAATTGGAAAGCAGATTAATTTTCTTCAGTGTATTTCTTATGAGAGAAAAAGCCTGGTGCAGTTGTAGCTAGTTTTTACACTTACCATGACAGTACTAGTTTCTTAGCTAGTTATGTTATCCTGGATAATGAACATACACTATTTATGGACCAATCAGTGCTATTACACAAACATTAGTCTTCATGGTATATCATTTACACATGAATTTTTCCCCATGAGGTGCTACAGTGATACAAGAGACACAAAACTTCTCTACACTTTAAATCACTTTTTTTTTCAGTTAAAACTTTAGTCAGATTGAATGTAAATGAAAAAAAAAATGGAAAAACCAATTCCCTGAATGGAAAAGGACCCAGGATGTGAACAAGACACATATTTGCCTTCGGTAGCGTTTCGTTTCAGTTTGTCCTGATTTTATCTTGATGAATGTTTTCTTAGTAAAAAAGTTCCATCTTTTGGACTTATGGACCAAGTAGGAAACACACTTTTCTGGCCAGAATCATAAAGGTGGCAGTGTGATTGTTTTCTGCACCTCTGCAGTACAGGCTGGACAGTGGTCCTAGGTTAATAAAATGAACTAACATGTGTCGTCCTTCAACACATGCTAATGTTAAAATGTATTTATTCATTTTAATTGGATGTTAGGTTAGATATATTGGCCAACCAATGCTATCGATGACCAGCACCAGTGCTATGGATGACCCACCAACCAAATAATATGATGTACAGTTGTCCTGTGGTGCTCTTTTTCCATTTTTAATAATAAATACAGTCTCTTTGTGTATAACAACAGATGAGCCAAATCTGATAAAAAGGCTTTTTATAATTTAATACATTTTATTTCTGGATGATTGGGTCTCACATGTTAATGTTATTGTCATGGCTAATTGCATCCTCCCTCACCTATCCATGCTGGAGTATACCACTTGAACATGATAATTGAAATCAACGTTCACGCTCAGTTTCTCTCTTCAGATTTGGAGGTCTTTAGTAGCAGTAGTTCCAAACAATATCAAAGCCGTATATCACCTACAGCAAGGCAGGATCAAACACACACTCGGAAACCCAATCATCCACCCACACACACACCCAACCACCCACCCACACACACACACACACACACA
>JAQMYF010000011.1:12859420-12876288 GCA_030014195.1 Neosilurus mollespiculum | reverse complement strand
AAAAGTTGTCTTCACAGTCGCTGAGTACAGATCTAAGCCCATATGGATCTTCATCAGCAGGAGCGAGGGGCTTCCAACATGCATCAGCTCCAGCCAGCATCAGCACACCAGGACAGGCCACAGGACTCACAGAGCAGGAGGATCAGGATCATGGACATGAAAGCATAACTAGCTAGAAAGAAAACCATATGGAGGACAAATATAAAATAATAGATAATATATAAAATTAATTTGTCTATATGACACGGGAACATGATAATCTGATTGGTTCACTACCTGGGGAATAACAGATAGTCTACCAAGCTTGAATTGGAATAGCTGACAAACATTCATGGTTTATCATGGGACTTGGAGCAGACAGGGTGATCTTTGATATGCTTTTAAAATGGAAAAATAATCCATAAAAACATAGTTTTAGTCTGCTTTCCGTATGTTTCCATGTAGTATATACTAAAAATTTAAATGACGTTAAAACATGGTGTTATCCAGCACTGTAACTCTGCTTGCAGACCATGTGGAGCTTACCTGACCTGGCTCTGTCATGGATAAAATACTGTATGTGAAAATGAACTATGAACGTTTAGATTTTTTAATTTTTTTAATTTCTTTATATATATATATTTTTTTTTATGTTCCTAGTGTAGTATAATTGAAAACAGTTATTCACCTCATGCTTGGTAGATACTGCTAAATTGGATAGTTCAATCTAGAGGACCATTCAGTGACTTCCTCCACTCTTTTGATACATAATTCTTAATAAAACCTTTATTATAGTAAAATAGTTATCTTGTTTTTTTTTTTGTTTTGTTTTGTTTTTTTAAGAGAACACGCTACCATGTTTTTACTCCCTTTTTCCTGTTTTCCCCTTTGTCCTTTTTTGTAAAAAGAAAAAAGAAAAAGAAGGCCAGTAGTCATCCACACCACATCACCACATCCACACCACATCTACACCACATCAAAACCTTACAGCTGCAGGTTTGCAGCAACAGCTGCAATATAATGTGCAGATTCTCCTCCTCGAGCAACTGGCCGAAATCCGAGACGCTCCTTATACATTTATTGGGGGATATTTTCCTCATGTTGAAATGTTTCTCGGAGAAGGACTAAGTGCACCTCTGTTTCGCTTCACTGAGTTTAAATAGCGTACACATCTGCCATCTTCCCTTTCCTGTGGCCAGCGAGTCGTCTTGTACTCGTCCGTGATCGCTCTCTGACAGCGAAGAGATGCATTTTATGTACTCTCTAATCGACTTGTTTTTATGTTTCACTGCCTTAAAGTTCAAAATAATTTTCCATGGCACTGTCGGGTATTTGATATACACTGGTTCCTGGGTCTATTAGCTTGCGGTGTATTATGAATCCTTTTATTTAGTTTTTTTGAATGAGCGGTGAAAATCGACCAAACTATGTTCTGTAATGATGTGTTGGCATTTTCCTTTGCGCTCGTATTAGGCTCTGTGGGATGTTTTTCCCATCTATTGTAGTCCTGCTTATCGACTGAACCCCACGACGCATACCTTACACCTGGGAAGCAAATAATCATAATAACACTGTGACTGCCAATTTAGTGGAATCTTTATTTCATTGCATAAAAAAAGCTATTTTTACTGTTTTTTTACCCTGTCTGTTTTGAGTACAGCGTGAAAACAGAGAAACACACACAAAAAAAAACAGTTCAGTAAGTCGTGCTCTATTTCCGTCTAATGGGCCACGGTCACATCCCGTATGTTTTCCTCAACCCAGCTCTCTGTTTTGACGAACTAAAAGGTCAAAGGAGCACAACAGTTCAGATATACGCTTCCATTACAGTCCATTTCACCCTGCGGGCTTTAATGTATACTTGTATCCACACATATCTTGTAGTAAATTCTTAAGAACATAAGGTTTCACTTAAGGCTGAAGTCACTCGCCTTATAGACTGCAAGCGTCATTTAGTGACTGTTTTTCTTTTTTCCTCCTCATCCCACCTTGTTCTTCATTCTGCTATAGAGTCATCTGCTGATGTGTGTGTGTGTGTGTGTGCATGCATGTGTGTGTGGTGTCCCTGAGCAATGAAAGAGCTCGTTGAGTCAGAGCAGGTGGTGAAAGGGACTCTGGGAGATGACGCTCTTCCTCACATAACCCCCTTCTTCACATTCACACACACACGAACACACATATATGCACACACACACGTTAACAACTCTCTCTCTCGCTCTCTCTCTCGCTCTCCAAGCTCAGGCTTTGAAAGAAATGCTGGATTTTAAATGAAATTAGACGTGAATGATTCACAAAAGACAAACTCACTATCATTGCATCTCATTTTAAGGCACGCCAGTACCTGTACCGAACGGGGCTCTCATCAACAAACCAACAAACATAAAATTCACTATTTCTGAAATGCCATGTTTGATAAATCTGCCACTGCTTTGCATTTTTTTAAAAACCCTGATTATATCCTCCATTTCCTTTTTTCCCCATCCCAGTTTCCAGTCATGCCATGTCCGTGTTCCTCTTCAGCAGATATGCCATGCCCTTTCACAAGCTCTTTATATGCTACTAGAGCAGCGCTTGATAAGTTGGGTTAGCTGATTTATTTATTGATTATTATTTTTATTTTTTTGTAGTCTGTTATAACTCAACAGGTTGACACAAACAACAAAACAGACAAAGATATCAGATATTCAGCCCCTGTCACAAACAGCATGCTAATATTTTTTCATACAAATTTAGCGGCGCTACGACAGAGCGGACTGACATAGTTTGGGTGAAGTGGATTTAAAAAGGGTTAAGTGTATGTTGTGGCGAAAATGGTCTGTAAACCAAACTGGGCAGCACGGTGGCGTAGTGGTTAGCACGCCCACCTGACAGCAAGAAAGTCCTGGATTCGAGTTCCGTGCTCGGGCGTTTCTATGTGGAGTTTGCGTG
Organism: Neosilurus mollespiculum; assembly: GCA_030014195.1. Taxonomy (NCBI): domain Eukaryota; kingdom Metazoa; phylum Chordata; class Actinopteri; order Siluriformes; family Plotosidae; genus Neosilurus; species Neosilurus mollespiculum. The sequence goes on along the minus strand of JAQMYF010000011.1, from coordinate 12,873,381 downwards.
TTCTTCCTGTGCTTGTGTGGCTTTCCTTTGGGTACTCTGGTTTCCTCCGTAGAAATTTGGTTTTCAGTGCTGACGGCAGCCTAAGATTTCCTGTTCATCAGTTATTTTCTTTTCTTCTCTCATTAACAAGCATTAATGTCCACAGAACCATCTCACAATGGATTTTGTTATTGTTGTTATGTGATCATTTAAATATAAATCCTGGAGATTGTTGCACATGAAAATCTATTGACCTGTATCTACATCATATCATATATTGCACTGTCACCACATGATTTGCTCATTGGGTAATTGCATAATTGAGCAGAAAAAGGCAAGTTGTCCATCACAGGCTATATGCTAAATGTAATTATGGTACGATTTAAGTTAACAGAATCTTTTCTAAGTAATTTACCAACATGTCTGAGGGAATTGTTGCTGTTCCCAACAGTATTATCTCATTTTCAGTGTCATTCTACCTTAACTAGTTACTTATATCATTAGCTTCAGTAATGAGCTAGCACATGCTCAGGGTCTGTTTTTTCCAGCTGCTTAGCAATAGTGTTGTCATGATTTTAACCATTTGAATAGCAAGTTAATAGTGTGGACTGAAGATTATACAACTTAAAACATCAATGTAGTATATACAGTATGTCTTTGAGAAACCATCCACCATATTTGAAATTTCCAACTAGATTAACATTTTAATATCTATCTAGCATCTAATGCTTCTTTTCTCTAAACCAAATTAGCATCCAGTATTGTGTAATATATTGTTTTGTAACTAACAGCAAATTAGATTTTTTTTAAACTAGTAAAGTAGCTCCTGAGGAGAGCCCTATAGGCATGGAACATGACTTGGATGGATGCCCCCACAGAAAATTAAATAAGGCTGCCTTGTCACCAGTAAAAAAAAAGAAAGATTTATTATTAACAACAAAACTTAATCCCTAAAAGAGAGGCTCATACACCACTGCTCAGACTCGCACAGAATAAAAAAATCACAGTCTAACTTAGGCAGACAGACAAACTTTTGCCGAGAAAACAAAACAAAACATTAATGTGAGCAAGGAACATTAACTTGTTAAACGGATAATTCAACTAACAAGACAGGTGATTTAAATAAAAGTGGAAATCAGCTAATGAAAGGTGGTGGAAAGAGAACTCAGTGGTAACCTTTCGCTTCAGACTGTAGTCGGTAAACTTGGGGATTCTTTGTGTCAGGGCTGAAGTTGAGTAGGAGCTGTGCTACTCTTATAACACAAGCCTCGGACTCCTATCAATAGAGATATCTATTCAGAGCTCTGCCTTGAGGCAGTGCCTTAATCCATGCTATCTAATTAGCATCAAACATTTTTGGAAGTCCTAAGTAGACTGTAACATTTTAAGGTTTAGAATCTAACTAACACCTAATGTTTCATATCTAACACCAAATTAGCATCCAGAATTTATAACTTGTTAAAAAAAACTTCTAATAAGAATCTTTTGTTTTGTGACTTGCAGCTAATTAGCATCCAAAATGTAGCATTACCTATTTATTTTTTTGTCCCCTTCTTTTGTTGTGGGGAGTCTTTTTATTGTTTTGACTTTTTCCATCTCTGTCCTTAGTCCCTTTGTAGGGGGTACTCTCACAAGCAATGGGTTTGGGGTGGGGGACAGAAACAACCTGCTGGTGTCAACAAGAGCTGTGTGTGTGTGTGTGTGAGAGTTTGTGTGAGTTTGTGTACACCCTCAGTAGGTGCCCTCATCACAGTCAAACAGTGACTCAAGCTGTTTGTCTGGGATGCGTTCCAATCTGAGCATCACTCCCGCATTACCCCCCTCTCTCTCTCCAGCCGTCTATCTCTGTGTCCACTGTCATTTTCTCTCTTCCTCACCTGCTCTTGTCTTCTGTGGTTGCCAATCTGTGTTGGGTTTCAGGATTGTAGATTGTGTTTATATCCAGAAGTTCCCCTGGGGAGATGGCAGGGGAGCCATGATGTAGGAGACACACTGGGAATAATAGTTTTCCTCTCTCTTTTTTTTTCTCTGATTTTGGTGAGACTATTGCATCTGGATCGTGGTTTAGTGTTTGCTGTGGCGATATTTGGTTCCACACTATGTGTATTTTTAACCTTAGTAGAGATTATACAATGCATTTAAATAATATAGGACTCAATTTTCATCAAATAATTTTATTGAAAATCTTTTTATATAAAATGTTTACCAATTCTTTTATATTACCAGTCCCTAACCTTTTAAACGTCTGATACAGATGTGTAATGAGCAGTGCATCACTGTGACTCACAGCCCTTACACAAGCAGTTAGCATAACCACCGACATTTAGCATTTTGCATTTCAAATTTCTGTGAGAAATTTAAATCATTTAGATGTAACCATGTGTGCATGCCCTGTCATTTCATCTTAGCTAGATGTCTCCTTCAGGCAAGCTTTGCTCTTTAGTCCTACCCCTGAAATGTAAATGCAGGCTTGGGAAAAGTCTAGCAAGCTCACGCAGGTTAGCCTTTAGCCCGCTGCGTGTTGTTGTGATGCTAGCTAGCCCCCAGTGAAGCCTGAATGCTAGTAGCAGAGCATGCCAAAGCTGTGCATGTCAATAGTTCTCTGCTGGAAGCTCTGGAGAGAGACACATTCTTATTCATGAGCCTAATTCAATCAGTACCAGCGGGGGAACTGCTCCCGCAACACGGGCATGGTTGAAGCAGAGAAAAAGAGAGAAAGAGCTACAGAGGAGAGTTGAGAGTAGCTAAAGTGAGGGAAGTAACGGGGAGGTGGGTACAAGAAACTAAAAAGGAGGAGAGAGATGAAAAAAGTTGAACACAGGGATCTGAGTAGAGGTGGGCGATTTGATCAATATTTTATAGCACAGTAGTTTAAGCTACAAAACAATAACAGTTTTATCATGGTGTATATTTTTATTTATGGCACCTAAAACTCTGGATCTTTTGACAACTCATGCTTTTAATACTCTGTTATAAGGTTCATATATTTTACTCCAAGCTAGTTACTTCCTAAACAACTCTTTGTCTTGCATGCAATTTTCTTACTGGCGGGATGTCCAGGGTGTACTCTGCCCTCACCCAGAGTTGGCTGAGATGGGCGCCAGCCTCCTCGCAACCCTAATTAGGATTAAGTGGTTCAGAAAATAAATTAATGAATGAATATACACCATCCAAAGCTTTGTAACCAGCAACGACATACCCCAACATTTTGTAACAAGAATCAAAAATTTTGTAAATAGCATTTGACTAACTTTTACATTTTTATAAACAGGATCTACATGACCGCCAACATTAGGTAACAAACATTCAACTAGCATCCAACACTTTGTAGCACCTAACTTGAATATATATAGTTCAATATTTTCTACTTAACACCAATATACCGTCTAGTGTTTTGTAAATAGCCTCTAACTCGGGTCTAACTAGCATCTAACCAGTATCAGTTTTGCATCTGTTTTGTAACTTGCATCTTATTATCCTCCAGCATTTTTTAACTAGCGTGCAATGGTTTGTTAATAGCTTCTTATATTCACCTCTGACAAGGAGATTGTTTTCGTTGCATTTTGTTTATCTGTTTGTTTTTTTGCAAAACCTACTGACCTGATTTCCATGAAATTTGGTGGAAGGTTTTAGCATGGGAAAAGGAAGAATGCGCTCAATTTTACAGCACTGGGTAAATCTATTGCTTTAGTTTCTCTTTTGCTGAAATCGTCAATTTACATCATTTGAGATTGCCAAAGTCTGGAGGGGTTGAAGTGGGATTATTTAGACCAAATAAAATTTTGTGATCATCATTCATTCATTCATTTTCTGAACCGCTTATTCCTAATTAGGGTCGCGGGGAGGCTGGCGCATCCATCTCAGCCGACTCTGGGCGAGGGCGGGGTACACCCTGGACAGCTCGCCAGGCCATCGCAGGGCATTTTGTGATCAACAACAACAAAAAAAAAGTAGGAAAAAGCTAGTGTAGCATTTAATGGTAGAAAAATCCCCAACAACCTTAAAAGTGTCCGGACTGCTTAAAAATTTTGCGTTGACGCCCCTTGAGAAGACAAGTTCAACTTGCCTTAAGTAAAATTATTAAAATTTAGTCAACTTAGTCAAATAAATGCTACACTAACATTTTTTAAACCAGTGTATAGATGTGAAATCATAGAGAAACATTAGCCATTGCTGTTGTTGTGCTTGGCACTAGCGTTGTTATGAAATCTGAGAAGTATGCTAGCATGCATATGACTATGGTCATTTTACTTAACATGCTATTTTGACATACTGTGTACTGTTTAGCGGTCCGCAGTTCTGAATTTTGACCAGTGTTCCACAAACATCTGTAATATACTTGTGGTTGATAAAAAATATGGTCATGTGACTTCAGAGTATCTTTGGAATCTATTCCATTCAGGATTTGTACGTGTTATCTAGAGACAACCACAGCTTTTAGAAAAACAGACTCATCTTTTTATTTCATTTACTGCGATTTCTGAAAAGACAATGACCAAATGTACACACACTTTTAATGTCCTTAGTAAACAGATAAATATGAGAACATAAAGCCCTGAATGGCTTACAAGGCTTTAGCGCTTCATGTTGGTATGGTAATGGTGCATGCATTCATACAGAATAAAATTGTCCACAGTGTGAAAGTGATGTCTTCATGCTATCACAGTACACAGCATGTTGGTGTAGTGGTTAGCATGTCTGCCTTACTGTAAGAAGGTCCTGGGTTCAAGTCCTGGGCTTTATGTGTGGAGTTTGCATGTTCTTCCTGTTACTGCATGGATTTCTTCCCACAATGCAAAGACATGCACATTTGGCTGATTGGCTATTCGAAATTGCATTTAGGAGTGAGTGTGAATGGTTATTTGTGTGTTGGTTCCGCGATGGACTGGCGAGCTGTTCAAGAGTTGGCTGAGATAGGCTCCAGCCTCCCTGTGACCCTAGTAGGATTACATTTAAATGGGAAATAATAAAAATGAATGAATAAACTAGCGTTGCTGGTAAAGTAGGGACGTAGCCTGAACAGTGATGTAATAACGTGTTTCTACGGGGGCTCCATAGCATGTGATAACGTTTTAGAACATTTGCAAACTGAACCAATAATAGCACCAGTCCACAACAAACAGCAAGTTTTTGTTGGTGAAAAAGGGACACAATGCATTTTTCTCCCTCTTTACTTACTGGGAGTCCTCACACCCTCTACAGCACTCCTTCCTCCCTGCTGCCCACACGCTAGTTCACATGCAAGGTCAAAAAGCTGGACTGTTGTCGAGCCGTGGTGCTTTGTGGGTCCTGCGGACCGGATTTGTGCTTTGGCTGTGTTTTCGCTGGAATGTCGGCGTGTAGAAGAACAAGATGACTGTGATGCTTTTGCACTTTTCAAGCACTGTCGAGGCTCTCATAGTGTAGAGTTATTGAATCATAGCATTGAAAGGATTGACCCTTATTGGTGCTTTTGTGCTTTCTTAAGCTGGACCCTACACTCACACACACACATGTACACACTTGTGTGGTTTTCTTCACCTAAGGGAAAAATGTGAATGTGTGTCACAGAGGACTTAAGGTTGAAAGCAGAAGTTAAAAGCCTGTCAGACTCTTCTGACACACTCACAAATTGGCATGAACAGAAGCCCTGGATGAGGCCAGAGCTATGGAGCTACCTTAACCTCTCTTGCCATCTTGTTGTGGACTGTGTGTGTGTGTGTGTGTGTGCATATGTGTGTGTGCCTGTAACTTACAGGTCTGCCTGCTATCTTACTTCAGCTGCTGTCACTCAGGTACCTCACCCGGAGTCTCTCTTTTTCTCACATAGTTTCTGTCTCTCGCTGTCACATAAACATTTCACAGCGGAGTCAATGTTTTTTTTAACCCCACCAAGGTTCTTGTCCTCGCTTTCTGAAAGCATTCTCCATAGAAATATTCAGATTCTTTTTTGGGGTAGGAGATAAATATTCACCCAATGTAATGTTTTGTTGGACCACCTTCAGCCTTGATTACAGCACATAATTGGAATTGTGTTGTTTCAACAAAATTAGGCAACATAACATCCAAAACATCTTGAATTGATGATGGGAACATTAAATCTCTCCATAAAGGCTTCTCCAGTACATCCAGAAAATTTCTATAGGGTTAAGGTCAGGACTCTGTGGTGCCAGTTCATGTGTGAAAATGATTCCTCATGCTCCCTGAACCACTTTTTCATTATTTCAGCCCCAATTTTATATCTGTAAAGAAAATCAGGGAAGACAAATGTCCATTGGGTCCATAGATAACCTGGTTATTTAGTACATTCAGGTCATTAACTGACTTCCTTTTGTTGCAACTTAATGTTGCTGAGCCTTGACCTGACCAACTGAAGCAGTGGTGCCATTGTAATTGCACACAGTAATCATAGCCCAACAGTGCAAGATGTTTTTTGTGTGTGTGTGTGTGTGTGTGTGTGTGTGTGTGTGTGTGTGTAAATACATAGAGCATCAGGACAATTTAAAAGACGACTCTTTCTTGAGTTTTCTTGGGTTTTACTACAGAATTTATCAGTATGTTCTGTAGGAACATGAACACTTTTATTTATTTCCATAAACTACTGACAACATTTTCCCCAAATTCCACATTAAATATTGTCACTTAGACCATTTTATTGACAGGTGATGATATCAGGTTGAAAATAACAAAAAGAAAAAAGATATAGTGTTTTCAGTGCTAGAGCAATGCATTGAGATAAGGAATCATATTTAATTATAATCAACACAGTATCCACATCTAATTGTATTATGTGGTTTTGCATAGAATTACACTCTGCCTTCACTGGATGTATGGGACAGAAACCTATTCCACCCTGACAAAACCTGTGTTCACAAAGTGAGCACAGTGAAGACATGGTTTGCTAATATTTGTGTAGAAGAACTTTAGCGACCTGCACAGAGCCTGAATCTAAACCCTACAGAACATCTTTGTGTTGGATGAATAAGAACACTGGCTGCACCCTGGTTAGTCCTTTTGTGGCTGATTATACAAAAATATAATGGAATGCTTTCCCAGAAGCACTGAACAATATTAAAAAAAAAAAAAAAAAAACACTTGCAAAAATGGATACCAGTAATGGAGTCTTATAATAGAGCTTGACCTTTGAAACTACTCATTCAAATTAGATACTATAAATGGAAAGATAGTTTAGATCAGAAAGGGGCATGGAACCTAGGCTGTTTTGTTAGTAAAATACATGGAGATCAGTGGTGCTAAAAAAAAAAAACATTCTTGAGACAGTGATAATCAGTCTCTCCATGGTGCCCATTGTTGTAAATGGTCTTGTCATTTCAAACATCCCACCTGTATAAGAATGTCACCACTTTGATTTTATGAAATGACTGAAACCTTAAATAGGAATCTCACTTAAAGCAAATATTCTGCAAATTCTGCCGAGTTGAGGCGACTTAAATTCGCTAAAAAAATTTTTATTTTTTTTTTAAATTATTTTTTTAACAACGTTTTCAGCATAATTTTACTACAACAAATAGTATGTTCTGATGTTCTGGAGATATTTAATTCACAAACTGTTCTCCAACTGTTCTGTTCACCAACTATTCTCCAACTGTTCTGTTTTCCATCTGTTCTCCAACTATTCTCCAACTGTTCTCCAACTTTTCTTTAACTATTCTCCAACTGTTCTATTCTCTAACTATTCTCCAACTTTTCTTCAGCCGTTCTCTAAATGTTCATTTGTTCTCTAACTATTCTACAACCGTTTTCTGACTTTTCTTAAACTATTCTCCAACTGTTTTTCAACTACTCTTCGACTATTCTCCAACTGTTCCACAACTGTTTTCCAACTGTTCTATAACTGTTCTCCAACTGTTGTTCAGCGGTTCTCAAACTATTCTCCAACTGGTTTTTAACTGCTATCCAACTGTTCTTCAACTATACTCCAACCGTTTAAAGCTGTTCTTCAACTGTTCTCCAGCTGTTTTAAGCTGTTCTTCAACTGTTCTCCAACTGATCTCCAGCTCTTTTTCAACTATTTTCCAACTGTTCCACAAGTGTTCTCCAACTGTTCTTCAACTGTTCTCTAACTATTCTACAAATGTTTTTTTTAACTGTTCTCCAACTGTTCCTCAACTGTTCTCCAACTAATCTTCAACTATTCCTCAACTGTTCCACAAGTGTTCTCCAACTGTTCTTCAACTGTTCTCCAGCTGGTCCACAACTGTTCTCCCACTGCTGTTCACCTATTTTCCAACTGTTCCTCAACTGTTCTCCAACTAATCTTCAACTATTCTCCAACTGTTCCACAACTGTTTTCCAACTGTTCTTCAGCTGTTCTTCATTATTCTCCAACTGTTTTTTAAGATGTTCTACAACTGTTCTCCAGCTGTTTTAAGCTGTTCTTCAACTGTTCTAGAGCTGTTTTCCAACTGTTTTTCAACTGAACTGAACTGAACTGAACTGAAAAATTGGCCGAATACTGGCCTGAATAGGTGGGGTGTGTCCCTAACCCTAACCCTAACCCTAAGAAATTTAATCATCATCTTAACTCTTCATTTTAAAGTCTTAACCTCTAAAGTCATGTGGGCAGGATTATGGTTGGAGCGTAAGCCTTTAGCTATACACTGTTGGTACTACTGTTGGTTCTTGTGATCCTCACCTGATGCATCCTGTTCTATTCAGTTCCCATATCCTGCCCCTATAGTCACCCTTGATTGTACATTATACATTGTGTTGTGTTTTCCTTTTCTAACACACTCATTTAAGCTAATGAAGGGCTTGCTAATGAGCTGATGATTAGAGTCAGGTTTGTTAGAGTACAGAAACACTATGCATGTAGTCCTGGGGGACTATCAGGAGCAAGATTGGGAAACAGTGCCTTAAAATAATGTGTGTCTTCCAGGCATTTTTAAATTGTCACTGCTGAAGAAGGGCATATTCATCATTTGCCTTAACAAAGAATATCCTGTCCTCTACTACAATGTTATGCCGCACTTCATCTATCTTTTGAACCATGCTTAAGCATGGAACATTCTCCATTTATCAGAGAAAGAGATACACAGAGAGAAAACGAGTTTAAGAACACTGATGTCCATGTCGATAGCGCAGCCTCCACCAAGTTTTGTCTTTAAAGCCCTGTAGAGTCCACAGCATGCCCGTGATACAACTCTGGCTAAAATCTATTAATATCTCAGTGTCGGGTCCATCCCTGTCTCATGTCCTCAGGCTTCCGTGATGAGACCCACATTGATCTGTCCACTCAGGCTCTCTGTGTTAAAGCCTGGGACTCAGTTCCCCAGACACTGATTAAGCCTAGCCTAGACTGCATTATCAATTTTCCATCGACAGTTCACAACTAAACTTAATCTGAAGGCCTGAGACATGTTAGGCATTTTTCCCTTGCATTTAAAGTTCACTAAAAACCCAGGAGCCTGCCACTGATACAGTGTTTTGGACAAATTGCCGTTGTAGGGGTCTGATTACGCTTATCTAATAAGCGAGGCTCTGGCATCATGGCTGTAGGGTGTATTTTGCGAAGTCGTTTTTAAAATATGAAATTGCAAAAAGTCATATTTTAAGATGCAAATAGCTTTAATCGAGGTAATAAATCTAATATTTTTTGCCTCATGAGATTAATTTTCTTGTCTGGCAATTTTCATGTAAGTTTAATCAGCCTGTTCCTGAATCTGTTTTCTTATTTCTTTTTATAGAGACAAATGATCTCTCATTATTGCCCATTAATTTGGTTTTCTTCAGGCATTTATTCTTAAACAGGTTCCTTTTTTTTTGTTCTGTATTTATTCTAGCATTGAGAATTTTGAGAAAAGATTCAAGTATGGTGAGATATCCATTGGTCCTTTTGTTTACTTTTATTCCGTCTCGTTCACATTGGCATTATTAAGACGTAAAGCTTGTGTCCTCTACTGTTCCAGGATCGGTAATTATCCTTTACAGCGATCCCATACGTCCCTAATGGTAACTGTTGCACAGGAATTCAGCACTGTGGTTGAGAGAGAAGGCCAAGCTTACTCGAGTCTGACATTAGTGTTGCTATGGATACATTCAATTCAAATTAAATAGTGTTCTTTTCTGTCCTCTTTGTGTATGATTCTTTGGGTATTATGCTGCATCTGGACACTTGTATTCCACTCAGAAGTACCTCTTTGTCTCCTAGTGTGGGGTCTTGGTATAAGTTCACAGTGTTCGATCCCACACTCCATCACCATTCGAAAACGTCCCACTGGTCCGGTGTGGCCATCGTCTTGTGTGGTGCATATGTGTATGCGCGAGCTTGAATAATCTTCAGTGTCAAGTCCTTTAAAGGAAGCTCGGAAGCCCAGAGGAGCATTCATTTCAGCATGGATGTACTGAACTTTTTATGACCTGTGAAACGTTCGGCTGTAAAAAAGAAACACACAATATGTGCTCACACACACACCTAAGCAAATACAGAGTATACACTTTTAGCAATGTAAACAAGGTTGTCTTGTACTGGGTGGGCTGCGTTTTGTCTACAGTGCTTGCCAAGTTAGCGCTGTTTTATGTCCAGATTTTAAATCTCACCGCTTTTTCCTCTCCCAAAAAAATTTCAGCCACCTCACGTCTGGCTGACACCGGCTTTCTGGCAGCAACAGAGAAATTCCTGCTGCTGACCATAAATCATTTTTCAAACTGGCCCTGGTGAGCGGACTCTTCCTCACAGCGGATCAATTGGGTCTGATTCGGGCTCTGCAGCCCACCCTGGCTGAGTCCTGATGGGACACTAGTGGGTGGAAGCGTTTACACATGAGCAGATTAAAAAGCTATTAGGCTTGGTAATTGTTTGGACAGTTGGTATCCATCCGAAAAAAATCTCTTCTGTAACTCAACGGCTTGGCAGAGGCATCATCTGCCGCTTCGCAGTTTCTACGTGAGGATTCCATGAATGTGATGGAAAGTTAGGCATCAAAGAATATGCACAATACAATAGAATTTTATTATCTACTAATAGATTACATGGTTGTTGTAGGTAAAACATTATCCCATGTTCTTATACAATATAAACACATTTGTAATCATTGAATTTTTCAACATAATGTACATTATTTATTATATTACTGCCAGAATTGAGTAGATTAGACAGAATAGACAGAAATAAACACAAAATTTGAACCAAAAATTTACTTAATTAATGCATTTCCTGACAAGACATCTTAAAATAGGTTGGTTCCACTTGAGAAATTGGTTTCTTTCAATCAGGAAATTTTTGAAATCAGGTCAAATTCTGGATCCAGGTATTTTTTAAGTGCAATTCCACTGTAACTTAGATGTCATTTGCACAAAATACAAAAAAGACCTACAACTTTTATTACTAACAGGATTTAATGATAAAAATGCATTGAAATTTTAAAGATCAGAACAAATACTTGAAATTGAAGTAGCTTAAAGTGGTTACACCAAAATTGTAACTTATGTGTCATTACAAATTATGTAACATTAACTTACAGAATATAAATCCACAATTCTATGAACTGTATGGGAGCATACCACTTATGTTTTGTACAAAGAATTAACCGATAACAAAGTTATTAACTGGCCCAATAAAATACAAAACTCATTTCACATTAGTATAATGAGAACTAGAAAAATTCCTGAAGAAATTTTGAGATGTGGCTGCAACTGCTGCCGGAAAATATGTGAAAACTGGCGTGCTGAACTGTAGAACACAGAAAAATTCCTCACAGTTTACGTGATAAATCAAAGAATCAAAGCATATATGCTTTAACTGTAACCATTATTGTGGAGGTTAAGCCCAGCTCTATACCAGGGCTATTCAATTAATTTGTGATGAGGGCCAGGTCATGAAAACAATCCTAAATGAGGGGAGGAGAGCAGATACCCCAAAAGGTGATTCGTCCACTATAGCAGGTTGTGACACAGGGAGGCGGGGCAAACGAATTAGAATTTTTTAGTTGAGAGTGCTAAAACAAATTTAAATAAAGTATTGATACAAAAAACAAAGGTGTTGTCAAGATACTGGGCACTAGGTAGAAAAATCTTATTTTTCTTGAAACAATCAAAATGGATTTATGGCATTTTGGAAAAGACCTCTTCATATATTGTATTTTTAAAATGCATCATAACATTAGTACATTGTATTATATATAGCAAGACATATAGGCCCAAAGCATTCCTACTTTCAAATGATAAAAAAAAACAAACAAACAAAAAACACCAGGCTGAGTAATCAATCCAGGTGAGCCGTATCACAGACATTTAGAATTCATAACTAACAGACAGCATCCACTTCACCCAACTGTACCAAAAAAAACCACAGCAGTGTAGTATGGTATTATATACAACTATAAAAATGTATGAGTGAATAGTAATAATATTATTCAGAATATTGAATAATAATGACAATATTAAGAAGAAGAAGAAGAAGAAGAGAATTAAATGAATACCAAGAAAGAAAAGCAAGGCTTTGAATTATAATAATACTAAGATAAAAAGGAAAAAGAAAAGAAGAAGAATTGAATATTAAGACAGAAAGTTTCAGTTTTAAATATTATAATAAGAAAAAGATAAAGTGAATATCAACACACGGGCATAAACTTTAACTGCAATATTCAACCTCTTCATAAATCAATCCTAATTATTAGTTTGATGAAAAGAACTGTTACTTTAACTGATTTAGTCACCAACATTTCACATCTAATGAGAGAAATGAGATTGATTTTGATTTATTTTGTGTGTGGGAGAGAGTGGGTTAACTGTTTTGTGAGCGTCTGTGTATGTGTGTGTGTGTGTGTGTGTGTGTGTAAGAGAGGAGTTGATTTGTCAGAAGAAAGAGGAATAAACTGTTATTATTCTGTGTAACAAAACAATGTCTCTGTTTGACTTACAGTATTGGGCATTAACTGTTTTACAGGTATGGGAGAGGGTGGTGTATGTGGGTGTGTGTGTGCGGGAGAGAGAGAGAGAGAGAGAGAGAGAAAGAGATATGACGAGGCAGGACATTAAACTGGCAGTTACTGACAGTTTAAAACTGCCTTTTAAACTGAAGTAATGTCTTAGGCATGTCTTGCTTTTGATCTTCTATCTTGAACACCCTATTGTCCATTGCAATGAGGTTGACAGCATAAGAATTTGGTGAACACAGCGATATACATTATTTCACTGTAAAAAGTGTTTAAAGAGTCATTATTCTAAAATGACCCTCAACATGATTTTAAATGATTTTTAAAAGCTTTATTTTGTATTGACCTCTATGGAGGGATTCACGGTCCAGCTGTCAGTCAGAGGCTCACTTGTAAAGTTACATGGTCAGAACCAGCTCACAATTTCCTCCGTTTTGATGTAAAATTTATTGGTGTAGAGTGAAACTTTTGGGAGTAGGAGCGAGTTAAAAAACTTTTTCCAAGATAATCTTCTGTTCTGTGCCACTCTGCTGATGACATCACACACTCTAGCCCAGAACATTCCACATAATAGACACCCATTATAAGTACACAAACAGACTCAGAAATCCTTATGACACTTGATCAAAGATTTAAAGAAAACTGCCTGGTTTTTAGTTAATTGTGTTGCCATGGTAATGCGAAACACCAATAAAAGTAATAGCACGCTTTACGGCGCCAAGACACATATTTTGATATATACATTGTGTGGGTGGACTTTGCCGTTTGGGCTGCATTAAGTACAACGGAAGAAGAATAATAAAAAGAAGAAGAAGAAAAATAATGAGCCCCATTTTTCTGGGTGAACAGTAATATGTGTCTGCTCTTAAGCTTAGCCACATAATAATTAATTTGCCTAACTAATGTGGTATTACTGATTTTATATCAGTATGCAGATGAAGTCTGAAACTCATGAAACTCTGAAAGCAAATTTTTATTTAAATAAATTTTGTGATTTTTAAAAAAAAAAAATTTTTCAAAAATTCTCACAATATTTATTCAGAATTACTATATATATATATATATATATATATATATATATACATATATATATACACACACACACAC
>JAQMYF010000011.1:12829184-12852788 GCA_030014195.1 Neosilurus mollespiculum | reverse complement strand
TGTGTGTGTGTGTGTGTGTGTGTGTGTGTGTGTGTGTGTATATATATATATATATATATATATATATATATATAGACTCTAGTAAAAGTTTCTCTCCCCCTCTCTCTCTCTCTCTCTCTGCACCCCAACACATTCATTCTGGTTCTTGGCGCCTTACCTGCTTTGCTCCGTTTGCTTGTGTAGCGAAAACAATACATTTTGGGAATATCCTTTTTCATTTTTCTCTACCAAAAGGCCACACATTTCCGTATGTGATAAAATATCCAGTTTTCTAACATATTCTTTTTTTGTCATCAAGCCCCCCCACCCCCACCCCGACTCGGTATGCAGTGATATGAAATAAAATTAGAAAGGAGCAAAGAACATATGCCACCCAGCATGGATAATGTAGCAGATAAGCCCTATATGTGTACTGGTTTTATTTACACATGTGCTCTTGTTATGATATGTTCTCTAGAATGTGTTGTGTATGCCACCCAATTTATGGGGGAAAATCTCTTGCTAGAAGGGTTTACGAAAAGGCTGAAGTTTGACTTTAAAGGTCGCTCAAGGTCAAAGCTAATTGTCCCATTTGAAATTCCATGTATGGGTTCCTATTAATGTTCCATAGCAACAGCATGCCTATCAACACTCATTTCAAAGGTATAAGTGCTCCATTTTCCAAATTTTGTGTCCTTGGTGTGACCTACACTTTTGACCCTGGCATTCCAAACTCACATCATCTCTGGGACTCAGTTAGGGGAGTGCGCCCACCAAGTTTGGTGAAAATTCTTGAATGGGTGTGTTCAGGATTTTGTTACCATTCTTCTACCAATACTCCATTTTAGGGAGTTTTAAATATTATTAGCCCTCAAATACCTTACAACTAAAGTAACTGCTTTAAATGTAGTTTAAAAATGTAAGGTGTAGTAAAAGTACATTGTTACTCGCCACCCCTGCATACCAGACATTATGTTGCATATATGTTTGACATTTTCTTATAAATGATAAAAACTGCCTGCTAGACAACTGATTCAGTCACTGTGTTCAAATAAGTAATGGTAATCTAGGGGAAATAAACCACTGTTTTGAACAGACTGTAATGTGTATGGCCGAATGATGAAGGAAAAAATATTGTTTATGGAGATCATTCAAAAAATAAATAAACTGTAACCGGTGTTCATTCAAACAATATACAGTACTTAAAAAAATTCTAATTGGGCTACCTTGTTTGGATGGTGGTAGAAAACAAGCGAGAATTACATGCCAGGGTTTTGAAGACTGGGTTCGCTAAAATGCATTTTGTGTCAAAACAAGAAAACAATGTATTTACAGTTTGGTCCTCCTGGAGCACAGCGCTAACAGTGTGAAGTGTTTGGAAAACGTCAAATTCATAAAGACTAATGCTTTTTCACAGCTAAAGAGAGGAAAAAGAAAATCCTGAATTAGCTCCTACTCTTTAGAGTGCGTTGTTTTTTTTTTTTTCTCCAGATGATGTTTTTAAAACATTTTGGCCTCACTGTTATTCATTGTATTTATCTTTCTACTACAAACAAGGATTGCATGTCTTAATTGTACAATACGTGCAGTCCACTCTGAAAGTATTATAATTGCAAGGCTTATTCTGCTGTTTTTTTTGCTGGGCAAAAGTTTAAGAACACTACAGTTTTTCCAGTTTGCTCAGTATACTGGAATATTAAAACATAGAAAACCTAGAGGCACTTGCAGAGTGCAAGGTTACTCCACCAATTACAAATAGATTATTATAATTCGGCACAGTTATAATGAAATGTCTCCCCCTATTGGGCATCTCATTTTGGTGCATATTAATCACATTAAACAATTTTTTTGAGGATTTTTGGAATTTTTTCGTCATGATCCTGTGCATGGATCACATCCAAAAATTATTGGGTTTTTTTCCATGCCCACTCTCCAATCTTCAATTAAGTTTGTTTAAAATCTGATCAGTGGTCTTTGCATAATCCTTTTAACAGAACAAATCTGTTAATAAATGCTTGATAATAAGCTTTTAATTAATTGCAGGATCTGGATCGTGATCCAGATATGCTCCAGAATGTTATGGGTTTTTTTGCCAGGCTCATACCCCATCCCTCCACCACGATTGGTAAAAATCAGTTCAGTAGTTTTTGTTAACTGTCAAATAAACAAACATACTCTGGTGATTACATACCCTCCTTTGCCAAGTGGTGAAAGTAAAAAACATTTAAAGAGAAAAAAAAAATTCATTGAATTGTTTTGTTTAAAACAATTTAATCTAAAATTTGGACTCATTAATGAAGCCACCATTTGCTGATATTCCAGCTGAGCACACGCAGCGCATTCATCAATTATGAAAATCAAATATTGTTCTGGAAGTGCTTCCCAGCTGATATGTTCATACTTTGGGCCTTAAGTAAGAAATACCTTTGAACTTTACATGTTATTGGAACAAAGATGTCCTTTTTTTCACACCCCTTCCAAAAGTAGGAAGCTGCTGGTATGTGTCTTCGCAGCATCTGCTTTTCTTTGAGCACTGTCAGCAATGCAGAGGCAATAAAGAAATAAATTAGTTCTGTAGAGTTTAAAACTTCCCCCTTGTTTCTGGGTTTTTTTTGTTTTTTTTTGGTTTAATCATGCTGAAACTTTTCTGTATTTGCATACTCAAGTCTCCCAAGCTGGGAGATGGATGCTGTGGAGTGTAGACAGGGGACAGTCAACTATCAAACTCCATGCAATGAAAAGAAAACTCCAGGTAGCCGTATTTTCCTCCACCTGATTTCAACCCTCATATAAACTTCAATTTCCTACCACAGAGTCTGATTGATTTGGTGCCTACACAAGAATGATGTCAGATGGCCATTTTGTCACCATGACAACGTCAGATAGTGGTCTAAGGAAACAAAAAGAAGAAATAAAAGATGAGGAAGAAGAAGACACTTTTTATTATTATTACTGTTACAGTGAACAAATAAATCAGTTTTGATCAGGCGTCCTTTTAAAGTGTGCATGCAAGGACTCATTTCCTGTCCTTAATAACCCAATGTACTCAAACACCCAAGGTCGAGCTCTTGCAAAAGGTTTTTTATAAAGAGAATTACATGAACAATAGGTACTTGTAATTTGTGTGTGTGTGTGTGTGTGTGTGTGTGTGTGTGTGGTTTATGTTGTTACACCAGGTGGTCCTGAACGCTCCTGTTGCTAGGAAGTTCTCATCCCATAAGATCTTTCCATGTAAAGCTTTAATCAGTTATTCATATATGCGATGTGTGTTTTTGGTTAGGTGATAATTACAGAAGAGCAGAATTTCATTGCAGGTCTAATGTAATTCCTGGAATACCTGGACTACCGTAGTAACACTAACAAATGGGTATGTTGAAATTAGACTAATGAAAAAAAATCCATCACATATGTTAATGTATATTATATATGTTTATATAATGTGCTATAACTGCAGATGATATATGTGTGTGTGTGTGTGTGTGTGTGTGTGTGTGTGTGTGTGTGTGTGTGTGTGTGTGTGTGTGTGTGCACCAGTGATTTGGCAGTCAGTGACAGTCCTGGCTACAAAAGATGGATGCCTAGTCTCTCAGCAGGGATCCGTAATGAATGAAGACAAACACACACACACGCGCACACACACACACACACAGCGCTCACTAAACCATAATGGTTTGGACGATATCGACCTGTCCATCAGATGCACTGTCTCTCTCTGTCTCTCTCTCTCTCTCTCTCTCTCTCTCACACACACACACTTTGTTTTTTACCTTTGTATACAGGAGATGTCTCAAAAGTCATTTTCAAGCCTCATTGGGTTTACGCTTCGCTTGAACACATGAACACATCACACACACACACACACACACACACACTTACAAACATACTCACACACACACAAAACAGTGTTTTAAATATAGGCATTGAGCTGAAAGTTAGCAATGAAAATGCACTGTAAAAAAAGAACATTGTGTGTGTGTGTGTGTGTGTGTGTGTGTGTATCTGAATGCTGGAATCATGGTTGTATTTTTGGTTTAAAGTGCCGTGTTTACTTGCAGCACTGCAGTGAAAAGGAACACAGTGTATTAGTCATGCTTTGTTGTAGCATCGACTGTTTATTTCTCGAGTTCTTCTATCAGGCTCCTGCTGATCCATAAAGCCACGCAGAAATAACACCTCGTGCAGGGTGTTTTGTGTTTTTTTTGTTCTTTGCTTCATTTGCTGGTCCTCCAAAAAGAGTGCCTAGCACATGCACGCTAATAATCCGATCACTATCTGATCTCAGCAGGTGCCGGCATATATTTGAGTGCTCAAGTAAACAACGCGGGGCGATGTTTGAAATCGGATTATCACACATTCCTAAATCTAACACATTTCAATTCAACTGCAGTAATCTGCTCATTTGGTGTGTGCATGATGATTTATTTGGAGTCTTTTGACATGTGTGCAACCAGAAGCAGCTTTAGAGGATTTTGAAGCTGAGCATTATTATGTGTTTAGAATAATAGCAGTGACCAAATAAGCAGGGATTTTTATGCCGATGGGTTGAAAATGTGTTCATCACAGGGTACAGGACTTTTTTCAGATTTAGTGAAAGTCTACACATGGTCTGCTAACTGTCCATTCTGCATGTATGCTGATAAAAAATCTGGTGATCCTTACACAACACTATTCCAGCCAGTTAGCAACAGGAGATGCTTATACTCATGTCCAGCACAAATGCAGCTCGTTGCTGAGTGGTTGGAGGGGAGACCTGAGGGTCATTGTGAGTGTCATTACCTTGGCCATATGCATCCTTGTACATTTACATTTACAGCATTTGGCAGACGCTCTTATCCAGAGCGAGTTACAATTATCATTTTTATACAACTGAGCAATTGAGGGTTAAGGGCTTTGCTCAAGGGCCCAACAGTGGTGATGGTGGGGATTGAACCGCTGACCTTCGGATCAGTAAGCCATCGCCTTAACCACTAAGCCACCACTGCCCACCATTGCACAATTTTGGGGGCGGGGCTTCTGTTGGAAGGACTATGGGGACGTGTGTATTTGTTGAGCTGTCAAGTTCAAATATCAACAATCTTTCTGCAGAATCGTTGACTGTTGACTGTCCCTCAAATTTACACAATACCATAGCTACCTGTGTCCCAGGAGTCAAGACAACATGACCATTCTATCTCGGTGGTCAATTACAGCAATAGCAGTGTATGCAGAAGATGGTGGACAACATTTTCTGTCAGTTTATTTACTCTTTCCTGTTTGTGAACAACAACTTGTCTCAGAGGAAGCACTTGCTTTGTTCCTTTGCCCCCCACTTCCTGTATGTGATGTTGGAGAGGCAGGGCTTATTTATGCCTCCCTTTATGTATGGACATAAATACGTCCATTTTAAATGTTGTGACTGTCACTGCCCAGTGTCCCTGTACCGTCATGCACTCTTTATAATGGCATGGATGTTTAGCAGTACATCCACTAGAGGGCAATCCAGAGTCAAAATATTCTGACAACAACGAATATAGTGGCTGCTTTATACGGTAGAAACGAAGGCTGTGTCCGGATACATAAGTGTAGTTCACATTAAACATAAATGCATCTTTAGGTCATGCGGAGGTATTGGTAAGACCAAATTATAACAGTTGTAACATAAAAGATAACATATCAATAACTATGCATAAACAAGCCTACATCTTCCTCTGTCCAGTTCTGTTCTGTCTGGATGCATTTGGGATGAAAATATTCCATAAATGCCAAATTTTTCCTTTAAGCATTTTTTTCTCACCCAAGTTTTCAGTTCTGGAAGAAAGCATTTGACTCTTAAGAGAGGCCGACTTAAACATGACCTAAACATGATGAACTGCTACTGAAATCAATTTTTCATAGAATGTTTGTGAAAGCTCACGGATATACAGTGCATTTAGACTGCTGCTAGCGAGTTCTGCTTGCTGTAAAATGTTACCCTTCAGAGCCCTTAAAGAGGATCGCTACCACGTTTTCTATCATATGTCAATTAATCCCTTCATTTACATTTTCATACAAATCAAATCAAAGCCATGGTAGAGCGGTGTGCCGTTGTGATCATGTTGATGTACTGCTTTAATTGTGCCTACGCTCACACACTGATTTGCTGAAATTGAATTCTTTTCATCCCACACCTGCTGTTAAAACACAGATCACATCGCTTCCTCCTAGCAGTCCCGAGGGCTCGGCTCTATGTGTAATTTTGTGTTTTTAAAATTTTTTTTTTACCCCTCGAACCTTACTCACCAGATTTAATTCCTGTGTTAAATATCAAGTCTATTAAGTGTCTGATTTGCGGGTATGACTTTACTGGACCATCTACTATCAGCTTAGTGGAAGAGATTAATTTGAATAAGATATTTTCTATAAAGTATATATTTAAAGGTTTGGGGCTCGAATCTCGGCCAAGGGTTCTGTGTGGAGTTTGCATGATTTTCCCATACATGAGTTTCTTCCAGGTACCCTGGTTGCCTCCCACAGCCAAAGACATGCACATTAGGATAAGTAGTAACTTTAAATTGCCCACTGTATGAGTGGCTGTTTGTTTTTGGGTTAGCCCTACAATGGATTGCTGACCTGTTCAGGGTGAACCCCGCCTCTTGGCTGAAATCAACTAGAATTGGCTCCCAACTTCCCCACAGCCCTGACAAAAAGGTGTGATAGATAATGGTTGAATAAATGGATAATTAAGACTTGGGTGGTATCTTACCATAGGCTTTTTTAATTTTATTTACTTTTTATAAATGATATGAAATGAAAGTCAATTTAGCCCCGAAATCTTGGAATCTACCAATTACTTGGAATGTGTATTCGAGTAAGTAATTGGTGGCAATGCAGTCCATAACATCAAAATGGGGTTGTGGGAGGGGCATGCTTGAGGAACATTGTTGCTACTAGAAGGGCTGGATTGTGAATCTCTGAAATGGTTGACCTCTTGGGATATACAGTAGTTTCGATTCAAGCAGTCTTGAATGATGCAAAACAACACTGATGAACAATTCCAAGATGGCTACCAAGGCAGTGTTTTATTTACGTTTTGAGGCAAATATAACACAATCAGAAAGAACATGTTATAAAGGTGTCATACTCCATTTCTAAGTTGATTCCTTTTAAATTTGAAACACTTCTATTTGTAATAATGGACATTCATAGCAATTCAGAGACAATGTTGCACAGAACAACTTCCTGAGATGACATTGTGTGGAAAAACCGTGAAAGAGTCTCAAAATAGAACCCAGATTCTAAGTAATATGCAAGATCAGATGTTTAGCCAGTGGTCTTACAGCAGCATTTATTACTAACTGTCTGTTGAAATTAAAAATCTAGGACTGTGGGACAGTATCTGAGGACAGAGATTGCTTCATTAGGATTCCTGATCCAATAATATCTTCACAGAGCTGCTTAATTTTTTTTTTCTAAAAGGCTCAATTAAATCTGTAGCCTTATCTTTTATAAAAACACATTTGTGGCATCATGGTACATGCCTTCTTAAACAGTTGGGTCCGTGCTGTGGTGGTGTGTCCCTGGAATACATTATAAACCACAAAAAAGACTTCACAACTTTTATTACTGGTGAGCAAAACGAATCAAATAAATGAGGTCCTGATTACAGAATCAATGACCATTCATTGGTGGATATATTCAGCCAAAATAACAATAAGTGAGTTGAATAGTTTAGATTAGGATGTTAATGGTTTTCCAGCCTAGAGTGTAATACCAAGTTCTACACTTTAATGCAATGTTTTTTTTTTAATTGACCTTTCAGGAAACCTATTATTATCACAAAAAAGTAAAGTAAATAAAATATTAATGGAGCTCCTCAGAGGAGCACCACAGTTATGGAATATGGCTTCAATGGTTGTCCCATGTCTGTGTGTGCCCACCACAGGAAACCCAATAAGGCTACCATGTCACTGAGTTGATGCTGATTGGCTGTTATGTATCACTGACTTGCATGGCAATGGGCAGCAATAATATATGAAAAAAATATTTGTACTGAAACTTAAAGCCAAAAAAATAAAAATGCACATCATAAAAAAAAACAACCAACCAAACAAAAAAAAAAACACACACACACACAATCTAACTCAGGAAACATAGGCTTCCAACTTTTATCTCAATTGTAGAACTAGCTTTGTATTTTTTACTTCCATATACAATCAACTGCAAGGTGGCAAAGAGACAAAGATCTGTAATTTACTGTAAAAAAAATAATAATAATAAAAAAAAAAAATTACAGTCTACTGTGAATTGCTATTGCATTTTTTTAGTTACATGAAATCAGCACTAAATGTTTAAGGAGTTTGCATAATCTATACTTCTCTTAATGCAATAGAAATATTCTCCAATGACCTCCACTGGCATATACACTCATTTCTTTTAAACCTGCTCTCAAGTTTAACTGGACAGCTTTTGAACCCCCACAGTCAGTTTTTCTTGACATATTTATTCTAAATCCTAAAAGAATATTGCTTATTTTCATTCTAATTTTAATGGTTGTTGATTGCTGGCGGCATGGTGGTATAGTGGTTAGCATGTCCTCCTCAGAGCAAGAAGGTCCTGGGTTTGATTCCTGGGCTGGGTCGTCTCTGTGTGAAGCTTGCAAGTTGTCCATGTGCTTGCATGGGTTTTCTTGGGGTACTCCGGTTTCCTCCTACAGTACAAAGACATGCGAATTAGGCTAATTGGCTATTCCAGATCGCCCCTAGTTAAGAATGTGTCGGCTGAGATAGGCTCCAGTCTCCCTGGATTAAGTGGTTCAGCAAACTGATGAATGGATGATTTTGATTGCACTCTTTTTTTAAGGCCCAAGCAAATTTATATTTCTTGGTTTGTAAAACAGAGTCACATGATCAGTTTTCTCCAGTATATCTCCCCATATGAGCTTGTTTTGCTACACCCGTATGATGCAGTGTGTTTTGTATGGACTACACTGAGAAAGTATTGTGAAGGGAAAACTACACACCCAATTTTGGCTTCCATTTTTTTTTTTAGTGTGACTTAGTGGTCCTGTTCCAGTGTCCCCTATTGGGAAGATGATTGAGAATCTACTAGCACAAATTGTATGGGCCGGCGGGGATGAAACACACGCATGCACACAGTGAGAAAGATAGAGAGAGTGAGAGAAGGGAGAGAAAGAGAGCTTCGACCTTTCTTTGCATGAGTAACATTTCAATGAACTCTAGAAGTAATGTATTGATTTGCTGTTTTTGTGGATAGACACATTTCCGTGTTTTCTCCTGATTTTCCGTATTCGTACTCGTGTCTACTCATCTGCGTGTGCTTATCCATCAGCACCTGCTGCTGTTCTAACTGACAGCCTGCTTGTGATCTCATAAAGCACTTGCGGTGACGGGCTCCGTCCCACATCTCATTAAAGCCGCGTCTCCTGTGAGACTCATTTTCCTCGTTCACTCCACAGCCCATTGATCACCTCTCTGCAATCAATGCCAATTAAAGTGCACAGGAACCCTTTAATAGTACAGTGAGGGGCTGCAAACTGGGCCGTTTTGACCTTCGGTGACCTTGGGATGACTGCCTGGGATGAGATGTGAGATATGAGAAGATGATGTCTGGGCATGCAAGTTTATGACTCATACAGCCTGGCCAGCAGTTGTGTCCAGCTGTATAAATGGAAGTGGTGTTAAAGGAAAAGAATGAACAAAAGTTCTGAGAATTACACTTTTTTTCAATTTCCCTTTATTAACACATGCATTAACCTTGTTAATAAGGCTATATAACACCTACCTAAACTTTTTTCAGGACAGCTGAAATAAATATACCTGCAAGTTTATAACACTCACTCACTTATTTGAGTGGTCATGGGGAGGCTGGAGCCTACCTCAGCCGACACTGGGTGAAGGTAGGGTACACCCTGAGTAATTTGCCAAACCATTGCCGGGCAAACTACTCTTAACCATTCACACTCAGATTAGCACCTAGGGCTAATTTGGAACAGCCAGTTAGCCTAAAGTGCATGTCACTGAATTTGCGGAGGAAACCCCGGACCTTCTTGCTGTGAGGCGGACATGCAAACCACTGCGACATGCTGCTCAATGAGGTCTATGTCAGCTGCCAAAAAGAGCTTATATGAAGGTCTATGTAGCCCTATGCATATTGCCATTAGGTAAAGTATTACCTTAAAATGAGTAATAATATGGCAGTATTTTCTGTAATATTTTGCTTAATGATCATCTGCTTACATAATACCTTCATAAATTCTTTGATGCAACGTTGACATATCACCTGAGTCAAGTTCTTTAAGGCATTAGAAGGTTTATGGCAGCTTAAAGTGATGTGGTGTATAAAGCAACAACAAAAAATCTCATTTAAGTTTGTGTTATTTGCCATTAGGAGCTTATGAAGGTGTAATGTAGCCTTATGACCATCCTTAGATAAAGTTACTACAACCCCAATTCCAAAAGAATGTTCTGTAAAATGTAAATGAAAACAGAACGGAGTGATTTCTTTTAAACCTATATTTTATTTATAATAAAACACACATTTTACTATTTCATAAAAAAAAAAAAAAAGTTGTAGATGATATCAATTTGATGGTAGCAACACGTCACAAAAAAAGGTCGAAAAATCAATATCGGATACCCGTAATCCTCAGAATGGGGGCCTGCGTTAAGAACAGGCAAGATCACTGCACAGGCTCAGGAACACTTCCAGAAATCATTGTCTGTGAATACTGTCTTTGTATTTAAACAGACTCCATTAGGGGGTGGGGGGGTATATATATATATATTTGTATAATTATGTCTCTGTAATGGCCTGGCGAGCTGTCCAGGGTGTACTCGCCCAGAGTCGGTTGAGATGCGACATGTCATGTGACTTAGGCTTTTGTCGGCCTAAGATTGTTATGCCAGCTGTCTTACAGCATTGTGGCAGCAGACACAATTTTTTCAATCACAAGATTAGATGACGCAGTTAATGAAGCAACAAGAAATTTCAGTTAGTGTTTGTTGCTGCAACAAGCTTTTGAAGGTCTTATGCAGCCCTATGAACATCACAGTTTACTGAAATATTACTCCAAAAATATAGATACCTTTAATGTGTGTATGAAATTCATTTTAATTGATAGTGTCACATATGTTTTGCATTATTTAATTAATATAAAAGAAAAATTGGAGGTGTTAATAGCTATTGAGCTGTGGTGAGTGTGTGAGCATGTGGGTGATACTGTATGTAGGCAGCGAGGCACGATTAGTAGGATTTTGCACATGGCTGCCTCAATTCTTCCTGTGATTAGGTCACACTTTCATATCCAAAGCAAACTGTGACCCTCGTGGCAGAAATTATCTTCAGCGCACCGTCTTCCTTTTTCTCAAACCGCTGCTTTTACTGCTGACATTCACACCATCACCATCCATCCAGCACACACCCGGTCCATTTCTTCCTCTTTATTAGCCTCACGCTAACTAGTCAGTCATTCAATAATGATTCTAGGTGTGTGTGTGTGTGTGTGTGTGTGTGTGTGTGTGTGTGTGTGTGTGTGTCTGTATTATGGGATATGAGGCAATGACATTATTATGACTTTGAGCCACTGGGATATTTCTGCATTAATCACGGTTGAATCTCTTTTTGCAGTATTGAAGTTGGGAATTGGACCCTGATTGTCTTTTTGTCTTCATCTTTTTAAAGAGACATTTACCAGAAAAAGACAACCGTGATATTGATGCACTATTCCTGATTCACATTTTCTGAAGTCATTTGATTACTGAGGTTTAAAAATGATCGACCTAGTAACAAGCTAGCATGTAAAGGATAAAGCACAGCAAGCTGCAAAAAATTCAAAAACAAAATAATTAGGACCCCCAGCATGTTCCCTAAAGGGGGTTATTTTTTAATAATGACCAGCTTGCTGTGCATTATCTCTCTTATTACATGGCTAAAATATAAAATATATATTTAAAACATGTTTTATTTATTAAAAAAGAATTGTAATGCCTCCATTATTGGCTTGCTGATCCACTTAATCCCACTATACAGGGACACCGAAATCTCTGGGCGAAGGCAGGGTACAGCCTGAAAAGCTCGGCAGACCATTGCTCACACACAACCATTCACACTCACACCTAGGGGCAATTGGGAACAGCCAATTAGCATAATGTGCATATCTTTGGACTGTGGGAGGAAACCAGAGTACCTGGAGGAAAGCACACAAAAACACTCAAGCTCTTGACTCGAACCAAGGATACTGTGAGGCAGCTCAATAGCTTAATTAGAATCAAATACCTAAATGAGTCATGTAATAAAATCTAATAACATACGATAAAGTAAGTGTACTTAGCAGTGTTATAGACTCATGTCACATGACCTGGACTTGACTTACTGACTTTCTTTGCCATTCCTCATCTAACTTCGCGTACTAACTTCTTTGGTTTACATCCAGAAGCCTCTCATTTTCAGAAAACTACATTAAGATTTAATAGGTGTTTTAGCATTGTTGTCCATAACTCATTGTCGCCACAATCTGTATTGGTGGAATGTACCATGTGAGTTAAGCATGGGGGTGGTAGAGGTGACACACACAGCCAACATTCTCTAAATATTTTATGCTTGGTTTGGACGCAGCAACATAATATTACAGTAAGAATCAAATTAAACAAATTAAACAAATAAAAACACAGTGGTTTAACAAACATATGCATATTAATAATAATACATTAGATTGCCTCCTCTATTAAGCTTTTTTGGATAACTGAACATTTACTTGATGATATCATCAATGGTGTGTAATTATTTTCTTTGTTTTTTGTTTCCTAGATGTAATAACAGGACACAGTGCGCAGTCGTAGCTGGCCCCGATGCATTTCCAGACCCCTGCCCTGGAACCTATAAGTACTTGGAAGTTCAGTACGAGTGTGTGCCATATAGTAAGTATAACCCTCTGTCTTGGTGTATATACACACACCCACACAACTGCGTGATAATATTTAAAGATGCACATAATTTATATATATATATATATATATATATATATATGTACACACACACACACACACACACACACACACATATATAATTTAAATATAAAATATAACATGGTACCATTATCTTTGAGGGTCATGAACATTTTATTTGAATTTATATGAATGATAATAAAGTATCCATAAGGTATTATACATATTGATATTACATTGTTTTCATAATTCTGTTTAAGTTATGTATAAAAATACGCTATACTTACTTCATATTATGTTTACTTTGCATTATGAATTTTTGATTAATTATGGGTCAGGCCTATCACATATTTGTGAATAACCCCATTACTATAAATAATAAGCAAGTATTTAATTAAAAAACTACAAATATATTTCTTTATTGTTGAAGTAATGCATTATAATTAGGGCTTTTAATACATTATAGTAACAATGTATAAATACAATATAAACAAGGTGAATAATTTCATTGAAGACAATGTATTCATAGATCGTTATACATAAGATCTTTATAGAAAGCACTATTGATAACACTTTGCTTAAGCGTACTGTCCACAGAGCTACATTACACATTCATGAACTGGTCAGAACAATTGACATAAAATTCCATAACCATTTATAACACCTGTTCCAATATGTGTCAGCTGATATAAGGACTTTTCATTTGAATATCAAGTTGTCACAAGTTGCCAGTTGTTCTGAAAAGCTTGTGTAGACATCATGCAGCCTTATGAACATAAGCAGTGGTGGCATGAAAACAATAGTATTAAAATTCAATTAGTAATGACGTAATTAGCTGTATTTCAAGTGAAGTACAGTACTGTATAAACGTTTTATTCACATGAAAAAAAGCTGTAGAGAAAAGATTCCTGGGATATATAAATAATTACATTTAAATTTAATTAAATTAACAATTTCTACACTTTTTTTTTAAATTATGCACAGTAAACAGTACTTTTTTCTGCATGCACATTCCAGCAGCCTTTATTATGCTTTCTTTATTGACATTCAAATTAGTTTTCCATAACATATAATTTTTTGCTGGGAAATTAATGTTTGGGAGTCTAAAATGTTTTTATGCTGCCTCGCTAATGTACAAGTCATAAAAAAAAAATATCTGTAGCTAAGTTTATAGAAAAAATGAGTGCCTTAGACTTTTTCACAGTACTTTATATTATTAAAATAAGTGATAGCAGACATGTGCTGACATAACTGCTGAATAAAGTGATATTATAATAAAGTGACTTTCCAAGCTACATTGCATAAAAGTCAAGAATTACAAGAAGTAACATGATCATGTGATTTGTAAAACATTATAAGCAATCCTAACTAATTATTATTTATGTTTATGCTAATTGTCTTGATGCTTGCTCAATAGCCCATGTAATTAAAATCAGAAAGGCGACACACTGCTAATACATCCCGATGAAATGAAATCTTCATAAAAGCATATTGAAAATTGATCTTTTGGACAGTGGAACTGATTCAAACTTTCTGGGATGTATGCCAGTTGTTATAAACAGCTTATAAAGGTGTCGTGTAACCGTACACAGTGTTATACAGTACATCACAGTTAGTTCAATTATTAACACTACCTTAGAGTTAGTTTTAGAAAATCAATTTGAAAGATAGTTACAAAATATTATGGGGCGTGAAGTATATTTAAAGTATCTATTAGCTATCATAAAGATGTTATAACACGTATATCAACTAAGAGGTGTTTTTTGTTTTTTTGTTTTTTGAATAATTTTCTTAATTTTCTCTTAATTTTTATAATGTGATGTGACTTCAAAAAATCTAACACAAAGTTACCCTAATGTAAGTCCAGGTCAGTTGTTATGAAGAGCTTATGGAGCTGTTATGCAATGCTGTCTCTTTTTAAGTAAAGCATCAATCAATATTAATATTAGATAATGGATAATAAAAGATGATATCTAATTTGAAACATGATTCATTTTTCAGCTCTTCACACACACACACACACACACACACACACACACACACACACACACACACGGATGAATATCTTAAGCAGGGACTAGTTTTCCATTGCTTTTTTTAAACCTCATATTTCATAAGATAAAATTATCTCCCAAGATTCAAACCCATAAATTCTTGTTTTTTTAGGACCGTGTGTGTGTGTGTGTGTGTGTGTGTGTGTGTGTGTGTGTGTGTGTGTGTGTGTGCATGGTGCCCTAAGCGGCTCTATATGATAAAGTAGCTAAGTGCTATAGTGTGTCAAAATGACTAAGTTGCCAGATCTGGAAGGATAAGGCGCTGTGATAGATTTTCCATAATGTTATCTTCAGGGACCAGGTGAAAGAGTTTTATTTTTCTGTCTGGAACAGCCAATCACAAAACACTCCACCACACTACCTACTAGTTATAATGGAACTGCCAATTTGAGAGTGCTCAAATAATGCTTAATCAGTTCTCACTAAGCAATTCAACCACTGTGAGGTTCTCAGAACTCAGCCTAGAAGGTTATATTTCACCCGTGGTTTGTTTATGTGTTTGTTAGCATGATTATGCAAAAAGGTTTGTGCTCATTTTCAGGAGATTCTACCAGAGGTGGAACATTCGACAAGGAATACTGCATGAGCTTTTGGATCACATTCTGGATCCTGGAAATTTTTAAAGGATTCTTTAACACTGTGAGATTTTTTGGAAGTGTTGTATTACAGGCCCAGCAGGTGGTGCTGTGTTTGTTCTGTTATGTTTCACAAAACATTATGTGAGGATAATTATTACATTTCTACCAGAGGATCCAAGAATTTTATAACATTTTGAGATAGGACGATTTTTGACATTTTGGCTCATATAGAATATTGGTGGGCTTGGGGGAGGTTTGCATTCTCTGAGTACTGTTTATTTAGGCATTTACATTGACATTTATGACATTTGGCAGACACCCTTATCCATAGTGACTTACATTTATTATTGTTATATAATTGAGCAATTGAGGGTTAAAGGCCATGTTCATGTGCCCATCAGTGGCAGCTTGGTAGTACTGGGGCGTGAACCCCAGACCTTCTGATTAGTAAGCAAGAGCCTTAACCACTGAACTCCCACTGCCCCCAGGCTTCTTCCAGTATTAAGTGAATTACAGGCTGAAGCAGTTGGCAGCCAGATTGTGGTGCCCAAAGAGCAGTAGGGGGGTTAGATACCTTACTCAATGACACTTCAGCCCTAAAGGTGGAGGATAGGGAGGTGCTGATCACTTCCCTCTTCTGGTTTGGGAATTGAACCAGTGGCCTTTCAGTCTCAAACCCGCCTCTCTACCCATTAGGCCACAGCTGCCCCATGATACCCTGACTTCAACCATAGCATGCTTGTTGATACCAAGAGGCTGGAATTTTCTTTTCCAGCCAGTAAATTTTAAACAATGTGGTACAAAAACAAAAAAAACCCAAACACCCTTAAAAAAGAATAAATAAATCAAATGAAATAATCCAATGAACAGCAGTTTGGTGGATGGGAACTGCCCACACTTGTTTAAGCTGACAGTAAGGTCATGGGTAACCTAAATAACCACTCTTTACAACCATGTTGTGCAGAAAAGCATTAAAGCATTGCAGAATGCATTAACCACCAAATCTTGAGGCTACAGTTGCTTGACTGGACAAGTCCACACTTTCCTCTAGTTTCCAACTGTCCAGAATTGGGCTCTTGTGCACCGTGAGGTGCTTTTTTGCCAAACACGGTTGTGCAGAACGGTTATTTAAGCTACCACAGCCTTCCAGTGACTAGCGGTAAAACAGCAAAGCAAAAACAAAACACATTCTTGTAGAGGAGTCTGTAATAAAGTGGGCAGCCGGTGTAACAGGACAGTAAAAAAAGACAGTAATGGAATGTAAACCGTCTCCTCAAATGTATGAAGGACGTGTATGTCAAGTGCACACGTCCCCTATTGAGATCGAATTAATTCGTAAATCAATCAATCAGGATGCCACAAACACGAAAGTGTTTTATAGGCATGTGTTCTCGAGTACCCACTGAGACATCAGTTACTAAAGTGTCCTTGCATGTGCATGTGTTTAAAGCTGTCACACCAAATCAGCACAGAGACAGTGATGAGTGATCGGGGATGGAAGGACAGCCGCAGAGTGAAATAGGGCTCGAGACAGACAGGTGGAACGGCTCAGAGATGGAGAGACAGACATGTTTTCTTTCAGGAGGTAATTAAGTCGCAGGTGGTCTCGGGCGAAGGGGAGGGGCTTGGCGCTAGGGTAATTAGTGTCTGGAAATTGGAATTTTTTTTAGAAGTCATATATGATGGCAGAGTGTAATAAGGAGTGCAGCCATCCAAGAAGAAATTCTCTTTAAACTTAGTGACAAGTCCTCTTCTTTCTTTTTTCACCCCCTTCATCCTTCTGTCAGTGTATCAGTGTGAAAGGTGCTGCGCTGGGAAAAAAAATATATATCAGAAGTTCCAGCACCCATCAAAGATAAAAACTTTGGTATATGAGGAATTTGAAGGACGGTAGGGGGCATTACTTTTTTTTTCTCTCTCTCTCTTCTTTCCTGTGGGGAGCTGAGACCAAAGCAACAGCTGGTGGCTGGTGTGTGTTGTGTATTGGGAAAAAAAAAAAAAACCTAACTAAAAACTAAAAAAAAAAAAAAAAAAAGAAAAAGTAGAAGTTGTGAAAACATCTTGTACCATGTCATTATCTCATTATTTCAGCTGAACAGCTTATTTCAAGATAGTATCTCATTATTCTGACTTTACTACTCATTCTTTTTGAGCATTTAATTTTTTTTTTTTCACTTAAAAATGTTACATTTATTGTGAAAATGAGATAATAATAAGATAATCACATTGTGATACCAAGATATTAGGTCTAAATAAATATATCAAAGGGTGGCATGGTGGCGTAGGAGTTAGCATGTCTGCCTCACAGCAAGAAGGTCCTGGGTTCAAATCCCTGGGCTTGGGTGTTTCTGTGTGTTCTCCCCGTGCTTGTGTGGGTTTCCTCTGGGTACTCCTGTTTCCCCCACAGTCCATAGACATGCACATTAGGCTAATCAGATGTTCCAAATTGCCCCTAGGTGTAGATGAGAGTATGAATGGTTATGGGTGTGTTGCCCTACGATGGTCTGGTGAGCTGTCCAAGGTGTACCTCACCATCGCCCAGTGTTGGCTGAGATAGGCTCTAGCCTCCCTGCAACCCTAATAGGAGTATGTGGTTTGGCAGATGATGATGATGATAATGATAATGAATTTTATCATAGCTTGAAATCATGATCCAGAATCATCATTAAACAGAAACATAGTACTTACTGACTCAATAACTGTCCATATGAGCAGAAAAAAATAGTCCCGAATTCTTTGCTGGCTTGTTTATTAATCAAATCTGGGCCGATCTGAAATATGCTGAGATGTTGATATAAATGCAGTAATAAAATGAGTGTAAAGAATTGGCAGGTTGTGTCTGTATTTTTTAGTCACTCATCATCATTCAGTACAAAGAGCTCTAATCAATCTTTGTAAACATGCTCACTGACAGACTGAGGACCGTCACGGCTTGTCCGCTCGCTCCTTTATTAATGAATCACTTGTTTTTCTGCATTTTATCACCGGGCAGTTAATATTCAGAGAAAACTCGCTACTCCTCTGCTTTTTTTTTTATTTTTTAGCGTATCATAATATACACTGTGAATATTGATCTCATATAAACTAGGAGACAGAGGATGCAAGTGCAGAATATTTTAACAAAGACAAAACGCGCAAATAAAACAAACTATGAGCATGAAAAAATTTTTAACACTGTTGCACAGACAAAACACAACAGATATGAATGGGATTGCTAGACAAACCACCACTAATGACTGAAGTTAAATAGGGTGCAATGGGAAACAGGTGCTCATGATCATGTGACATATAACATGCAGGGGCTGATGGGAAATGCAGTCTCAAGGTTCCACCAGGAAGCACTGCTATTACCATATAAAATTTATTTAAATTATATGATCCGCGAAAATTCCCCCTTGTAGAAAAAAGCGTGTACTCGTACTTTTCAGTTTCATTTCCGAACACACAAACACACTCTCTCCATCACTCTTACTCATTTGCCAAAATGTTTAATCCTATTTAGGTCACAGGGAGGCTGGAGCCTATCTCAGCTGGTACTCTGACCAGCTCGCCAGAACATCGCAGGGCCAACACACAAAAACATTTATGCTCACACTCACACCTAGGGGCAATTTGAAGCAGTCAGTCAGTCTAATGTGCTTGTCTTTGGACTGTGGGAGGAAACTGGAGTACCTGGAGGAAACCCACTCAAGCACAGGGAGAACATTCAAACTTCACACAGAAACATGTGAGCTGAGCTTGGGACTCGAACCCAGGACCTTCTTGCAGTGAAGTAGACATGCTGACCACTACACCACTGCTATGTTAGGATATTAGGTATGATTTTAATGCTGAAAAAATATAAATGTATAAATTTAACCACAAGGTACAGCTGCACAAAAACTACTGGTATTGCCCCTGAAACAAAATATAAAGAGTTAAATAAATACAAAGTGTGTGTGTGTGTGTGTGTGTGTGTTTGGGGGTTATCTTGTTTGGAATCTCTAATGTGAAGCAGCACTAGGCTGGGTGGGTAACTTTTATTTTTATTTATTTATTTATTTTCCATGTTTCATTGGATGCCAGTTTCAGAGCCCTCAAGGTATGAAAACTTTTACACACAGCAGCAAAATAAAATAAATAAATACATATATAAAAAGAAAACATTCTGGAAAGTTGTGGATGGTGAAAAGCAGTGATTTACCATTACTTACAATCTAACAAGCAAAACACACACACACACAAACACACACACACACACACACACACCCTTTGTG
This sequence comes from Neosilurus mollespiculum, assembly GCA_030014195.1. Lineage (NCBI taxonomy): Eukaryota > Metazoa > Chordata > Actinopteri > Siluriformes > Plotosidae > Neosilurus > Neosilurus mollespiculum. The sequence goes on along the minus strand of JAQMYF010000011.1, from coordinate 12,833,001 downwards.
CAGGTGTGTGTGTGCATATGTGTCACCCATTTGTGAGCATTATTTTTATAGTGACCAGGTGACCACGGTGCAGTGGGCTCGACCGCTCCGTCACTGTGATTTATGCCGTGGAGCGTCGGCTTTATGATGACTTATTACACTGACTCGGAGTTTTGCGACCTTGACTCCGGCTGAGACAAAATGGCCGCCCACTTGTCCCTGCGGTTTTCCAAAGCCGGCTGTCTGCCGCTGGGTTTGGACCAAAGGGTCAGGACACATCCAGTCCTCTGATTTTCACAGCACAGTGCAGCGCACACACACACACACGCACACACTCACAAACACACACACACATACGCACACACATGCACACAATTAGAGGCATGTGTGAGGAAATATGCTGACTCCTACTAATTAATTTTGAAAGGCATCGTCTGAAGCGCCGCTAATTAACACTAACTGTGAATTTTGGGGAGCCCTCTTTTGTTTTCTAGTTTCTCCAGCAGCCTCAGAGAGCAAACACAGCAAAATTACGAGAGTTCCAGAGGAAAGCGAGAGAGAGAGAGAGAGAGAGAGAGAGAGAGAGAGAGAGAGAGTAGCCATGTTGTAGTGCAGGTTCCTCAGCCTGGTTTGTATGCTGCAGGGCGACGTGATTAGTCTTTGATTTCCATTTAGCTGCAATGGCCATGCTCGGCTGCTTGGGTGAAATAAGCACCGTCCTGCCTCCATTACTGCTTTTGCGTGTGTGTGTGTGTGTGTGTGTGTGTGTGTGTGTGTGTGTTGTAATGTGAAGAGAGGGACAGAGACAGCGGGCTGCACAGCATTAACCAGTTTTATGAGCGGGACACGGGAAGCCATGATTGTTTTGGCAGATTTTACTGCACCTGCTGCTTTCCACTCCTTCTCCATCTATCTGTCTGTCTCTCTCGCTCTCTCTCTCTCTTTTCATCTTCCATATTTCTTCATACATTACTATCACTCTATCTTTTTCTACCTCCCTCCCTCTCCCTCTCTCCCTCCTCTCTTTCCTTATTCTGTCTTTCTCCATACATCTCTATCTCTCTCTCCCTCCTTCTCTCACTCTCTCTTTCCTTATTCTTTCTCCATATATCTCTTTCTCTCTCCATTATGTTTTTCCTTCTCTCTCTCTCTTCTTCTTTCTTTTTCCATACATCTCTCTGTGTCCCCTCTCTCTCACGCTCTCTCTCTCTTTCCTTACTCTGTCTTTTTCCATACATCACTCTCTCTCCCTCCCTCTCTCTAACTTTATCTTGCTCTCCTCCTTCTGTCGTTCTCCATACATCTCTGCCTCTCTCTATCTCTCTCTCCCTTTCTCCCTTCTGTCTTTCCCGTCTCCTCTTTTCTTCTTCCTCATTCTTTTGTTTTCTTCCTCTCACTTGTTTTTTTTCCAGCTCTCTTTTGTCTCCTTTTTTCATTTCCTTATCTTACTTGCTTCTTCTCTTAATTGCATTCTCTTTCCTTGTCACTCTGTTTTATTTCTTCATTACAGTTTATCTTGCTCTTTCTTCTTCACGCTCTTGTTTTTCCTTCTGCTGCCTCTCTCTCTCTCTTTCTCTCTCTCTCTCTCTCTCTCTCTCTCTCTCTCTCTAATCAATCCTCCATACACACACACACACCGCTGTCTCTCTTTGGCCTGTTGCACTTGTTGTCCATGCAGCACCTGTGCTCTGTACATGACTGGGTGCTCCTCGTTACCACATCGACCTGCCACCCACAACCAGCGCTTGTTAACAGTATCCATTAGAGATGGTCCAGTAAGTGATGCGGTAGTAGAGTCAGTGATGAGGGCTAACATGATTATGAGAGTGAGTGCAGCTGTGTTGCTGAGGCAGGAGGGTGACTGCGGCTTGCCGGGGGTTAGTCGGGGTCGGGTGGCACTCATGTGGAGTTGATTTCAGGGAACATTCAGGATAAAGGTCCCATCCAAGATCTGCACCTTCTAATTATTAGTGCGATTAAAAGCAAATCTGTAAAGTATAACTGAAGTCTTACTGTTTAATTGGGACAAAAGAACTGGCACCCTATGAAAGGAGGAAGAGGTAGGGCTTGGTTTTGTTTCTTATATACGTACATCAGCGGCATGTCAGAGCAAAAACCTGTCTGTCCATCTGTTTTCTACGTTAAAATATAATATATTTTGTTTTCATGCTTGGCCACTCGAAGCATACTGATGTCATCATGACCCCTGTTGTCATAATGATTTACATTTCATTGATCAATGTTCACATCTCGACAAGTTTCAGAGTGTTTTATTTAAACACTAAACTGTAACAGGTAAGTCTTTTTTTTAAGTGTTAGTCTTTTTTTTTTCTTTCAATTTCCCCCCATTTCATCCCATAATTTTTAGTTGTATCCAATTCCCACCCATCAAGTATTGCCTTCTGTATCACACGACCACCACCAACCAGGGAGGGGCGTAAGCATGCACATGCCCCCCTCCGTGACATGCGATGCTGCCACCCGCCTTTTTACTAACTGCTACGCATTGGCGGCAGCCTAACACACTCAGAGGGAAAGCGCTATCTGCCCCTCATACTAATGAGCTCACGGATGCCAATGATTGGCTGGTGATCGCTGTGAGTGACAGGGAAGTGAGTGTATGCCATCCCTCCCTCCAGTGAGAGCTCGGTCAATTAGCTCCGCTGGACTCCGGGTTGCGGATGGCTTTGGCATCTACCTGGATATTCTTAGTATTTAATAACGGTCTTTATCAGAATCAGAATACTTTATTTATCCCGGAGGAAATTGTGTAGTACTGTACTTTTAATAGTACTTAAGTATGGGATTATAAATTTGTTATTAGTTTAGTTAGTTTATTCAGTTGGGGAAATGGTGCATCTTGTGCCAGTGAAGTTGACAGGAAGTATAAATCAGCTGTTAGTGTCTGTGGTAGAGAACACGCTGCAGTGGCTGAATTGCATTAGTGGAAGATTTAGCGCACACAACACTGCTCTGCTGTTTAGTTGTCATTTTCTTATTTTCAGGTCTCTGTGAGCTTTTCCTTTAAAGGAGTTTTGTGGTTGTTGTTGCCGTCCTGTTAACGTGCTTGGTATTTAATTGGAAATTTGATAAATGTACTCGATTTTACACCTCCATGTTCATCTGCTGTTATTGATCTCTTCCTTCTTTCCTCATATTCTCTTTTACTTTCTCTCTCTTACTTCCTGTCTCATTCTTATTCTGCCTTGTTTCATCTCGTATATGTCCTCTCTCTTACTTCCTCTCTTTAACTTCCTGGGTCCATCCTGTGTTACTTCCTCTCTCATAATTTCTTTCTCACACTTTCTCTTTCATACTTCCTTTCTTACACTTTCTCTCTTTTACTTTCTTTTCTACTTACTTCTTTTTTCCTCTCAAACAGCAGCTCTTTTACTTCCTCTTGTACATCCTCTCTGTTTTTTCCTCTTATACTTCCTATCATATTTCATCCCTTGTACTTACTCTCTCTTACTTCCTCTTGTACTTTTTCTCTTTTACTTCCTCTCTCATACATCATCTCCTGTACTTCCTCTCTCTTATTTTGTCTTATTTCATCTTATTCTTCCTTTCTATTATTTCCTTTTGTATTTCTTCTCTCTTACTTTTTCTCTCATACTTCATTTCTTATACCCCCTCTCCTTCTTCCTCCTTCACACTTCCTGTCTTACTTTCTCTCCTACTTTGTCTCTTTTATTTTCTCTCATGCTTCATCTCATATGTTCTCTCTCTTTCTCTCTCATACTTCAGTTAGTATACTTCCACTCTCTTATTTCCTCATGTACTTCCTCTCTCTTATTTCCTCATGTACTTCCTCTCTCTTATTTCCTCATGTACTTCC